>JAAALK010000282.1:30294566-30786362 GCA_019279435.1 Zizania palustris
TCTTGATGTGACGAAAACAGAACCCAACCAGATGACCCACCGCTGACAATAGGAACAATGAAAAACTCTCCTAGGGGCACTCTCATGGGTCATAGGAGCACCTCTCACAGGCTCCTTGGGCTTCTGTTGAGTGGTTTTCTTGGGAGGGATTCTTTTTGTGGGAGGAGTGGTTTTCTTTGGAATCGGGTAGGCTTTTTGGCTGATGGAGTGTCTAACAGAGCTCTCTCTTTCTCTAGGGTAGTGGGAGAGGTAAAAACAGTTTTGTTTTTACTATCTAAAGGAATCCTCTCAAACCCAAACCTAGAGCTACCCCTGCTCTGTCAGCACACATCTTGGTTTTGGCCAAGAGCAAGTCCATCCTACCCTTTACCTCAGTGCATTTGTTAACCACAGAAAGAAGGTACTCATTTTCAGTATTAAGCTTTTCAGCTCGCTCTCTAACAGTGCCTAGCTGGTCCTTAAGGGTTATGCAAGTGTCACACACAGGCTGCACATCCTTAGAACTACCGGCCCTCTCCAATCTAGCCTCTAAATCATGAACATGCTTATCACGTAAATTATGCTCTCACGTAATAAAGAACAGTTCATGCATTCAATATATCATGATGTCTAGAATCAACCACCAAAAGCCGCTTCTGTGCAGTCTCAAGCTCAGATAGAGTTTGAGCATGTACAGAACGCAACTGAGCAAGCTCACCCATGACAACAGTACAAGATTCACATTCAGCATCATTAACTTTAGACTTAAGCATGGCATAATCAGTAGAAACAGATTCTAGCCTAAGTCTAAGGTCTTTTCTTTCTCTAGCGGCTTGCACAAGTAATCTATCCTGACCAAGAACTACTTCATTCAGCTCATCTAGTTTAATTGAAAGCTGGTCATAGGATAGTGGTACCTCAGATGAGTCAAGCTCATCACCGATGTGATCGTTGTCGGCCATGAAGCAAAGGCCGGTGAAATCTCGTCCCTTCTTGTCCTTCTTGTCCTCCTTCCTTGGGGACTCCTCCTCCTCAGAGCTCGACTCCTCAGTTGAGGAAGTGTCGATGTCGCTGAGATCAGCAACAAATGCTCTGGAAGCGCTTTGGCTACTCTCTTAGCCACCTTACCGCGCTTGCCCTTCACAAAAGGCTTCCTCTCCTTTTTGTGGTTTTTAGGGCGCTCACTCTCATCTCTCTTCTTGAGTTTAGGGCAATTGGCCTTGATGTGAGAAGTGTCGCCACACTCAAAACAACCACTAAAACCACTTCTCCTCTGATCCCATCTCTCATGATGAAAACGGGTGAACCTTCTGGCAATGAGAGCGAGCTCATCATCATCCAGAGTGTCCACCTGCTCCTTAGTGATGGAGACCAGGGAGGACAAAGCAACACCATCTGCAAGAACACAAGTACCAGACGTGCTTGGTTCTGCAGTGGTGCCACGGCTAGTGCTAGAAACCAATGCCAATGGTTGTGGCAAAGAGTTTCTGTGCACTGCAAGAGATGCCTTGGCAATCTCTGTGGACTTCAGCTTGCTGAAGAGCTCATCACAGGTCAATGTGTCATCACCTGTGGACTCCTCAATGCTGGATATCTTCACTTCCCATATGCTACGATCAAGAGCATAGAGAAGCTTGATAGCCCTATCATGATCATTGTAAGCAAGCGTCCCGTTGGACCGCAAGTTACTCACTATCGCATCAAAGCGAGAAAACATGGCATCTATAGATTCACCAGGTGCCTGCACAAACAGCTGATACTGTTGATTGTATGTGCTTTGGCGCCTGGCCTTAATCTGTGTAGAGCCCTCATGAAAAATAGTGAGAGTGGTCCAAATTTCCCTAGCTGTCCTAAGGTGCTGCACCCTATCAACTCACTCCGGCTCAAACCAATGAACAGTATGTTTCTAGCATTTGAGTTGGCATTATACTGATCTTTCTCTGTTTGAGAAGTGCGAGTCTCAGGGATGGAGTATTGTGAGTCTACAATCTCCCAAATTGCATTTCCTTGGCTTAGCAAGTAAGCCTCCATGCGCACCTTCCAGTATGCAAATCAGTCCCATCGAACAGAGGAATTTTACTAACTCTGTCCATGTCGCCAAGAGATCACAAAACCGGTTAAGGTCAACTGGTGATCTTAACCCGCTTTGATACCAATTGTTGGACCGGAAACGACGACCAGAGGGGGGGTGAATGGGAGCTTTTAAAATTTCAGACTAAAATAGCCTTCTGTTTTAAATCTGTCTTCTGCGGAACAGGCTTCGAACACACCCTTCGAAGTTCAGGTTCGAAGGTATTTGATGGCTCCGAACACAGGCTTCGCAAGGAGTAAAAGTTCGAAGCCAAGAAAACTTCGCTCCACCGACAAACCCCAACAGTTCAGCTTATGCTAAGTTAGTGCAACCTTCGCACACAAGGTGTCTTCGTGCTGGCTTCGCACCTCACCCTTCGCAAGAGTGGACTTCCCTCTGAGGATTTCGACCAAATACTTAGCGACAGCAACTGGTGCTGGGCTTCGTACTTCGAAGGTCAAAACGCATACAAAACAGACTTCGCTAAGGGCTTCGACACGGGAAGAAAAATGGGCTTCAATACGTGCTTCGCTAGTAATCAGCGAGGTCTAGCCTCCAGTTTACACAGAGCAAACACACTGAAAAACACACTTCGCCCAACAGACTTCGGTGCACTACCTCAAGTCAATCGAAGTGACACACAAGAGATCGAAGCATGCAGCGAGGTATGCAAACAAGCTCAAGCAGAAAATGAACACACAATCAAGACTTCGATGCTTGAACAGGGAACACAAAAATTGAACTCACAGGATGAATACAGAGTGTGGTGGCTAGCACAGGAGTTCTACAATGAATGCTCAAAGTGTTAATGTGACCTACCCAGCCTCCACTATTTATAGCCACTATTCACCCATGTGAATTGACTACTTTACCCCTAGGGTTTACATTCGTTTTGTCTCATCAGAACAGAGGGGTACAAAAGGTAGTCTACTTTATTTGGAGGCTTCTTTTGTCAGCTTTGCAGAGGGGACATCGTCAGCTTTTTGCAGAGCAGACACTGTCAGCCTTTACAGTCTTGGACCCTTCTGAAGCCCCCCTTCGCACGTGAGGGGTGCAGTAGCTTCGGTGAGAAGCCTTGAGCCTGATGGCCTTCGCTTCACCGAAGTCAGCCTTCGATACAGTGATGGTTTTGAGCCGAAGCCGTCAAAGCACTTGGGCCTTCGCACCAACACCTTCGGAGTGGACCACCACGGCTTCGTGGCTTCTCCCAGCTCGAACTCCGTCAGTCCGTGTACCGAAGCCATGCATGGCCGAAGTACCTCAAGTCATCCTCACTCCGGAGCCAGCCTTGCTCCGAGGCCTGCTTCACTCCGAAGCCCCACCTTCGGAGTACCACCCTTCGAAGTCCCTCCTTCGTCCAAGGCCTCTGCATGAAGCATTCCATGAGCACTTCATCGCAGTGTGTCTCCCCGAGCACACTCCTCGATGAGCCTCACCCAGACCATGCCTTCGATGCACCTCGACTTCTGAGACCTTCGTCGGGTATACCTTCGAGTGTCTCCCTCCGGAGCACACTTCGAACACCTTGCCTCCTCTGAGTACTTGATCCACCATACTCCGAAGTCACTCCTTCCGGAGTACCCTTCGAAGTGCCTCTCCTCCGAGGACTTCATCTCAGGGTACCTTCACCCGGAGCCATGCTCCGCACTTACTGCCTTCTCCTGGCGCACCTCGACCCAAGGTCCGACCTCGACCCCTTCGCAGCCTCCGTGATGGAGCTCCCTGCTCCCCTGGCATCAAGCCTCCCGCTTGACCCAGGTTCACTTGCTACAAACCGTCCGTCGCCTCCGAAGTCCCCTGTGCACCACAGACAAGCAGACAAGTGTATCCAGTACCCCGGAGACCTCTCCGGGTAAGCAACCTTTGGCACACACTCCGGTGTACCTCCCAAAGTACCGAGACCTTCGGTACAACCAATCATCGTGTACTGTCGGACCCCTCCGACAGGCACACTCCGCTGCAACAACCAGACCCACCGAACCCTTCGGTGAAACAGCCTTCGAAGTCCCCTTCGGAGAACTAGCCTTTGAACCCCTTCAGAGAGACCCCTTCGAATCAGAGGGTAAAATCTGTCAATCACTCACCACAGACTCCGAAACCAACCCTTGGTTTCTCAATTACAAATGAACGATCCAGATTAGATCATACCGCTTCATTGGGATCCAACGGGCCAGATTAAACAAGAGTTTAAGTTCTAACAGACGCACAAGATTAAATCATACCGATTCGCTAAGATCTGATGGGCCAGATTAAACCGAGGGATCGATTTAATCCCGACCGTCGGATCATGATCGCACGGTCGGGGATGAATCCGACACGGCACGGGTACTCTACCCGTGCCGGTCGTCTTCTCCGGTGACGGCGAGGGGCTAGCGACCACGGCGAGCGACGGCGGTGGATCCTAAGGGCTAAAACGGAAAGAGGGGACTACAGGGAACACGAGGGTACCATTGGCGAGGCGAAAGGTCATCAGAGCGTGGCCGGCGACAAGCGGGGACGGCGAAGATGTTCGGGTCCTCGTCGGCGGTGGGGTTCTAGCGGGGTTCGTCGGCGATGGAGTGGTGGCCAAGGTCAGGGTGGCGCCTGCGGTCACAGCGGTGCGGTTGTCGAGGACGGAGGGGGACTCCGGCGACGGCGAGCGGTGACTGGAGCGAGGGCGGCAGTGTGGTGCTAAAAGTTGAATTGGGGCACTCTGGTTCGTTCTCGCAGCGAATAAACGTGGGGGTTGTGCGTGGCGGTGGCCAGGGGTTTAAGTAGGGGCGTCGGTGGGGCAGAGGGGGCGCAATCGGGGGAGGCCGAGAGTAAACGCCAGCGAGGGCTTTCCATGCATGCGAGCGACTGTGCCGGGGCGATTACACGTGGAGTAATGGGGGAAACGGTCGGCGGGGCGAGGGAAATTCAATATCGGCGACGAATTAATGAGAGGTGGTCGGCGGGGGCAGATCCGAGGCGGGATCAACGACCAGCAGAGTTAGGGGGGCGCGAGGTGGACGACAGTTCTGACAGGCGTGGGCCATCGGTCAGCGGGTGCGAGGCGAGGGCGAGGCGACTGACGGGTGGGCCGAGGCGTGTGGGAGTGTTGGCGCCGACAGGTGGGGCCAAGCTGTCGGGCGCGCGAGCGGAGGAAGAGGGGGCGGCTAATAAGCGGGACCCATTTGTCAGTACGGGGCGCGGGGAGGGAGTGGGCTGGGCCGGTCGGTTGGGGAGAAAAGGGGGAAAGGGGCCCGTTACTGTTTAAATTCATTTCTGAATTAATTTAATTCCTGAAATTGGTTTAAAATGTTTGGGTTGCTTCCAAGGGTGATAAAAATTTGTAAAAATTCTCAAAAATATATCTTGGCCTTGGGATCATATACAAAATTTTCTAGCCTCTGGTTTGGATATTTCATCTAGGTTCTAGTTCATTTAAGCCTATAAGGGTATTAAAGGTATTTCAAAATAAATCATTTCCAGAAAATATAATAAATGGTATTTTTATTTTCTCTGAAAATTAGGGTATTACAGTCGGCTTCTGTGCAATTCTTATATGTGTATATGTCCATGTTGCACAAATAGCACTTCTTTTTTATGCCTGCGCCGGATTCATCCATGTAATTTCGAAAGCGTTGTGTCCTTTTCTACCACATTTGAGTTGACACGTTAGAAATCTAGTACTCAATGATGTGTGCCAACTAGCGAAGATGTGAATGAGCTAACAACTCCATAACCTCTAAGTTCACTGCTCCAAGTCTGAAGGATCTTCTCTTTTGTGAAGTATTAACACAAGTAGACCCCGTCATGCATATCAAACGTGGCGCACACTGCCATGACATGACTACATGGCTTGTGGTAGAGAGATGGTTTGTTGCAACTATACTGACAATTGTCGAAAATGGTGCACTCATGAATAATAACATCTTGATTTGTTCCTCGCTGACCTTTGTATTGACACATTAGCTCGAAATGGAGTTCCCTAGAACTTGTCTTGATGGCACGATGCCAGGTTGTCTTCTTACTTTTCTCTATGAAGTACTCCTGTAGGACCGAAACAGTCGACTACAGGGGGTGAATAGGCGCCTCAACAAAATTCTTTTGAATTGTTGGCCTTTTCTAAACACCCAACACACCTCTAAATGAACAAGCAGAAGCAAATATATTTTCACAGCAAAATCTCAGAGAAAGCAAGTGCTATCACTCTCCTGTTAGATATGATTTGATGCGACAGTCTGAGAGATCATATACACTGAAAATAATCTAAACTTCAAAAACCTACGGATGTCCTAATTAAAATACACACGTACAAAGCATACAAGACACATTAAAACATTTCGACGGATCACATATATTTCACAAAACACATGGTCAATATCAACAACACACAAGTATCTCATATAAAACACTGGTGAAACTGAAACATATGGCAAAACGCACAATATTAAAAGCATTTAATTAAACAAAATAAATGTAGGAAATGGGTTGTGCATATTTGTACCTACCTGTCTCTACTTCTCTGCGCCGCATAGTGCGTCTGTGCAACCCTACGCCTTGTGCGCTGCACGATTTTTAGCCAGGAAAAAACTGGACACCCGAAGTTTCTTGTGGGCAGAAGAAAACCGGCAGGAGGAGATTGACTAGGCGGCTGGAAACAAAAATACAATATACCTTATCTAATATAAAAATTTAGTATTTTTCTATATCAGTTTACTATTTTTAATTCATTAAGCGTATTTCTAGGATTAAAATAAAAATAGGCCAAATTTGAATTGTAAGTGCATTAAATAATAAACAAAAAATAAAAATAATCATATTCATGTTTTAAAGTCTATTTTTAGTTCTTATCCACTAAATTGAAAGAATTTTGAACAATATTGGTAGCGACACTCTATCGACAACATGTAGCTTAATTGTTTTTTAATCTAAAAAATCAAATAAAGTTTGAAAAATATTATACTTGCCATGGTGTTATGATATGAATATATTATGATAAAAAAATTAAAATGTTTCAATAAAGTTATCACATAGAGTGTTCAGAAATTGAAGATTTCGAGAAGATGAATTAGGGTTTAGAGAAGAAATGAGATATGCTTGAAAGCAAATTGATGATTAAATATTTATCTTGTCCCATGAATTTTTTTGGTATTTTTCTAGATCAGTTAGCTATTTTTAATTCATTAATTATATTTATAGGATTTAAATTAAAACATGTCAAGGTTGAACTACAAGTACATAAAATAATAAACTAAATTATCTAAACAATTATATTTATATTGTTGAGTTTATTTTTAGTCGTTATCCACTATAGTTTCACATTTTTGTCAAAGAAAAAGATTGTAAAAAATTAAACAATTTTTTTTAAAAAATAAAAAATCTTTGCCGAGTGCCAAATTTGGAGCACTCGGCAAAGATCTCGTGTTTGCCAAGTGAAACACTTGGCAAACAAAAAATTTGTTTCCCACACTCTTCCCGCAAAATTTTAAAATCGGGTCCAATGTTTTCAAAATTTTCACATGCATCATTTTAAATACTCCCACCCTCTACCCTCCCTTCTCCTTCCTCCCTCTTCCCTCCTCCCTCCTCTTCTACCACCGGCAGGACACCACACCGCGGTCATCGTCCCCACGCTGCCATCATCATCCCCACGCCATCATCATCCCCATTTTCAGTAGTGCATCTTTAAGATCCTTGATTTCACTTCTCATCCTATTATTTAACAAAATACCCTTTAAAACTCTCTCCAACCAACTTCCTATTTCACTCTCTATCTCATCTTTCTTTCTATTCCAGTCACTCTTCTTCTCAAAGCCATGGAGTTGAAGCCACTCCCTATCTCATTTTATTATTATTTGGAGTAGGCTCACTCACTTCCAAATAGAAATATTGGATTTCATTTCATGATGAAAATATTAGACAAAATAATAATCTATTGAAATATTTTATAACATGCAATGTATAAGAAATTAAGTTATCATAGTTTTCAACACTTATATACACTTCTATGTTTTTAGTATTAGTATAATTTTATATGCAATATATTATTATTTTCAGTATAATTTTATTTTTTGTGAAGTCTTTTATTATAATCTGGTACGTTCGTTGGCACATGTTGTTATATGTGTGTTTTTCTCTTATTTTGGTAGTTATGAAATATTAATAAAATATAGGTAGATGCAAAATATACGAAGTTGGACATAATGTTTTAATAAATAAAAAGAAAATCTTGATAGAGAGATCCTTATTTTCAATTATATTATTAATTAAAAATAGCGAGCTGGTTGGAGATGCTCTTAAATTTTCTTGAGTACTATTGAGAAGAACCTCTTTTGCTCTGCCCACTACCTTGAGATGAATGGGAGAGATTCACAATCCTGCAGTCAGTATCAATAGCAAAAGACAACTGAATGTTAGCTCTCCAAGGCATCACTGGATCATTAAGCTTACCAATTACAACCATTAGGGAAAAGAAGCTTCCATCACGACAAGAAGATCGACAAGAAAAAAATGGTTTTCATTCGTTGAGTAGCAAGATGATGTATAACCATTTTGTAACACCCATATCTCTTTGACACCACATTTCGACATCTTATTAACAAGTATGCATATGGAATGGTTATCAACATACTCAAATAGCCGGGCTAATTGAGCGGCCAAAGATACAATTTTTACTAGGTCATTCCTGAGTCCAAATCCAAGACAAGCATCCATGTCTGTGTTGTATTTCTTGTTTAGGTGATGCAAGAACACGTGAAACCTTATCTATAGAGCCAATCAACCAACATAAATATTGGGATCCATGAATCCAAGTCAGCATATCACATATGGTTACGTTTATTTTTTTAATAAAATTCAAACACAAGCCAAATTTAAATTTTGTTGGGTTATTGCAGTTGGGCTAGGCCTAAATCGACAACACGTGTGATCCTTTCATGTTTCTTTAGAGTCTGTTCGGTTATGAGAGATTGAAGGAGATTAAAAGGATTCAGGGGATTGGAGGAGATTGTAGTATAAATCCCCTTCAATCTCTCTCAATCTCATTCAATCCCTTTTTCTAAGGAGATTAACCGAACAGAACCTTAGTTGAGTCAAAACCAAAGTAATGGGCCTGCCTCAGTAGTTCTCGATCTCTCTGTATCTTTCTGTTCTTCTTCATTTGATCTAAATTCTCACGTGATTATAGATTGTAACAAACTGTTATTGCATTGCTACTTTTTCGGTCACAAATACATGACATGACACTCTGACCAAAATCTGGCTAAATTTTTAAAACTTTTGATCGTTAATAATTTTTTAAGTAATTAGTTGAAAACATAAAAATGGTACAAGTAGACTTGTCTTTCAAAAGTACTATCTAGATCTCATGTTTTTTATAAAAACTATAAACTTATTTTGACATAAAACTATGATCAAAGCTAAATCGATCTCCTATTAGGATGTCTTCGTCGATAAAGATGGCAATGTGTCTATACCCATCGGGTTTGACTATCTCAAACCCATACCCGTTAGAAAAAAATCTCCCCGTCGGATAACCCATATATACATGCGGGTACCATTTCTCCCCCAAACCCATACCCATGCGGGTAAAATATACCCATCGAGTACCCATACCCATCAATAAATACCACACATAAAATATGCTAACAAATAACAATTGTATATCTATCCCCACAAAAACAATATTTCACCTAAATAGATCGATCAATCATTTAATCATAAGATCAAAATTACATATATAAATAAACTCTCAAACATAATACATCAATGATTTAATCTACAATAATAGCAACAATGATTTAAACTCCCAAAATATAACTTATTGGGTGATGGGTACCCATCAGGTAACGGGTATGGATATTAGGAAACCATACCCATACCCGCGTACTCGTTGGGTACTATTTTTTTTCATTAATAGACCCACGGGTAAGCAATTTTACCCGTATATGTACCATAATAGGGTAAAACCCATCGGGTTTTAGGTACCCATTGCCATCTTTATTCGTCGATAAGTATCATGTCACATCAAACTCTGTTTTTATTTTAGACCTAAGTTGTGAATTACAAAAAAAACTTAAATTACATGTCGTTACATACCATGTTGACTCCATAAGCTGCATCATTAGATTTTCTGACTATTGAGAAGAACCTCTTTTGCTATGCTCATTGCCTTGCAGATGACTATGAGAGATTCATAATCCTGCAGTCAATATCAACAGCAAAAGACAACTGAATGTTTGCTGTCCAAAGCATCATTGGATCATTATGATGGAAGAACTAAGGGGTCTTAGGATCGCCTAGGGTTAGACCAGTAGGGTTAAAGCATAGGGATGGCATGTACCTCTGTGCTCTGCCGTTGTGGAGGACGCCATGGCGATGGTGCTGTGGCGGCGTGAAGTCCGACGAGTCGAAGGGGGCTTCCCGACGCTCCAGCACGCACATAGATCGGTTTTGGTTTTTGGGGTGACTTATCACGTGAACATCAACCCGTTCTGTGCACTGTCGCCCTTACTTATAGAGTGTTGTGCGCCAGGGGCCCTTCAACCGATTCGGTGCGGCACCCCCGATCAAGGTGCCTAAAGACCAGGGAGGTCTGTTTAGGCTAAGTCCGAGTTCCAGGGAGGAGAGAGACTCGGTCCCCCTCTCCTCCCCGAGAGCTAATTACTAACGTTTTCCCCCTAGATCTCGACTTACTTCTTAACTTAACTTAACATTACATCTATTCATCATAGATTAATGCATAGAGTATGCTGCATCACAATAGTCAGTTACGTACTATATGACTCAACAACTACAATGCACATTTCTATTTTAAAATAGTTTCTCAACTTATTTTGGGCCCTTATAAATCCATAGATCATAGGCTTACCTTAAACCCATGTCGACTAAGTGTTCTCTGAACACATTGGGAGGTAAGCCTTTTGGTGAGCGAATCCGCAAGCGTTCGCTTGGTACTTATATGCTCTACTTATCATTTGATCTTGGATTCTCTCCTCAACAATATAACACTTAACTTAGATGTGTTTGGCAGCAACACTGTTGGACTGGAAACGGCGACCAGAGAGGGGTGAATGGGAGCTTTTAAATTTCGGGCTAAAAACTAGCCTTCGGTTTCAGTTGTCTTCTGCGGAACAGGCTTCGAACACTGCCTTCGGAGGTCTGGTTCGGAGGTGCTTTGACAGCTCCGAACGCAGGCTTCGCAGGTCCAAAAGTTCGAAGCCAAGAAGACTTCGCTCCACTATCAACCCTCGAAAATCTACTCTGCTAAGTCAGTGCAGGCTCCGCACACAGGGTGCTTCGAGCAGGCTTCGCACTTCACCCTTCGCAAGAGTGGACACCCTACTGGGACTTCGACCGAGTACTTGGCAGCAGCAACTGGTGCTGGGCTTCGTACACGAAGGTCTACACGCACACAAACGGACTTCGCTACGGGCTTCGACACAAGAAGCAAAACGGGCTTCGATCAGGGCTTCACTAGTAATCTGTGAGGTCTGGCCTCAAGTTACACAGAGTGAACGCACGCTGAAAAACACACTTCGCACAAAACACCCTTCGCCTAGACAGGCTTCGGTGCACTATAACTAGCGAGGTATGTAACACGAGCTCAAGCAAAAAAGCACAAAGAAGCAGGGCTTCGCCGCTTGAACAAGGAACACAAAATATTTGAACTCTGGATGAATACAACGAGGTATGTGGCTACAGGAGCTCAACAGTAAATGCTCAAAGTGTTAAATGTTACCTACCGAGCCCCCATATTTATAGCCCACAGTTCACCCAAGGAAATGACTACTTTACCCCTAGGGTTTACAAAGGATTTGTCTCTACAGAACTAAGGGGTACAAAAGGTAGTCCACCATTATTCTGGAGGCTTCTCTGTCAGCTTTGCAGAGGGGACAGTGTCAGCTTTTTGCAGAGCAGACAGTGTCAGCCTTTGCAGTCTTTGACCTTCTGCAGCCTCCCTTCGCACGCGAGGGTGCGGTAGCTTCGGCGAGAAGCCTTGAGCCTGGTGGCTTCGCTTCGCCAAAGATAGCCTCCGATACAGTGACGGTTTTGAGCCGAAGCCGTCAAAGCCCTTGGGCCTTCGCACCAACACCTCCGGAGTGGACCACCACGGCTTCGCAGCTTCACCCAGCTCGAACTCCGTCAGTCCGTGTACCGAAGCCATGCAGGCCGAAGCACCACAAGACAACCACACTCCGGAGCAAGCCTCGCTCCGAAGCCTTCCTCACTCCGAAGCCCCACCTTCGGAGTACCACCCTTCGAAGTCCCTCCTTCGTCCAAGGCCTCCGCACGAAGCATTCCATGAGCCCTTCGTCGCAGTGTCTCTCCCCGAGCACACTCCTCGACGAGCCTCACCCGGACCATGCCTTCGATGCGCCTCGACTTCTGAGACCTTCGTCGGGTACCTTCGAATGTCTCCCTCTGGAGCACACTTCGAACTCCTTGCCTCCGCAGAGGACTTGATCCACCAACTCCGAAGTCACTCCTTCCGGAGTACCTTCGAAGTGCCTCACCTCCGAGGACTTTGTCTCGGAGTACCTTCACCCGGAGCCACGCTCCGCACTCTCTGCCTTCACCTGGCACGCCTCGACCCGAGGACCGACCCGGACCCCCTTCGCAGCCATCGTGACGGAGCTCCCCGCTCCCCTGGCATCAAGCCTCCCGCTTGACCCAGGTTCACCTGCTACGTTCGTCCGTCGCCTCCGAAGTCCCTGCGCACCACTGACAAACAGACAAGTGTATCCAGTACTACGGAGACCTCTCCGGGTTAGCAACCTCCGGCACACACTCCGGTGTACCGCCCAAAGTACCGAACCCATCGGTACACACCCAGTCATCGTGTACTGTCGGACCCCTCCGACACGCACACTCCGCTGCAACAGCTGCAGCAACCAACCACCGAACACCCTTCGGTGAGACCACCTCCGAATACCCTTCGGAGGTACAACCTCCGAACCCCCTTCGGAGGTATCCTTCGAACAGAGGGTAAAAATCCTGTCAATCACTCATCACAAACACTGAAACCAACCCTTGGTTTCTCAATCTCCCCCTTGATGAGTGCATTGACAACCAACTTTTAAATCCAAGAAAATTTAAAAACTTTCAGCACACAAGTGACCATAAAAACTCAGAAAAGAGTCAAATCATGTCACTTGATAAAAGAATTTTCCTCCCCTGTTTTCAAAAGAGTAAAAAGCCCCTTCGGTAATAAAACTCCCCCTGAGTTAAGTTTCCCTTTGGCAATAAAGAACCTTCTCCCCCTTTATGTCAAATGTTCTCCC
Organism: Zizania palustris; assembly: GCA_019279435.1. Lineage (NCBI taxonomy): Eukaryota > Viridiplantae > Streptophyta > Magnoliopsida > Poales > Poaceae > Zizania > Zizania palustris. Next base: position 30,307,866 of record JAAALK010000282.1, read on the forward strand.
CCTTTGAAAATTATACCCCTTGCGGTAGAGAACGAAGCAAGTCTCTCCCCTTTAGGAATTTCTCCCCCTTTGGAAATTATACCCCTTGCGGTAGAGAACGAAGCAAGTCTCTCCCCTTTAGGAATTTCTCCCCCTTTGGCAATGCAAGCATCAAGGAGCATGTAAAAGATGCAAAGCTTCGAAATGAGCAGAATTGTAAAGACATATGAAGCAAAAATATGCCAACAATAACACCAATGATCATGGGCTCAGCTCAAATTAACATTCTCTAAAAACATGATGAAGCATGTGATTTGATCATTTTTGAAATAAAAGCACCACCACTTAGTCAAGGAAACTAGACAAGTAAAAGCGAGGAATGCGCAAAGCTAGTCAATTTCTACTCCAGACAGACAAGTCTAGTTCAAATGGAGCAATGAAAGCAAACTTGATGATCAAAGAATTTTGTTGTTCTTTTCTTAATGTCAGGGGTTATTTGTTTGTCCACCTTATACTTTCCAATCAGGCCAAGCCTAGGCATGAAAACCATAAGAAGCTTAAGGCAATGATTTTGGCACACACTACACTATCCCAGTTCAGACCGAAGTGCAATGGTAAGCGGTCTAGGATAGAGTAGTGCGACAAACAAACCCACCTGGATCTTTGCATTTAACGCATGTAAATCATGGAGTTTTTGATTTTAACTAAGTGAACCAATTGTTGGACACTTTATGAATATCCATGAAAATGTAGAACAAATTTTCAACTTGCAATGTTTAGCATCCAATGAACAGTGTCTTTCTATCAAGCAGATAAAGATAGCTAAAGCAGTCCTACCTAAACATGCTAGATTCAAGACTAAGCAGTGAGCACGATTTGATTTTGAAAAGAAAGCATCATGCACATGAATGTTTCAGATAAATTAAAGAGAGCTGAGGTGTCATGATGTCATGGATTATAATCAGTCATATAAGTGCAAAAGATGTAAATGCAATTTCAACACAATTAGCAAATGCACATCCATCTAAAACTGCTCCCCCTCACAAAATGCCGTAAGGGTGACAAATACCAAGTTCCCCACGCAAGTAGGCAAATCGAGAAGCATCGAGGGGTTTTGTGAAAATATCGGCTAGCTGGTGTTGGGTATCAACATATTGAAGTTCAATATCACCCTTCTCATTATGATCTCTGAGAAAATGATATCGCACATCAATGTGTTTGGTTCTGGAGTGCTGAACCGGGTTGTTTGCAATACAGATAGCACTAGTGTTATCACAGAAAAGTGGAACACTCTTATAATTTAACCCGAAATCCCGCAAAGTGGAAACCATCCACAAAATCTGAGAGCAACAGCTAGCTGCAGCAACATATTCGGCCCCAACCGTTGATTGTGCAACACTAGAATGTTTGCGGGAAGACCAGCAAACCAGAGATGTACCCAGAAAATGACAAGTACCAAAGGTACTTTTCCTATCAATCCTACACCCAGCAAAATCCGCATCGGAATAACTTCGAAGACACAAAGAGGAAGACGCTGAATACCAAATGCCGAACTCGAGGGTATGTTTGAGATACCTGAGAATGCGCTTTACCGCTTGGCGGTGCGAAGCTCGTGGTGAAGCCTGAAAACGAGCGCACAGACACACTGCGAAGTGTATGTCCGGCCTCGTAGCAGTCAAGTAGAGGAGGGAGCCGATCATGCTTCGGAACTCCTTCTGATCTACGACTTCTCCATCTTCGTCAGGATCCAATGCTACAGATATAGCCATTGGAGTGGCGAGGGGCTTCGCATCGGACATGTCGAACTTCTTGAGCAGGTCCTTGGTGTACTTCGTCTGGTGGACGAAAGTACCTTGATTGCTTTGCTTGATTTGCAAACCAAGGAAAAATGTAAGCTCGCCCATCATTGACATTTCAAATTCCCTGCTCATGGTATCTGCAAACTCGGCAACCAAAGCATGAGAAGAGCCACCAAAGATGATATCATCCACATAAATCTGAACTAGGAGGAAATCTTTGCCATGCTTGAGAGTAAACAGTGTTTTATCAATAGAGCCCATCAAATACCCTCACTCAAGCAGAAAAGACTTAAGTCTGTCATACCACGCCCGAGGCGCCTGCTTGAGTCCATAAAGAGCCTTATGAAGTTTAAGGACTTTATGTGGGTACTTGGGGTTTTCAAAACCAGGGGGTTGTTTTACATAAACATCTTCGCCTATGAAGCCATTAAGAAAAGCACTTTTGACATCCATTTGATAGAGTTTGAATCCCCGGGATGTCGCAAAGGCAAGCAAAATCCTAATGGTCTCAAGGCGAGCAACAGGTGCAAAAGTTTCAGTAAAATCAATCCCTTCTAGTTGAGAAAAGCCCTGAGCTACAAGTCTAGCCTTGTTTCTAACTATAGTTCCATCCTCCCCTTGTTTATTTTTGAAAATCCATTTTGTTCCAATGAAGTGAACATTTGGTGGAGGATCAACTAAAGTCCAGACTTGCTTTCTCTCAAAATTTTCAAGTTCCTCATGCATGGCATTGATCCAGCTAGAATTAGAAAGTGCATGACTAACATCTAAGGGCTCGAAAGAAGCAACAAAAGCGGAATCAATGAAATGAGCATGAGAACGTGTTACCCTTTGATCAAGCTCACCAATGATCTGCTCTGGAGGATGCATCCTTTGAACATGGTGTGGAGCCTCGCGGCGGGATGCAGTCTCTCCCTCAACTTGTGCGTTGGAGTGGTCCAAGATGACCGATGTTGAGGTAGTCGCTTCGGGACCTCGTGCCGAAGTAGTTGAAGCGGGGTCAACTTTAGGGGTCGATGTCGAGGGTAGCAGGGGTTCATCCTCGAATTCTCCGGGATCTTCTTCTTCGAAGATGGTCTGTTCCATGTCGTGTTCATTTGCCTGTTCAAGTGCAGAACTAACAGAGGGGGTTGATTCATCAAAAGTCACATTACATGACTCGATGACAGTGTTAGTTTCCAAGTTATAAACACGATAAGAATGACCATGTGTTGTGTAACCCAAAAAGATCTCGTCAGAAGATCGCGACTCAAATTTATCCAAGTTACCACGTTTTAGGATAAAGCAGCGACAGCCAAAAACTCGAAGATGAGTAACCTTGGGCTGTCTCCCAAAACGTAGCTCATAAGATGTCAAGTTTAAAATTGAGCGCAAGAAGATTCGGTTTGAGATGTAACATGTTGTGTTCATGGCCTCAGCCCAGAATTTTCTAGGAGTCCTATGCTCATCAAGCATCGTCCTAGCCATCTCAACCAAAGTGCGGTTTTTCCTCTCAACAACACCGTTTTGTTGAGGAACCCGCGGAGCAGAGAATTGATGTTTTATGCCATGCTCCATGCAAAAGTCAACAAAGAGACTATTTTTGAACTCAGTGCCATTATCACTTCGAATGAATTTCAATGCACCAGGGAGTTCAGTAAAAAGTCTCAAAGCCAAGCTCTGAAAGTGAGAAAACACTTCATCCTTGCTGGCAAGAAAGAAGACCCAAGAGTAACGAGAGAAATCGTCGACAATAACTAATACATACCACTTGCCGCCTAAAGAACTAACCCGAGAAGGACCTACAGTGTCCATGTGGAGAAGTTCTCCGGGTTGTTCAGTCATCACTGTGGTGACTGGCGAATGCGAAGCGGCAATCATTTTTCCATGTCGACAAGGAGCACAAACTAAATTCTTCTCAAACTTGAGCTTGGGCAATCCTCGGATCAGACCTAGGGCGCTCAGACGAGCGAGCAACTCAAAGCTCATATGCCCTAGTCTCCTATGCCACTTCCAAAGCTCAGAAGTCGAATGTGCAACAAGACAATGAGAAGAACCAGACGATTCTGAAAAATCAGCTCCAAAAACTCTCCCTACTCTAAAGATCTTACACACCACAACGCCATCAGAATTGAGCATTTGCGAAGTATCGCGATGAAATCGCACTTCGAAGCCCTCATCAAGCAACTGAGATACAGACAGTAAATTGTATCCCAGGTTTTCAACCAAAGCAACATCTTTGAGAGTGAAATTCGAGTTAATTCTTACCACACCTTTACCTTTCACTCTACTCCTTCGATTGTTTCCGAAGGTGATATGTTCCCTTTGCTTGGTTGTGGTGAGGCTGGAGAACCATGCTGCATCTTCGGTCATGTGGCGCGAACAACCGGAGTCCATGATCCACGTGCCCTCCAAGCCTCGATCTGTCACCTACACATGATAAGAATGTCTCGATCGCTCAGTGCTGGGGTGAGTGAAAAAATGACGAGGCATCCAGCACTGAGTGACACGAGTAGTAGGCGCAGCAAAAGTAGACAGTCTACGCACAGGAAAATCGAAATGATGCAAAGTGCGAGGTCTACCTACATGCTGTGATCGAACAACATGTCAAGGTCTCCTACTCTGACGAGGTACAAAGCTACTCGCCCGAGGTCTACCACTATATGGAACATGGTGAACACCTCGAGGAGCAAAACCTCTCCGAGAAGCACGAGGAGCCTCAAAAGCAGGACGATAGTAAAACTCAGACTCATGCATACCTAAAGATGGGTAATGCATGTCCTGGTAACTCATCGCCTGAGAGCGTCGCTCATCCTTAATGCGACGAAAACAGAACCCAACCAAATGACCCGCTCGCTGACAATAGGAACAATGAAACACTCTCCTGGGGGCACTCTCATGGGTCACGGGAGCAACTCTCACAGGCTCCTTGGGTTTTCTCTGAGTGGTTTTATTGAGAGGATTTTTCTTGGCACGAGGAGTGGTTTTCTTTGGTGGTCGGGTAGGCTTCTTGGCTGATGGAGCGTCTAACAGAGCTCTCTCTTTCTCTAGGGTAGTGGGAGAGGTAAAACAGTTTTGGTTTCACTTTCTGAAGGTATCCTCTCAAAACCCAAACCTAGAGCTAACCCTGCTCTGTCAGCACACATCTTGGTTTTGGCCAAGAGCAAATCCATCCTACCCTTTCCCTCAGTGTATTTATTAACCACAGAAAGGATGTACTCATTTTCAGACATGAGGTTTTCAGCTCGCTCTCTAACAGTGCCTAGCTGGTCCTTAAGGGTGATGCAAGTGTCACAAACAGGTTGCACATCCTTAGAACTACCGGCCCTCTCCAATCTAGCCTCCAAATCATGAACATGTTTATCACGTAAATTAATGCTCTCGCGTAATAAAGAACAGTTCATGCATTCAATAATATCATGAGGTCTAGAATCCACCTCCAAAAGCTGCTTCTGTGCAGTCTCAAGCTCAGAAAGAGTTTGAGCATGTACAGAACACAACTGAGCAAGCTCACCAATGACAATAGTACAAGATTCACATTCAACATCATTAAATTTAGACTTAAGCATGGCATATTCAGTAGAAATAGTTTCTAGCCTAAGTCTAAGGTCTTTTCTTTCTCTAGCGGCTTGCACAAGTAATCTATCCTAACCAAGAACTACTTCATTCAGCTCATCTAATTTAATTAGTAGCTGGTCAGATGATAGTGTTACCTCAGATGAGTCAAGCTCATCGCCGCTGTGATCGCTGTCGGCCATGAAACAAAGGCCGGTGAAGTCTCGTCCCTTCTTGTCCTTCTTGTCCTCCTTCCTTGGGGACTCCTCCTCCTCAGAGCTCGACTCCTCAGTTGAGGAAGTGTCGATGTCGCTGAGAGCAGCAACAAAGGCTCTAGAAGCGGCTTTGGCTACTCTCTTAGCCACCTTGCCGCGCTTGCCCTTCATAAAAGGCTTCCTCTCCTTTTTGTGGTATTTGGGGCGCTCACTCTCATCTTTCTTCTTGAGCTTAGGGCAATTTGCCTTAATGTGAGAGGTGTCGCCACATTCATAGCAACCACTAAAACCACTTCTCCTCTGATCCCGTCTCTCATGATGAAAGCGGGTGAACCTCCGGGCAATGAGAGCAAGCTCATCATCATCTAGAGTGTCCACCTGCTCCTTTGTGACGGAGACCAGGGAGGACAAAGCAAAACCATCTGCAAGAACACAAGTGCCAGATGTGCTTGGTTCTGCAGTGGTGCCACGGCTAGTGCTAGAAACCAATGCCAATGGCTGTGGCAAAGAGCTTCTGTGCACTGCAAGAGATGCCTTGGCAATCTCTGTGGACTTCAGCTTGCTGAAGAGCTCATCACAGGTCAATGTGTCATAACCTGCAGACTCCTCAATGCTGGATATCTTCACTTCCCATATGCTACGGTCAAGAGCATAGAGAAGCTTGATAGCCCTATCATGATCACTGTAAGCAAGCGTCCCGTTGGATCGCAAGTTACTCACTATTGCATCAAAGCGAGAAAACAGGGCATCTATAGATTCACCAGGTGCCTGCACAAACAGCTGGTACTGTTGGTTATATGTGCTTTGGCGCCTGGCCTTAATCTGAGTAGAGCCCTCATGAAAAATAGTGACCGTTGTCCAAATCTCCCTAGCAGTCCTAAGGTGCTGCACCCTATCAAACTCACTCCGGCTCAAACCAATGAACAGTATATTTCTTGCCTTGGAATTGGCATTATACTGATCCTTCTCTGTTTGAGAGGTGCGAGTCTCAGGGATGGAGTATTGTGAGTCCACAATTTCCCAAATTGCATTTCCTTGGCTTAACAAGTAAGCCTCCATGCGCACCTTCCAGTATGCAAAATCAGTCCCATCGAACAGAGGAATTTTACTGCCTCTATCCATGTCGCCAACAGATCACAAAACCGGTTAAGGTCAACTGGTGATCTTAACCCGCTCTGATACCAATTGTTGGACCGGAAACGGCGACCAGAGGGGGGGTGAATGGGAGCTTTTAAAATTTTGGGCTAAAAACTAGCCTTCGGTTTCAGTTCTGTCTTCTGCGGAACAGGCTTCGAACACTGCCTTCGGAGGTCTGGTTCGGAGGTGCTTTGACAGCTCCGAACGCAGGCTTCGTAGGTCCAAAAGTTTGAAGCCAAGAAGACTTCGCTCCACTATCAACCCTCGAAAATCTACTCTGCTAAGTCAGTGCAGGCTCCGCACACAGGGTGCTTCGAGCAGGCTTCGCACTTCACCCTTCGCAAGAGTGGACACCCTACTGGGGACTTCGACCGAGTACTTGGCAGCAGCAACTGGTGCTGGGCTTCGTACACGAAGGTCTACACGCACACAAACGGACTTCGCTACGGGCTTCGACACAAGAAGCAAAACGGGCTTCGATCAGGGCTTCGCTAGTAATCTTTGAGGTCTGGCCTCAAGTTACACAGAGCGAACGCACGCTGAAAAACACACTTCGCACAAAACACCCTTCGCCTAGACAGGCTTCGGTGCACTATAACTAGCGAGGTATGTAACACGAGCTCAAGCAAAAAAGCACAAAGAAGCAGGGCTTCGCCGCTTGAACAAGGAACACAAAAATATTTGAACTCTGGATGAATACAGCGAGGTATGTGGCTACAGGAGCTCAACAGTAAATGCTCAAAGTGTTAAATGTTACCTACCGAGCCCCCATATTTATAGCCCACAATTCACCCAAAGGAAATGACTACTTTACCCCTAGGGTTTACAAAGGATTTGTCTCTACATAACTAAGGGGTACAAAAGCTAGTCCACCTTTATTCTGGAGGCTTCTCTGTCAGCTTTGCAGAGGGGACAGTGTCAGCTTTTTGCAGAGCAGACAGTGTCATCCTTTGCAGTCTTTGACCTTTTGCAGCCTCCCTTCGCACGCGAGGGTGCGGTAGCTTCGGCGAGAAGCCTTGAGCCTGGTGGCCTTCGCTTCGCCGAAGATAGCCTCCGATACATTGACGGTTTTGAGCCGAAGCCGTCAAAGCCCTTGGGCCTTCGCACCAACACCTCCGGAGTGGACCACCACAGCTTCGCAGCTTCACCCAGCTCGAACTCCGTCAGTCCGTGTACCGAAGCCATGCAGGCCGAAGCACCACAAGACAACCACACTCCGGAGCAAGCCTCGCTCCGAAGCCTTCCTCACTTCGAAGCCCCACCTTCGGAGTACCACCCTTCGAAGTCCCTCCTTCGTCCAAGGCCTCCGCACGAAGCATTCCATGAGCCCTTCGTCGCAGTGTCTCTCCCCGAGCACACTCCTCGACGAGCCTCACCCGGACCATGCCTTCGATGCGCCTCGACTTCTGAGACCTTCGTCGGGTACCTTCGAATGTCTCCCTCCGAAGCACACTTCGAACTCCTTGCCTCTGCAGAGGACTTGATCCACCAACTCCGAAGTCACTCCTTCCGGAGTACCTTCGAAGTGCCTCACCTCCGAGGACTTTGTCTCGGAGTACCTTCACCCGGAGCCACGCTCCACACTCTCTGCCTTCACCTGGCATGCCTCGACCCGAGGACCGACCCGGACCCCCTTCGCAGCCATCGTGACGGAGCTCCCCGCTCCCCTAGCATCAAGCCTCCCGCTTGACCCAGGTTCACCTGCTACGTTCGTCCGTCGCCTCCGAAGTCCCTGCGCACCATTGACAAACAGACAAGTGTATCCAGTACTCCGGAGACCTCTCCGGGTTAGCAACCTCCGGCACACACTCCGGTGTACCGCCCAAAGTACCGAACCCATCGGTACACACCCAGTCATCGTGTACTGTCAGACCCCTCCGACACGCACACTCCGTTGCAACAGCTGCAGCAACCAACCACCGAACACCCTTCGGTGAGACCACCTCCGAATACCCTTCGGAGGTACCCTCCTCCGAACATCCTTCGGAGGTACCCTTCGAACAGAGGGTAAAAATCCTGTCAATCACTCATCACAAACACTGAAACCAACCCTTGGTTTCTCAAACACACTTCTTGTTGTTATAGGAGAAATATAATATTGACTCATTGTTATAGTATAACTTAAGTGGTTTTAAAATGCTGTCGACCACTCTTAAAACCGGAATAAATTTCTTAAAACATAGTGCCTGTCCGACGGCCTCACAACTTACTACAAAATTGGCACACATCGTGGTAGATGCCATCATAGTTTGTTTGGAGCTTTTCCACGACACAACTCCCTTTGCGAGTGTGAATACATAACTTAATGTGTACTACTTAGCATTCACTCATCTCGCAAGGTCTTAATTTGAATAACCCGCAATCACTAGGTTACTTAATCTTTCATACATTAACATGAGGTCGTTGTGCCTTATATAAATCACAAGGCTTTCTTAATTTAATCCAGCGATCTATTTCTGGATTTTCTGATATCTGCCAAGCATTCCGGCGGTATAAACTTAGTCAGGGCGAGTACATAATTGAGCATACATTGGCTTCCGACAGCAGAAGCATATGGAACCAATCTCATTTGATCGATCTCATATTGGTTCCTGGGATACTAAAAGTTCCCAAGTTATCACCCTTGACTATCGGATCAGGCAATAACTTATACGCATGCATACTATATACTTTATCACTATATCTTCTAGTATGTCGTATGCAATAATCTTAATACCCCCTTAATGGTATCTTAGAGAAACTCTAATCCTAACACATAGGAAAATTTCTCCAAGATTCTTAATGTCAAAATGAGAGGACAAGATTTGTTAGTTTCTAATAGTAGATGAACATTACCACTTGCAAGCAGAATGTCATCCACATACTGGATTGGGAAATAAATTTCCCATTCTTAAACTTAGCATAAACGCAATTGTCCTCTTCATTCTTATTTAAAACCCAAAATTTTCTAATAGTCTAATTAAATTTTAGGTGCCATTACTTAACTTATTTAAGTCCATAAATGGACTTAGATAAACGACATCCTAAAATTTCCTTTCCTTTCTATGACAAACCACTTAGTTGTTTCATATAGACATTCTCACTTAAAACTTATTGAAAATGTCGTCTTTATATCAATCTGATGCAGTTCTAAGTCATAATATGCCTTAATGATTCTTAAAGAATCCTTAAATAAGACATACAAAAATGTCTCATTTAATCTGCTTCTATCTGAGTCGGCACATTATTTTACTAAGTTGGAGAGTTGTTCATTTACTTCTTCATTAGCATCATCTAGAAATGCAGATTCCTGAATAATAGGAGCCTCATGTACAATAGATGTCGCTAATGAAGGTCCAAACTCAAGTGTTGGACAAAAGACACTACCACAGGCACATGGAAAAATTGCTCTTGAATCATAGGAGTGGATTCTCTAACCCACTTCTCTTCAAGATTAATTTCTCTAAGTACCGTGCTCCCCCAGATTAAAGCATCTTCTAAAAAATGCATGTCTCGTTTCTACAAACTTAACATGTCTGTTAGAACATTAAAAAGCGAGATCACCTAGACTTATCTTTGCAGTCAATAAAATTGACAACTTACTGTCTTAGGACTTTAACTTATTAATATTTGGGTTAAGATATAGCCTTAGCAGGACGACATACCGTTATTCTAAAATAATTTAGAAAATGGTTATCGTCCTGTCCATAATTCTTATGGTGCTTTTAGGCACAGACTTATTAAGGATCCAATTAAAATTATGAATGGTGGTTTGAATGCCTCCATCCATAAATTAATCGGTAGAGTGGAATAACTTATCATACTACTTACTATGTCCACTGAGGTGCGAGTGCATCTTATAGCCACTCTATTTTGCTAAGGTACACCCGATATAAAATACCGGGCTATTTTGCCATTTTCTATAGAACCTTGCAAAAGAGTTCAAGAAATCGGCCATACGGGGTATATTGACCGTAGCACGGTCAGATCTTACTCTTTTAAACTTTAGATCATGCTGATATAAGAATCAGCCTTAAAACATCTTAAATTTATCCAGAGCAACTTATGATCTGATCGCTCTTAGATTGGATAAATGTTAATCAATTAGTTTTAAATCACCGTTGGGCAGAGTTAGAATCAATTGAACTTAAATATAATAACATTATCACCAACGTTGGTCAGGAGATAAAAATTACTACAATCATTAAACTTAATTTCGCGTCATTCTTAATTTATTTGACGTATTTATCTTAATGCAATATATGCATAAAACTTAGTCTAAAGAAACTAAAGCGGAAGAATTGACTAAACGTTCAATCCTCCCCTTCGAATATGGCCCATTAGATAGTGCCATAATTTCGAAAATACGTCATCAATTCTTTTGCTCTTATCATTATTCTCAGATGATAAAATCATCCTGAGAAAATAAATAAAGTTTGTCATGCTCAAGAACAAGACTAAAGACTTTATTTCTAAGTGCAAAATTTCATCTATTACCATTCTTGTTCATCCATTTTGGGAACTCCACATATTCCTTCATGTAGTGTTCTTCCTTACAATGTCTGTACATGCATATCATGTTCCTTTATGTGAGCTTATAAGACATCATGTTCCTTTATGTGAGCTTATAAGAGGAGTCCTTAGCATCATTAGAACGAGTCTTATAATGCTTCTTCCCCTTTATTCGTGTTGCACATTATGACCTAAATCATTGTGTGCTTTCTTAATTCTTATACATAGTTTGAAATCAGCATCTACAGACTCCAACACTCTCGCTGTGAGTTGTAGTTGATCACAAAATGATCAGAAAACTTAGTGTGACGTCGTAATAAAAATTGGACGATAATATCGTCCTCGAGATCCTTATTCATGGGTTTCAGCTTTGAAAACCATGTCGCAAAAACTTACTAAGCTTTTCTTAATAAGCGTGCTAGCATACGCCTTAGAAAAGTCACCTTCAGATACTCTTTGCAGTATCATGACGTGGGATAGACCCCTAATTGACTCCATAATGGAGCTCTTAATCATAATACATTTTGTGTTTCCACTGATTTCATTTAGTACGATATATATTATTTTATTCTTATTTCGGCGAAGTCACGTAACCTTATGACAAAAGCCTATTGGCTTTTATCCTCTCAGATCGTGGGCTTCACACGCTTAGTTAGACAATCAAGCATTAAAGCAAGATTTATGTCCTATAGCACAATCGCTATCTTAATACCTCATCTCCGGGAACCATAGTTCTTACCATTGAGAGACTCAATGCCGGAGATATGACTTAGCAAATTTCTAATAAGGAACATTATCAAAGTATATTATAACAAACATAATATGACACATGAAAATTTAACGTTGGTCAAAATCAACATGTGACATACTTAAAACTTAAAAAGCGAATTAATTCTACATCACCGTTGGGCAGAAATAGAATCAATTCAACTGAACCACGGTAATTTCATCACCAACGTTGGTCAGGAGATAAAATTACTACGTTATCAAAATATAATATTTATAATGTCAAATTAAATTATCTCGTTGGTTCAAATCTAATTGACAGAATAAATGCTACTTAATTGACATAATGAACATGGTACTAATCTTAAAACAGTGTATACACAACGGAAGACTTAAAACTAATTGATACACTGCTTAATCAGTAATAAAAATTCTGAATTTAAACTTAAACAAAATTCCTAATAGATATTCTTCAATTAAATGTAGTCCTTAGACTAAATTTAATAAATACATATCACAAAAATACTGAAAATGCTTTAAAACTCAGAACACAAAATTACTGAGTAATTTTAAATAGTGTATGCACAGCGGAATACTTAATGTTAATTAATACACTGATTAAAACAGTAATAAAATCTAAATTTAAACTTAATCAAAATTCTTAATAGATATTTCTCAATTAAATATAGTCCTTAGACTAAATTTAATAAAGAAAACATCGTAAAAAGTACTTAAAAAAATGCTGCAAAATTCATACTGCAATTACTGAGTATGTACAAAATTATACAAAATTTTCCCACAACTAACTTATTTTATATCAAATTTTGGGCCATTACTTAATTTTCAGAAATTATTAATCAGAAAACAATTACAAAAATTCTGAAAAACAATAAATGAATTCTGGCCCAAAGAAATACTGATCAGGCCTGGCCCAAAACAGAAACCGGCCCGGTCCACAGCGCCCCCACGCGCCCGCGCGCACCCAGGCCGCAACCTGGGCCTGGGCTGCGAAAGTAGCCCCCCGCCTGGGCTCGCCACGGTCCGATCAACCCCAGCCGTCGGATCAAATCCGACGGCTACGCGTGATCCTCGTCGAGACAAAACCCGCCGCGCCGGCTGCTGCGAAAACCCTAGCCCCATTCTCCCTCCACGCGCGCGAGAGAGCGGCGGCGCGAGCGGCGGCCCCCGACGGCGACGCACGCGGCGGCGCGAGGCGGCCGAGCGTGCGGGAGGGTGGCTGAGCGGCGGAGGGCGCCGTCGCGGGCCCGCTCGCCGGTGCGCGCGCTCACCCGAGGGTGAGCGGCACTCCGTCGAGGCGGTCCGCGGCGACGAGCACTCGGCCGGCGACTCGCACTCCGGCGAGCGGCGGCGCAGCGAGGCGAGGGGCACGGTGAGGAATCCGCCCCCCTTAATGCAAAATTAGTGTTAGGGTTAGGGTGAAAACCCTAACCCTAATCCTCTGTTCTTTTTTTGTGTGTTCTTCGGCCGAAAACCGAAAACCCTCTTGGGTTTCCTTACTGCAGGGCTAGGGTTTCGGGAACCCTAATCCCTCTTTTGGTTCTGATTTCTTCTTTCTTCAGCCGATCAGAGGGGTTCTGTTCTCAGGTTAGGGGGCAAACCTTAACCCTAATTCTCTTTCTGATTTCGTAGGGTTCTTTTGGGATAAACACAGAGGGATTTGGTTCTGATTGCGAGTGAACTTGAGGGCTTACAGAGGGCTTAGGGGGGTTCTTAGTGCGGTGGTGGCGTCGGCTCAAGGGAGCCCGACGCCACCCTAACCCTAACTAGCCTACCCTAGAACAAAACAAAGCTCTGATACCATTGATGGAAGAACTAAGGGGTCTTAGGATCGCCTAGGGTTAGACCAGTAGGGTTAAAGCATAGGGATGACATGTACCTCTGTGCTCTGCCGTCGTGGAGGACGCCATGGTGATGGTGCTGTGGCGGCGTGAAGTCCGACGAGTCGAAGGGGGCTTCCCGACGCTCCAGCACGCACATAGATCGGTTTTGGTTTTTGGGGTGACTTAGCACGTGAACATCAACCCGTTCTGTGCACTGTCGCCCTTACTTATAGAGTGCTGTGCGCCAGGGACCCTTCAACCGATTCGGTTGCGGCACCCCCGATCAAAGACCAGGAAGGTCTGTTTAGGCTAAGTCCGAGTTCCAGGGAGGAGAGGGACTCGGTCCCCTCTCCTCCCCGAGAGCTAATTACTAACACATTAAGCTTACCAATTGCACCCATTAGAGGAAAAGAAGACCAATAAAAAAATGGTTTTCATTCGTTGAGTAGCAAGATGATGTATAACCATTTTGTAACACTCATATGTCTTTTGACAACACATTGCCACATGTTATTAATAAGTAAGCAAATGCCATGCATATGTAATGGTTATCAACATACTCAAGTGAGAAGCGACGAAAGAAACATTTTTACTTCCAAACTTTAACAAAAAAAATACAAAATTCACTTCTTTGAAGTATCAAAATAGCAAATCTCTCTGCTTTAACTAGATCATTCCTGAGTCCAATCCAACACATGTATCCATGGTGTATGTCTTGTTTCAGGTGATACAAGAACACATGATATCATATCTAGAGCCAATCAAAACCAACATAAATCTTGGGATCCATAAATCCTAGTCGACGTATCACATATGGTTACGTTTAAATTTTGTAGTAAAACTCAAACCCATGTCAAATTTAAATTTATGTCGGGTTATTGCAGTTGGGCTGGTCATAAATCGCCCACACGTGCGATCCTGTCCTGTTTCTTTTAGTTGGGTCAAAAACCAAAGTACTGGGCTTCTGCCCCTCCATTCTTCATTTGAGCTAAATTCTCATGTGGTTAGAGATAGTAACAATATGGTTGAAAATTTAAAACTTTTGACCATTAATAGATTTTTAAGAAATTAGTTGAAAACTTAAAAATGGTACAAGTATATATAGACATGCATGTCTTTCAAATTAAAGTTCTCTCGAGATCTCATATTTTTCATAAAAACTTTAAACTTATTCCGATATAAAACTATGATCAAAGTTATGCATCGAAAACATGTAAAAGGTAAAAAATAGTGTAATTTTTTAGTACAAAGAGTGCTTTTTAATTATATTTTGACTTCTAGTACTGTTGGTGTTCTTGATTACGACAGGAAGGAAACAAGTCAATATATATATATATATATATATATATATATATATTATTGACTCCTTCATACTAGTATGAATTTGGTCAATTGGTATGAATCGGTACTATGATATCATCAGTGTCAAATAGAAATGTTGGATGGACATGGTCACATGCATTGGATTGGATTGGATTGTGTTTTTACACAGTTTGGTCTTATAAAAACTTAAGACAGGGGACCGGCTTGAAAAACATCTGACCAAGACCAAGTGGAGCCGGTGGAAGGAATGCTTTAAAAATTACACGTGCACCCGTTCCATTCAACCTTTCTTACGTGAAATTCTACAAATTCAAATCCTTGGTCTAACATGACTAGATTAGATTGAGTTGCACCGACGAACACACTCAAAAGGTAGATCGTCTGGCCTGTGTTGTTGTTCTTGCTCGATCCATTTGCACCACATGACGAGTGATATTTCGAGTGTCCTTAAAAAAACAAATTACTGATTAATTATATATCCATTTGCCCCAAATCTATCAATAAAACTCGATGACATCCGATGATTTGTGCAGTCGAGAATTGCATTTTCTTTGAACCGGACCTAAATTATATAGGTATCTATTGTCGTCAAATCACTTGCTCTCGACAATAAAAACTTTCATTAAATAGTGACATTACTCTTCAACTAAATCAAAACTCACAAGTCAGAGTAGCCGAAGCAAAGAAAAATCATGACGGGAGGAAGTATCACACGGGGTTTAGAAGGATCAAAAGTAATATGAATGGAGATCAACGGGAGTGTTTCTTGAGATCAAATCTTGTTTTTTTCTATCTCCCTTGTGGTGTGATTCATTGTTGGACTTTTTGAGCGTTGCCGCGTGCTTGCTACTAGAAATGCGACGCATCATGACGAGAAAGCCCGCGAAGCTAACCACCTCTCCTTCCTCCTCCTCCCAAGACAACACCCAGAAATAAAAAAAAACGATTTTTTTTTTTCAAAAGAAAGGCGCCCCAAAATGGAGGTGGTCGCCGTTGCCGTCGATGTGGTCGCCGTCTCCGACCACCAACTCCTCCTTCCTCCTATTCCACTCCGCCTTCAATGCCATTAACCCTGTGCTTACGGCTAGGGCATCCTCCTCCTCCGCCTCGCGATCCTCCAAGGCCTCCGTGATGCCGTCATGGTGGAAGCGCTCCAAGTCCGCCTTCCACCGCTCCGGCACCACCTTCGCCTCCACCCCGGCCTCCTCCGCCGTGGCTTCCACCTCCGGCTTCCAGCCCAGACGCCGCAGCGCAGAGGCCGGGGACCTCCTCCTCGCGCCGCCGCGGCAGCTCACGCGGCAGCGGAAGCTGCGCCACGTCGACGACATCGATGTGGGCCTCTCGGACCTCGGCCTCGTCGTCGCGTCCTCGTCGCCTCCCTCGAGTGGCCGCGTCTCCGCGTCCGTTGCCGTCGGGTACCCCAGGTCCGCGAGGACAGCCCCGCCGCCGAGGTCGGCGTCGTCGCCCGTGCTGCACCCGCTGCCGCTGCCGTCGCCGTCGCCCAGGCCGATGGAATTGGACATCGTGGAGCCAGCGGAGATAGCCGAGGGTGGGGGCGAGAGGGCGACGCCGTCGCATATGCCGACGAGGTAATGTGATGATACTTTTGTTTCCATGAAAAAGATTTGATTTTCCTCCCCTCTGGATTGCCTCGCGTGGAATCGTGTGATTGAATATATAATCAAGAGAATCCCATCGCTTTTAGTAACTGGTCGATGCAAGGCAATTAGGCAAATGCAATGTTTACCAAACAAATTATGTCATCTTTTCTGCTGTAATTTTTTTTGGGGAACGAAACTTCTACGACGCTATGAAGGGATTAAGACGTGTAGCCGGTGTAGGAATGTGCAAATTTTGTGATGAATTGGGAATTACAACCTCACGCATAGCAACATTGACCTGCAAATCTTCCTGATGTTAACTTGTCGTGTGGTTGCAGGGTGACAAACCAGATGGTTCAAAAGCTTCCTGATCATGGTGATTTACACCTAAATTGTACAAAGCGTCCTACTTCTAGTCACCACAGGAATGCATTCCGTGAAAAGTTCCAAGATAAGAGTTCAACTGAAACTATGAACTTCCGGTTGAACATCCCTACTAAAAGTGCTCCAAGCAGTGGGTTGTCAAGCCCCGTGTTCAGCCCTCGAAGGTTGAGCAATGCTGACTTCTCATATACTACAGCACCTGCTCAAGGTCCCCAAGCGTGGTCAGCTCCATCTATCCGCTCAATAGATTTCATGGGAGCTTCATCTCCTCGGACTTCAACTGAAAAATATGTAGGGATTACAGAGCAATGCACTTGCTCTAATGCTCTTAGAAGTCCTATGCTTATGTCAAGAAATACCAGTGCTCCTCCATCACCTATGCACCCAAAATTATTCCCAGAAAATCTTATTTCACGTGCTGAAGGTAATGGGAGTGTCAGTTTGCACCCATTGCCGCTCCCTCCTGGAGCTATTAGCTCAATGCAGGCAGCCTTTGGTAATCAGTCTGCCCCAAGAGTTGAAATGGCCTCAGTGGCTGGTCAGTGGCAGAAAGGAAGACTTCTAGGCAGTGGTACATTTGGTTCTGTATACGAAGCTACCAATCGGTATGGGATTGTATTTTGGGTATTGTCATACTTCATGTTATGTTGTCGATGTTATTTACTGCCATTAACATGTAGGCAAACTGGAGCTCTTTGTGCAATGAAAGAAGTCAACATAATTCCTGATGATGCAAAATCTGCTGAGTCTTTGAAGCAGTTAGAGCAGGTTAGTTGACTGTGTCCCAATGAGATACATGATTTTGCGGCAACATAAATTTTCCTATTTAGTGCTTCTTATGCTGAGAAATAAGTTTCTGGCTACCTGAGTTTATTTCTCCTTTTCTAGCCACTCCTGACAAAAACAATTTGCCCTATGTTGATTTAAATACTTGAAATTCCTTTGATAAAACATATAATTATAAATTATAATGCCCTCCAGTTATACTATATTCCTGGAGAATCTTAGTGTCATGGTTGGTTTGAAGTATGCGTGGCGCGCGCGAAAGCAGCGCACGCAGGGTGCAGAGGCGGGAAACTAGTCCTAAACTGATCTCCAAGTTGTTAGCAGAATAAGAGGAGATTAGTTGAGTTAGTTAGTTAGCCTCTGTGGGTTATAAACAGAGGGCGTGCAGATTGATTGCATAGCTTTGGATTTGTTTGAGTTAGTCCCTTCCTGATCGGCTGGGAAGTCCTCTGCCTTGCGCCGCCGCCGTGCCGTGACAGCGCCGCTGCGTCGCCGAGGCTTAGGCCCCCGGCCGATCGTTTCATTCAAATATAGTCTACATTCGAGTGTTTGCCCGTACCTTGTCTCTTCCTCGGCCGGTGACAACTTGGTATCATATTCCAGGACTGTGGCCGCCGCCAGGATGAGTGATCATTCGGTGGCCGATGAAAACTCGGGAAAGAAGGACGACGACCCCATCACCACCATCATCAACTGCCTCACCGCCATTGAAGACATGATGCGGCCTCTAGTTCCCTTGGCAGACCAGGTGGCCGCCATCGAAACAACCATAACTGAGCAAGGGAATGTAGCGCCCCGATTTAACAAAATCGAGACATTATTGAATTTCCAAAGAAAAACAATAATACAAGAGGTTCATCATGCGACAACGTATATACGATAATATCCATGGTACGCAGACCATATTTATTACAACATTGTTTTAGTAAAAACAGTAATAAGATAATTTAAACAGCGGCATGACGAACGTCTTCTTCAGGATCTTTCTTCCCGACTGGGTCGCTACTCCAGACCGTCTTCAAGATAAGCATCCTCTGTGGGGTCCAACAGGTATGAGTACAAAAAGTACTCAACAAGCCACCGCAAATGCAAATAATAATGCAGGATAATAAACAAGGAAGGATAAAGGCTAACAATGCGGAATAAAGCAGTTGCAGTTATGGCATTTAGTGTAATCATATTTTAATCATGCGGAAAGTAAATATGAACATCATCAACATCAACTAACTCGAGGAGTACGTTTTACCTCCTCGCACAACAGTCCTTACATGTCAATCCATCATGCACATACATATTCAAAGTAAACTAACTGGGGGATGTCACGCAACCCGCCCTTGATCGTGGGCTCGACTTTTCGAAAAGATTTAAGACTCTGATCAGAGATGTACTACTGTACCCACAAGGCACGCACTCATCTCAACGAGATGACCCATTACACGGGAACTCGTGCCAAAACCTCAATATGAGATGTTCCAAGCGATAACCACCCGCTCTAGGTTTCGCCGGCGCGCCGGGCCGCATCCCGGCTAACGTCGCACCCCCTTTTGCGCCACATTGGTACAAGTCACCCGCAGGTGCAACTTGACCCATCTCCAAATGGTGGCCTCGGTTTGGAACAACCCATACCTTAGTTAGGACTTACCCACTAGACTTGTGGTTAGTACGTAAGTGTATTGCAACGGATCCCTCAGACCGGTCCTTATAGTGCCCCGGGTGCGACTGACCAATGCCCTAGCTTGCACCCGGAACCCACCATGCATACACTCACAACCATGACTCATCACCAACAGAATTTCCAAGGATAAGAAGTAACGGGAATCATATAATAGAACCATTTCACTACGACTCATTTTTATCCTATAGCGGCCGTGTCAATACATTGGACACTAGCTAATATCATTGATCATATGGTGACAAGGAGGTTAGGCGAGATAGCATGGCTTGGGTTGCACATCAAGGTCGGGGGATCCTAAATAAATATAATGTAAGGGTTCATTTGACTAATGCATATATAACCTATGTGTTATAGCGATAGTCAATTTAAACATGGGTTCAATATGTTCAAAAGAATGGTTTGGTGACTTGCCTTGTTCAGCGAAAGGCGAGGGAGGGGCTTCCGGGAAGTATTCCGGCTCCTCGACGGCATCGTAGTCTTTTCAATAATAATAAAGTAGAATAAATACAACATTCGATATAAACAACGTAAAATCACACAACAAGCATGTGGGCTTTAGTTGGTTTAATTTTAAAGAAAATCAGTTGTTAAGGTCCTGAAATTTATTTCACAAATAATTTAAAATGAATCAAAATGAGTTACTGTTTTTCATAAAAGGGTTTTTAAGTGTGAATAATACCACATTAAGTTTTCTAATAAATTTAATATGAATGATTCAGAGAAAATTCTGTGGTTCTAGTGTTTAAACAGAAAGGAACAAATATATAAATTTTCTGAAGTTTAAATAATTAAATTTGCATTTTAATCCTAAGGGTATTTGAATACTTATTTAAATGAACATGAAAATGTCCAAGTAAACCTACTGTTTTTATTGCATAAATATGTAGAGAATAATTTTATGAATTTTCTGAAATTGGAATGGTAATTTTTAGAGTTCAAATGCATTAGATATGAATTTTACAAGTTTAAAAGCATTTCTGGAATTTATTTTCAAATTTTAAACCCCTCGGGTCCACGGTGAGCCAGGCCCACGGTGAACCCGCGCACTGTGCGCGTGCGCCAGGTCGATCTGGACCGTCGGATCCAGATCCGACGCGCGAGGGCGAGGCGGGACGCGTAAGTGGCTACGGACGGCCAGGATTAAAACGTGCGAAGGGGTACCACGTGGACGCGTGAGATTAAACGCGGGGTTTTAAAACTAACGGACGCACGAGATCGCACCGTACCGCTTCACTCAGATCGACGGCGCCGATTAAATCGCACGAGGGATTAAATCCGGGCCGTTAGATCTGGATCGCACGGCGTGGGTCGAATCCGACACGGCACGGGTACTCGACCCGTGCCGGTCGTCTTCTCCGACGACGGCGAGCGGGCCAGCGGCCACGGCGAGCGACGGCGACCTAGTCTAAGGCCTAAAACGGAACGAGGGTGCTACGGGGATCACGAGGGTACCTCGGCGGTGAGAAAAGGTCAACGGAGCGAGGCCGGCGACGAGCGGGGGCGGTGGAGGTGTTCGGGTTCTGGACGGCGACGGCGATCCGGCGAGGGTTGTCGTCGACGGAGTGGTGGCCGGCGTTGGGGAGGTCCCGGCGGTCACGATGGTGGCGAAGGCACGGGCGGAGGTGGTCCGGTGCGACGGCGAGCGGTGGCCGGAGACGAACCAGAGGGAATGCGCTAAACGGCGAATCGTGGTTGTTCTGTTCGGTCTGAGTGCGAATGAGCATGGGGGTCGGACGCGGCTCAGGCTGGGGGCTTAAATAGGACACCGGAGAGGGCTCGCATGCAAGGAAAGCTGGGGGAGAGCGTTAAGTCGCCGGCGAGGGCTCGGCCATGCATGGAGCTGCGTTCCCGGGGGCTTAAACGCGTGCTTTTATGGGTTTAAATGGGCGGTGGGCCTCGGGGAGTTAATGGCCGGCGTCGGTTTAATGGGAGGGGGAGCCGGCGAGGGGATCCGAGGCGAAGTCTTCGCCGGCGGGATTAGGGGGGGCGGCGCGGGGTTGAAGACGGTTCTGACGAGCGGGGGCCACCAGTCAGCGGGCGCGAGCGGGCGAGGGTGGCGACTGACGGGTGGGGCCGAGGCGTCGGGTTCGCGCGCGAGGGGAGGGATTCGGCGCCGACAGGTGGGGTCCGATCGTCAGTGTGAGCGCGCGAGTTGAGTGGGCTGGGCTGGCCGGGAGAGAGAGAGAAGGGAGGGAGGGGAGCCCACTACTGTTTCTCAAGGTTTTCTGATTAAAATAATTGCAGAAAATAGTTTAAACCTTTTGGGGCATTTCCAAAGTGGGTAAAATTTGCAAAAATTCCCAAAAACATTTCTTGGCCTTGGGAGTCTATACAAAAATTTTCAGCTACTGGTTTGGCCATATACTCTAGGTTGTAGTTCAAAAGTGTATAAAGGGAATTAAAAGTATTTTCTGAAATAATAATTCCAAGAAATTGAATTTAATAATAATATTTTTATTGTTTTGAAAATTGGGGTGTTACAAACCTATCCCCCTTACAAGAATCTCGTCCTCGAGATTGGAACGTTACTCGAATAGCTCGGGGTATTGGGCTTTTAGCTCGTCTTCTTTTCCCAAGTGGCTTCTTCGGCGGGATGGTTGTTCCATTGGACTTTGCAGAAGCGGACGACGCGACTTCTGGTTACTCTCTCCTTGGTTTCCAAGATCTTGACGGGTCTCTCTATGTAGATCAAGTCTTCTTGGACATTGAGCTGCTGAAGGTCGGCTTGCTCGGTGGGTACACGGAGGCACTTTTTTAGCTGAGAGACATGGAACACATCATGAACTCCTGCCAAGGATGGAGGCAGTTCAAGTTGATATGCCACTTCTCCTTGTCGTCGGAGGATCTGGAAAGGTCCGACGTAGCGGGGTGCTAGTTTGCCTTTCATGTTGAACCTTTGAGTGCCACGGAGGGGAGTGACTCGGAGGTAGACATAATCGCCCTCCTCAAAGGCTAGGTCTCTTCGACGGTTGTCGGCATAGCTCTTTTGCCTGGATTGGGCTGCCTTCAATCGGTCTCTTATGATCCTAACTTTTTCTTCAGCTTCTCTCAATAAGTCAGTCCCAAACAGTTGTGATTCTCCGGTTTGATCCCAGAGCAACGGCGTTCTGCACTTACGCCCATAGAGTGCTTCGAACGGGGACATTTGCAGGCTGGCTTGATAGCTGTTGTTGTAGGAGAACTCTGCATAAGGTAAGTTCTTGTCCCACATTCCGCCAAAGTCTAGAGCACAAGCTCTAAGCATATCCTCCAATATCTGGTTGACCCTTTCGGTCTGACCGTCGGTCTGTGGATGATAGGCGGTGCTAAAGTTCAGCCGGGGTGCCGAGTTCCTCTTGAAGGTTCTTCCAAAACTTGGAGGTAAACTGACTCCCACGGTCAGATACAATCTTCTTAGGAACTCCGTGAAGGCATACGATCCGGGTCATATACAACTCAGCCAACTTGGCGATGGTGTAAGTTGTCTTGACCGGAACGAAGTGGGCTACCTTGGTGAGTCGGTCGACGATCACCCAGATAGAATCATGACCAGCTTGGGTCCTGGGCAGTCCCGTGATGAAGTCCATTCCTATCTCTTCCCACTTC
The DNA here is from genome assembly GCA_019279435.1 of Zizania palustris. NCBI lineage: Eukaryota > Viridiplantae > Streptophyta > Magnoliopsida > Poales > Poaceae > Zizania > Zizania palustris. Next base: position 30,330,942 of record JAAALK010000282.1, read on the forward strand.
CATTCAGGGACTTTGAGGGGTTGAAGCAGTCCGGCAGGTCTCTGATGCTCTGCCTTGACTCGCCGGCATGTGTCGCACTTGGCCACATACTCAGCTATTTCTCTCTTCATGCTGACCCACCAGTATTTTTCCTTCAGGTCTTGGTACATCTTTGTACTCCCGGGATGGATGGAGTATAGAGTATCGTGGGCTTCTTGAAGGATGAGAGTCTTCAACTCAGGTAGGTTGGGTACGCATAATCGGTTTCCGAACCAGATGGTACCATGTTCGTCCTCGGAGAATCCGGGGGCTTTACCCTTCCTCATGTTTTGCTGGATCTCCAGGATGTCCGGGTCTTCCTTCTGCTTCTCTCGGATCTGGTCTATTAAGACAGGCCGAGACTCCAAGGCAGCGAGGTACTCTCGAGTGGTGATCCCCAGGTTTAGCCTCTCCATCTCCTTATAAAGTAAAGGAGCTTGGTCTTGAATCATGATGGCATTGAAGTACCCTTTTCGACTAAGGGCGTCTGCCACCACGTTCGCTTTGCCCGGATGATAATGGATGCCCAAGTCGTAATCCTTGATCAGTTCCAACCATCTCCTTTGCCTGAGATTCAGATCTGGTTGGGTGAATATGTACTTGAGGCTCTTGTGGTCGGTGAAGACCTCACACCGATTCCCCACAAGGTAATGTCTCCATATCTTCAAGGCATGAACCACGGCTGCTAGTTCCAGGTCGTGGGTTGGGTAGTTCAGCTCATGTGGTCTCAACTGCCGGGAGGCGTAGGATATCACCTTCCCTTCTTGCATTAAGACGCATCCCAATCCTTGGCGAGAGGCATCACAGTAGACGTGGAAGTCTTTCCGGATGTCTGGCAGAGTCAGAATGGGAGCTGACACTAGCTTCTTCTTGAGGGTCTGGAAGCTTTCTTCGCAGTCAGGGGTCCATTCAAACTTACTTCCTTCTGCAGAAGTCTGGTCATAGGCTTGGCGATCTTGGAAAAATTCTCGATGAACCGGCGGTAGTATCCGGCCAATCCGAGGAAACTCCGGATCTCGGTCACGGTCGTTGGCTGTAGCCAGTTGGTTACTGCTTCAACGGTGGTTGGGTCCACTGCTATTCCTCCGGCAGATATAACATGGCCGAGGAACTTCACCTCAGACGACCAAAATTCGCATTTGCTGTATTTGGCGTACAGTTGCTGCTCCCTTAGCTTTCCGAGGGTCAGACGGAGGTGAGTCTCGTGTTCTTCCTTGGTCTTGGAGTAAACGAGGATATCGTCGATGAATACCACGATGAACTTGTCCAAGAACTCCATGAATACGTTGTTCATCATGTTCATGAAAAAGGCCGGGGCATTCGTGAGTCCGAACGACATCACAGTGTACTCGTAGAGTCCATAGCGGGAGGTGAAGGCAAGTCTTGGGTATATCTTCCTCCCTGATCCTCAACTGGTGATAACCTGACCTGAGGTCAATCTTGGAAAACACCGAGGATCCTTTCAGCTGATCGAACAGGTCGTCGATCCGAGGCAATGGGTATTTGTTCTTGATGGTTACGTCGTTCAGGGCTCTATAGTCCACACACATCCTCTTGGTCTTGTCCTTCTTCATGGCAAATATAACCGGTGCACCCCAAGGTGAGGTACTCGGTCGGATGTAACCTTTCTGTTCTAGGTCTTCGATGTTGCTCTTGACTTCGGCTAGTTCATTGGCGGCCATTCGGTATGGGCGCTTGGAGATTGGAGTGGTCCCCGGGACAAGCTCGATTCTGAATTCGATGTCCCGCTTGGGAGGCATTCCGGGCAGATCTTCGGGGAAAACATCTGCAAACTCCTTGACTATTGGCACTTCTTCAAGAGCTATTGAGCGAAGGAATGCTCCGAGTGGTTTGCGACTGGTCATCCGGAAGGTGACGGTTACGCCTTCAGGACTGGTCACCGTGACGGACTTGTTGGCACAGTCGATCACTCCCTTGTGCTTCATCAACCAATCCATACCTAGTATAAGGTCGAGTCCGGTGCATTGGATGAGGACAGGCTCGGCCCGAAACAGCACTCCTTGGATGTCAAGTTGAACCTTAGGGCTGTAGAAGCGGGCTGAGGTCCTATTGCCGGGGGTGGCAATCACCATGGGAATGGGTAGAGAGAGCACGTCCAGTTTGTTTGTTTTCACAAAATTCTCCGAGATGAAGGAGTGGGTTGCTCCAGAGTCGAATAATATGACGGCCGGTACGGAATTCACAGTAAACGTACCGAGCACGACTTCAGGAGCCTCCTGAGCTTCCTCCGCGCTGATGTGGTTGACGCGGGCGCGAACCGCCTGGTTGGGTGCTGCGCCTTGGTTCTGCTTGGGGTGAGGACACTGGTGCGAATAATGCCCTTCCTTGCGGCAGTCGAAGCAGACGACCGGCCTTCCTTGGCGATCCCTCAAGATTGGGGCCTTGGCGGCCGGTGCCGGCTGAGCGGCCGGAGCTGGTGGAGCGGGGCGAGGATGCCCGGCGTTGGATCCACCGGCTGCGTGAGGTGGCCTGTAGGCGGGCCGAGGATGGTAGGGCGGGCGCTGGCGGCGGAGGGACGAAGCGGGGCCTCTGAGAGTTCGCCTGCTGATGCTTGAAGGCGATCATCTTCCTCTTCTTGAGGTCCAGCTTGTTCTGCTCAGTCTCTTGAATGAGCGCTTTGTTGACTAGCCGCTGGAAGTCGGCGAAGTCGGCGGCGACGAGCTGGATGGGACAGCTCATCCTTAAGTCCCCTGAGGAACTTGGCTTGGCGGAGGGCGTCGGTGCGCACTTCCTCCGGTGCGTAGCGGGCGAGGCGGTTAAACTCATGGAGGTACTCCATGACGGTCCTGTTGCCTTGCTGCAGGTCGCGAAACTCCTGCTGTTTCACCGCGATGACGCCGGCGGGGACGTGGGCGGCACGAAAGGCGATGGTGAACTCCGCCCAAGTCACCATGTGGCCCTCTGGCTGGGACGCACGGTAGTTGTCCCACCATTCAGCGGCGGGACCCTGGAGCTGGTGAGTGGCGAAGGCCACCCGCTCCCGGTCTGTGCAGGGGAGGAGGTCGAGCTTCTTCTCGATGGTGCGAAGCCAATCTCCGGCCTCCATCGGGTTGGTTGTGCTCGAGAAGATGGGCGGGCGCACGCGCAAAACTCGGAGAGCTGCGGAGCGGCCGCGGGTGCTGGTGCGCGAGGGGCGGGCTCCCCGTTCTGCAGACGGTCCAACTGAGCCTGTTGGTGCTGCATTTGGGTGAGGAGGGCGGTGATCAGATGGTTCTGATTCGCCATCATCTCCGCCAAGGTGGGGTGGTTGGCGGAAGGCGACCCGGATTGACGCGGGCCCGTTGCACCCCAGTTGGGCACAACACCCTCAGGTGCATCTCGGCTTCCTCCTGCTCCGTTGTTAGAGCCGGTGTTCTGGTGATCGGCCATCTTCTGAATTCATAAGGTTATAAGGCAAAAAGTTGACGACACAATTAACAAGAATATTTCAAGCATATAAATTAAGTGGTAAAAATGTTCATTACAATCAAGTTCTTATTCTACCCACAACACACTCGTCGTGGGTAGCACCACATACAAAATAATGCTTTTTATTTAATTTCGCGTCTCCTAACGCCTACTCGCCACCGGAGGCGGTCTCCGTGCTCTCGGAACCACGAGTGCGCGGCTCCAGAGAGATGGTGGGCTCGAGAAAATTCTCGATGATGGAGTCGGAGACGAGGCCGGGGCGTGGTGTAGGGGCGCTGGTGGAGGGCCTGGCGGGGGAGGGTCGTGGCGGAATCCTCTTGGGGCGAGGGAGGGGCTCACGGATGAGCTTCTTCTTCCTTGGAAGAAGAGGAACCATCTCAGCGATGTCCTTCTGCAGCTGCATGATCTTGCGCTGCAGCTCGCCGTTCTGCTGGATCAGGTTCTTCGTTTCTTCACGAAGAAACTCAACCGCCTCATGGTGCTCGTCGGCGTCGAGCACCGCCTCGGTGTGGAGATCATCCATGGCCTGCAGAAGACGCGACTGCCGGGCCATGACCGGATCACGCACGGAGTGAACTCCGAGGTAGATGCTACGGTGGGCTCCGGAGTACGCTTCGGCACAAGCCGGAAGGATGAGTTCTGAAGACGATCGTCGTAGATCATCCTCAGCTCCATGAGGGCCTGGAGGGCGACTCGTTGGCACGCGACGTCGAAAGTCGGGCCTCCAAGTGCGGTGGTGTAGGGCGGCAGATGCTCTCCGGAACCATGGACGGTGAGGGAGACGTCACAAGGCCCGGCGAACTCGTCGGGGTACACTCCTTGGAATTCGGGTTCGAAGAGGAACCCGAGGAAGGTGAGCATCATGCGGAGCTCCCGGACGAAGCCCTCATAGTGGCGGCAATAGCTGTGGACTTGGTAGACGGGCATCTACAAAACATCAAGTTGAATAAAAGTGAGGAGAGGGACAAAGTTTATGAAGTAGATTTTCGAGAAAAATAATTTCCTATGGCTAATGGCTAGGCGGGTCTGTTTGGCTTCCTACAGTCGAGTCGGCTCTGATACCATCTGTAGCGCCCCGATTTAACAAAATCGAGACATTATTGAATTTCCAATGAAAAACAATAATACAAGAGGTTCATCATGCGACAACGTACATACGATAATATCCATGGTACGCAGACCATATTTATTACAACATTGTTTTAGTAAAACAGTAATAAGATAATTTAAACAGCGGCATGACGAACGTCTTCTTCAGGATCTTTCTTCCCGACTGGGTCGCTACTCCAGACCGTCTTCAAGATAAGCATCCTCTGTGGGGTCCAACGGGTATGAGTACAAAAAGTACTCAACAAGCCACCGCAAATGCAAATAATAATGCAGGATAATAAACAAGGAAGGATAAAGGCTAACAATGCGGAATAAAGCAGTTGCAGTTATGGCATTTAGTGTAATCATATTTTAATCATGCGGAAAGTAAATATGAACATCATCAACATCAACTAACTCGAGGAGTACGTTTTACCTCCTCGCACAACAGTCCTTACATGTCAATCCATCATGCACATACATATTCAAAGTAAACTAACTAGGGGATGTCACGCAACCCGCCCTTGATCGTGGGCTCGGCTTTTCGAAAAGATTTAAGACTCTGATCAGAGATGTACTACTGTACCCACAAGGCACGCACTCATCTCAACGAGATGACCCATTACACGGGAACTCGTGCCAAAACCTCAATATGAGATGTTCCAAGCGATAACCACCCGCTCTAGGTTCGCCGGCGCGCCGGGCCGCATCCCGGCTAACGTCGCACCCCCTTTTGCGCCACATTGGTACAAGTCACCCGCAGGTGCAACTTGACCCATCTCCAAATGGTGGCCTCGGTTTGGAACAACCCATACCTTAGTTAGGACTTACCGACTAGACTTGTGGTTAGTACGTAAGTGTATTGCAACGGATCCCTCAGACCGGTCCTTATAGTGCCCCGGGTGCGACTGACCAATGCCCTAGCTTGCACCCGGAACCCACCATGCATACACTCACAACCATGACTCATCACCAACAGAATTTCCAAGGATAAGAAGTAACGGGAATCATATAATAGAACCATTTCACTACGACTCATTTTTATCCTATAGCGGCCGTGTCAATAAATTGGACACTAGCTAATATCATTGATCATATGGTGACAAGGAGGTTAGGCGAGATAGCATGGCTTGGGTTGCACATCAAGGTCGGGGGATCCTAAATAAATATAACGTAAGGGTTCATTTGACTAATGCATATATAACCTATGTGTTATAGCGATAGTCAATTTAAACATGGGTTCAATATGTTCAAAAGAATGGTTTGGTGACTTGCCTTGTTCAGCGAAAGGCGAGGGAGGGGCTTCCGGGAAGTATTCCGGCTCCTCGACGGCGTCGTAGTCTTTTCAATAATAATAAAGTAGAATAAATACAACATTCGATATAAACAACGTAAAATCACACAACAAGCATGTGGGCTTTAGTTTGTTTAATTTTAAAGAAAATCAGTTGTTAAGGTCCTGAAATTTATTTCACAAATAATTTAAAATGAATCAAAATGAGTTACTGTTTTTCATAAAAGGGTTTTTAAGTGTGAATAATACCACATTAAGTTTTCTAATAAATTTAATATGAATGATTCAGAGAAAATTCTGTGGTTCTAGTGTTTAAACAGAAAGGAACAAATATATAAATTTTCTGAAGTTTAAATAATTAAATTTGCATTTTAATCCTAAGGGTATTTGAATACTTATTTAAATGAACATGAAAAATGTCCAAGTAAACCTACTGTTTTATTGCATAAATATGTAGAGAATAATTTTATGAATTTTCTGAAATTGGAATGGTAATTTTTAGAGTTCAAATGCATTAGATATGAATTTTACAAGTTTAAAAGCATTTCTGGAATTTATTTTCAAATTTTAAACCCCTCGGGTCCACGGTGAGCCAGGCCCACGGTGAACCCGCGCACTGTGCGCGTGCGCCGGGTCGATCTGGACCGTCGGATCCAGATCCGACGCGCGAGGGCGAGGCGGGACGCGTAAGTGGCTACGGACGGCCAGGATTAAAACGTGCGAAGGGGTACCACGTGGACGCGTGAGATTAAACGCGGGGTTTTAAAACTAACGGACGCACGAGATCGCACCGTACCGCTTCACTCAGATCCGACGGCGCCGATTAAATCGCACGAGGGATTAAATCCGGGCCGTTAGATCTGGATCGCACGGCGTGGGTCGAATCCGACACGGCACGGGTACTCGACCCGTGCCGGTCGTCTTCTCCGACGACGGCGAGCGGGCCAGCGGCCACGGCGAGCGACGGCGACCTAGTCTAAGCCTAAAACGGAACGAGGGTGCTACGGGGATCACGAGGGTACCTCGGCGGTTGAGAAAAGGTCGACGGAGCGAGGCCGGCGACGAGCGGGGGCGGTGGAGGTGTTCGGGTTCTGGACCGGCGACGGCGATCCGGCGAGGGTGTCGTCGACGGAGTGGTGGCCGGCGTTGGGGAGGTCCCGGCGGTCACGATGGTGGCGAAGGCACGGGCGGAGGTGGTCCGGTGCGACGGCGAGCGGTGGCCGGAGACGAACCAGAGGGAATGCGCTAAACGGCTAATCGTGGTTGTTCTGTTCGGTCTGAGTGCGAATGAGCGTGGGGGTCGGACGCGGCTCAGGCTGGGGGGGCTTAAATAGGACACCGAGAGGGCTCGCATGCAAGGAAAGCTGGGGGAGAGCGTTAAGTCGCCGGCGAGGGCTCGGCCATGCATGGAGCTGCGTTCCCGGGGGCTTAAACGCGTGCTTTTAGGGTTTAAATGGGCGGTGGGGCCTCGGGGAGTTAATGGCCGGCGTCGGTTTAACGGGAGGGGGAGCCGGCGAGGGGATCCGAGGCGAAGTCTTCGCCGGCGGGATTAGGGGGGGGGGCGGCGCGGGGTTGAAGACGGTTCTGACGAGCGGGGGCCACCAGTCAGCGGGCGCGAGCGGGCGAGGGTGGCGACTGACGGGTGGGGCCGAGGCGTCGGGTTCGCGCGCGAGGGGAGGGATTCGGCGCCGACAGGTGGGGTCCGAATCGTCAGTGTGATGCGCGCGAGTTGAGTGGGCTGGGCCTACCGGGAGAGAGAGAAGGGAAGGGAGGGGAGCCCACTACTGTTTCTCAAGGTTTTCTGATTAAAATAATTGCAGAAAATAGTTTAAACCTTTTGGGGCATTTCCAAAGTGGGTAAAAATTTGCAAAAATTCCCAAAAACATTTCTTGGCCTTGGGAGTCTATACAAAAATTTTCAGCTACTGGTTTGGCCATATACTCTAGGTTGTAGTTCAAAAGTGTATAAAAGGGAATTAAAAGTATTTTCTGAAATAATAATTCCAAGAAATTGAATTTAATAATAATATTTTTATTGTTTTGAAAATTTGGGGTGTTACAGGGAAGCAAGCAGCAACTCCTGACTAAGCGCTAGCCTCCTACGCGTCGAGCGCGGCCAGGGTGCCGACCAGCCTCCGTCTGGGGGGGGGGTCGCCGCCTAGTGGATGACCACGACAATGACGACGGATTCCCCACAACCCACAAGCTAGAATTTTCAAAGTATGACGGTGTGGGTGGACACCACTGCATGGCTAAACCACTATGAAGCGTTACTTTAGGAGTCCGGCGACTACGGATGTTCTACCTCATGGATGACGCCCCAACTCTGGTATCACCGATTAGAGCTCAATGGAGGAGTGCCACCGTGGTCGCGCTTCGTCGTCCTAGTGGACAAGCGGTTGGGTCGCCGCTCACCGACAGCCTGATTGGGGAACTAGCACTCCTTTGACGCGACGGCTCGGTCGACGACTTCGCCAAGCACTTCATGGCGTTATCTTGCCGTGACACTGCATCACCGAGGCCCACTAGGTCCAGCTCTTCATCGCCGGCCTCAGCAAGCCGCTGCGGATGGATGTCGCACTACAAAGGCCCACCTCACTCGATGACGCCGTCATGTTCGCCTAGGTTTTCGAACAGCGTGAGGGGGCGCCTTAGTCGGCCCCGTTTCCATCCTCGGTGATTGGCAGAACTCTACTTCGGACAGCACCCCACTCCTAGAAATTCACCTCATCACCTTCATCTGCGTCAGCATCAGCCAGCTCGTTGACGTCGGTGGCCAAGCCGGCGTTCAACATTCGACGCCTGTTGCCGGCGGAAGTTTCCCAGCACCGTAAAGATGGGCAGTGCTTTCACCGCGACGAGCCATTTGGTGCTGGCCATAAGCTCATCTACAAACAACTATTCTGCATCGAGGTCCTCGATGAAGACGGCTCCACTACGACCGATAATGATGATCCGAACCCCACCATCAGCCTCCACGCCCTCACGGGGATCACACCCCGGTCCGGCAATACGATGCAGCTCGTCGTCGACATCAACGATGTCCGGCTCACAACACTCCTAGACTCGGGTTCCACGCACAACTTCGTCGACTTGGAAGAAGCGAGTGGGTTGGCCTCACATTCACAAGTCACGACAACCTCCAGGTTGCGGTGGCTAACGGCGATCGCGTCACGAGCCAGGGTGCTGCCGACAACTGACCATGACCATCGACGGCGAGCGCTTTCATCTCGACTGCTACGGCCTGCCCCTCGGGTCCTATGAGATGGTGCTTGACGTCTAGTGGCTCAAATCATTGGGACCCATACTCTGGGATTTTTCCTATCGCCGCATCTCCTTCGTCCACAACGATCACCAGGTGTGCTGGTCTGCCACGAACGCGCCACACCCAACCAACGTCCTGCGCTTGGCCGAAGACGAGTTGTTGGACGACCTCTTGCTTCGCTATGAGGGCCTATTCGCGGAGCCTACCAGGCTCCCACCCCAACGGGATCGAAGCCACCAGATTTGGCTACTTTCGGGAACACCACCGGTGGCTATGCGGACATATCAGTACGCCCATGCACAGAAGGCGGAGCTGGAACGCCAATGCGAAGATATGTTGCGGCAGGGAGTGATTCGCCCAAGCTCCTCAACGTTCTCTGCACCGGTGCTTCTCGTGAAGAAAGGGGACGACTCCTGGCAGTTCTGCGTCGACTATCGCGTGTTGAATAGCCACACCGTCAAGGATAAGTTCCCCATTCCGGTCATCAAAGAGTTACTCGACGAATTGTGCGGCACCGTCTTCTTCACCAAGCTTGACCTACGCTCGAGGTACCACCAAGTGCGGATGCATGACGACGATGTGGAGAAGACAACCTTCCGAACGCATCAGGGGCTCTTTGAGTTCCTCGTCATGCCCTTTGGCTTGACGAACGCGCCGACTACTTTCCAGGCTTTGATGAATGATGTCCTTCGGCCGTTTCTCCACCGGTTCGTACTTGTCTTCTTTGACGATATTCTCATCTACAACCCATCGTGGTCGGGGCATCTCCGCCACATCAATCCGGTGTTAGCTAAACTACATGAGCAACAACTGGTGGTCAAGCGCTCCAAATACGCCTTCGGCGAACGCTTTGTGGCCTACCTTGGGAACGTCATCTCCGCCGCCGGTGTCGCCATGGACACGCAGAAGGTCCGGGCAATCCTCGAATGGCCCCTGCCTCGCTCGGTCCACGCAGTTCGGGCATTCCTCAGCCTCACCGGATACTATCACCACTTCATCAAGGACTTCGACGCCATCGCACAACCCCTAACATGCCTACTCCGCAAGGACGGCTTTAGATGGGGGCCAAAGGCAGAGGCCTCGTTCAAGGCGCTCCAATGCGCGCTAACCACGGAGCCAACATTGCAGCTGCCCGACTTCGGCAAGGAGTTCATCGTCGAGTGTGATGCATCAGGCTCCGGGATCGGCAGAGTACTGCACCAAGACGGCGGACCAGTGGCCTTCTTTAGTCGGCCGCTCGATCCATGCCACTCCAAGCTAGCGCCTACGAGTGCGAACTCATTGGCCTGGTTCAAGCGGTCCACCATTGGCGGCATACTTGTGGGGGCGGGCATTCTTGATTCGAACGAACCACTTCAGCCTCAAATTCTGCTTGATCAGAGGCTGTCGATGATCCCCATCATCAGTGAGCGAGTAAGCTGATCAGCTTCGACTTTCGCGTCAAGTACCGGCCTGGCACAAGCAATGTGGTGGCAGACGCACTCTCTCGCCGGGATTCGGATGAATAGATGGCGATCTTGGCATTGTCAGCTCCAAGCTTCACTCTCTTCGATGACCTACGGTAGGACACGACCGTGGTCCAGCTGAAACAGGAGATCCAGGTGGGTGACCATGGCAACGACTGGAGCATCGTCAACGGCCTTGTTGTCGTGGGCGGGAAGGTGCACGTACCGCCAACATCACCACTGCTCCAAGACATCCTGACCCATGCTCATGGCTAGGGCCACGAGGGCACCGAGAAGACTCTACACCGACTCCGGGCGGACTTCCACGCGCCCGGAGCACGCATGGCGGTCTGTGACTTCGTCCGTGCATGCTTGATTTGTCAGCGCAACAAAACGGAACAGCTTCATCCGGCCGGCCTGTTACAGCCGTTGGTCGTCCTATTGATGGTATGGGCTGACATCGCCATCGACTTCATCGAGGGACTACCAAAGGTCAATGGCAAGTTGGTCATCCTCACTGTCTCGACCGCTTCTCCAAGTACGCGCATTTCTTGCCACTGGGACATCCGTACACGACAACCACAGTCGCGCACGCCTTCTTCGACGCCGTCGTCAAGCTTCACGGTGTGCCCAGCTCGATCGTCAGCGACCAAGACCCCGCCTTCATAGGGCGGTTCTGGCATAAACTCTTCACCATGGCGGGCGTGTCACTGCACTTCTTCTCGGCATTCCACCCTCAGTCGGATGGACAATCAGAGGCGACGAACAAAATCATCACAATGTAACTCAGATGCCTCTCCGGTGACCGACCCCGTGACTGGCTCCGATGGTTGCCGTGGATGGAGTTCTGCTACAACTCATCCTTCCAGTCGTCGCTTCGCACTACCACGTTCCGAGTTGTCTATGGGTGGGATCCACCGGCACTCAGAGCATACTCGCCGGGGAGGCACGCCTGCCGGCGGTCGAAGCCCAGTTGACAGAATTCGATGAGTTCATTGCCGAGGTGCGCGAGTGGCTTGAACAGGCACAACAACAGCAGAAGTCCTTCTACGACCGCAAGCATCGCCAACTGGAGTCCGCCATCGGAGAATGGGCATGGCTGCGGCCCTTGCACAGGCCGATCGCATCCCTGGATGTGTGGGGCGTGGCAAGCTCAGGCCTAAGTTCTACGATCTTTTCCATGTGACGGAGCACATCGGTGAAGTGGCGTATCACCTGCAGCTTCCCGCCAATGCGAAGCTCCACGATGTGTTCCATGTTGGATTGCTGAAGAAGTTCAATGGCGTGACTCCAATGTGCCTAGGGGAGCTGCCCCCAATCCGCCATGGCCGTGCTTGCCCAGTGCCAGCTTGGGTGCTTCAAGGTCGGCTGGCGCGCAGTCGACAGGAGGTGTTGGTACATTAGCTTGGCCAAACAGATGCTGACGCCTCCTGGGTCGCCGTCGATGAGTTTGCCGACTTTACCCCTTCTTCAAGCTCGAGGACGAGCTTATTCTCCAGGGGGGAGAGATGCCATGGTTGGTTTGAAGTATGCGCGGCGCACGCGAAAGCAGCGCACGCAGGGCGCAGAGGTGGGAAACTAATCCTAAACTGATCTCCAAGTTGTTAGCAGAATAAGAGGAGATTAGTTGAGTTAGTTAGTTAGCCTCTGTGGGTTATAAACAGAGGGCGCGCAGATTGATTGCTTAGCTTTGGATTTGTTTGAGTTAGTCCCTTCCTGATTGGTTGGGCAGTCCTCTGCCTTGCGCCACCGCCGCATCGCCGAGGCTCAGGCCCCCGGCCGATCGTTTCATTCAAATATAGTCTACGTTCGAGTGTTCGCCTGTACCTTGTCTCTTCCTCGGCCAGTGACACTTAGTTCCTACTATAAGTTGTAAATGCCTAGTACTTTCCTTTCTCCTCTGTAATGACTTGTATGCAAGTTTGGTAGTTTCCTTTGTTGATTCAGTTTCCTATGTTTCAGGAAATAAAGTTCCTAAGCCAATTCAAGCACGAAAACATAGTGCAGTATTATGGAAGTGACACTGTAAGTGCCTTGTAATCTTAACAAGTATGTTGTTTGTTGTCATGATTTATTCTGAAGTTGTTTCTGGAGAATCATGCAGATTGAAGACCGCTTCTACATTTACCTGGAATATGTCCACCCAGGTTCAATTAATAAGTATGTCAAACAACACTATGGAGCAATGACAGAATCTGTTGTCCGCAACTTCACCCGCCATATTCTTAGGGGTTTAGCATTTTTGCATGGCCAAAAGATTATGCATAGGTTTGTGCAAATCGCTATTCTTGTTTAGAATATTTTTTGGCTAGGTCAGAATGTGAACGTATCGTATTGTTTGACTCTCACTGTTGATTGGGACTTAATATATCCTTCAATTCTCCATACACTAATTTTCTTTGGTCTGTTTATTTTGGTATGTTCTAATTTTTCCTTGTTCACCTCTCCTCATCATCACCTTTACCTATCTTTCCATTGATACAACCATTTGAACATTTCAGATGAGAAATGGGGATTATTATATTTGTGTAAATCATTTATTCTTTTGTTCCTGTTTTCGTGTGTGCAAAAGTTGGACAACATCAAACTAGTTTTGCTGGAATCCACTTCTGCAATTAATTCTACCTCATGTCATATATTTGTAAAGAAACGATTATACTGTTACAGGGATATCAAAGGAGCAAACCTACTAGTTGATGTTAACGGTGTAGTCAAATTAGCTGACTTTGGAATGGCCAAGCATGTGAGTATATCTTTACAGAGTTTAGTAGAATTTCTACAGATGTACTTTGTTGTGTACTTGTGTACATCCATTTAAAGGTACATCTGCAAGGCATTTTTAGAATGAATGAACCCTAGTTGAAGCTATCATTTAATTTTTGTCCAATCTAACTAGCATTACTAGAGAAGGGATCTGTTGTATGTCATATGTGCATATATTTTTTTATCTCCTGTATGCTGTTTCTCACTTAAATCCCATTGAGTTATGTGCATTGTCATCACTATTTAGATAAAGTTGTATTTTGTGCTATGATTGATCAAGTCATGTACATAGAACTGTTTGATAGCATGCTTTTCTTGTGATTTTTTTAGAAAAATTGTATTCCTTTACTATATATACTCTCTTTTATGAACTGCTGACATTGATTTCTCTTTTTGTCAGTTAAGTACTGCAGCACCTAATCTTTCACTGAAGGGAACACCATACTGGATGGCCCCAGAGGTATGCCTATATATTCATTGATAAATTAATTTTTTATCAAGGCTCCAAAAAACCTTCGAGCTGTAGAGTGGTAATTCCATATGATGCAGTAATTTTCTTTTATCTTGTACCGTTTTCCACATTCGGAAGATAGAACTCACTTTAGCTTCTAGATTGCATCGTCTGGTTCCTGCATTATAGGCTTGCCATATGTAAATGATACTGAAAAGTAAAAATACTTTATCCAATGCATGATCCTAGTACAGCTCCAAATCCAAACTCAGTTTATCTAACAAAAGAATACAACATTTTATAAGTTGATAGGATTGGAGATTTTATTTATTTACCAAGTCAGTAGAAATTACATTCTTGATTGTGCGTCTTGATCTCTCTTTATTCAGAAGTTACAACTGGCCTGATGGTTAGGCTACCCACTGGTTTAGTATGACCTGGAACAACCTCAATAGCATTCCATTTGTCTAATTAACAGTTATGCTGGAAACCTTTCTTTTAAATGTAAATAAGTGCTTGTTTGGGGGAGCTGGTAGCTAGTGGTTTTCTGGTAGCTAGTGATTCTCAGTAGCTAGCTAGTATGAGTATCTAGCTGATGAGAATCTAGAAAAGCTGGTGTTCTCTAGCTTCTGGATTCTAGATTATTTCCAGATTCTGCAGTTACTGATTCTCACAATCTGAGCCAGAATCTGAACCGTTTGTTTCAGCTTCTGATTCTAGAAGTAGATGCAGCTGCCAGAAGCTCCCCCAAACAAGCCCTAAGTTTAGTTGTAACTTGCTTTGGAATGGGACTATGTGACTCTATTTATCTGTACACCTGTACCTTATCAATTGAAATCCACATTGTTTCTTCTTCTGCAGATGGTTCAGGCCACACTAGTTAAGGATGTGGGTTATGATCTTGCTGTTGATATCTGGAGCCTTGGTTGTACCATCATCGAGATGTTTAATGGAAAACCTCCATGGAGTGATCTTGAAGGGGTAATAACTTGGGGTGTTTACCTTTATAGGAGGCCAACTAACATGCATTTCATAACTCTAATCTACCTATTGTAATCCCTAAAAATGAAGCACTTCAACGTTTTAGTTCCAAGTTTTGTGTTTCAGCTCAAGAGTCTAACATACATGAACATGATCATACATTCATACCTATATCCTTCAAACACTAGATAAAATGATACTAGATAAAGACCTGGATAGGAAATGATAGAGTACACTTTTATTTTTTTAAGGGTAAAAACACACAAATACTAAAAAAAGTAATAAATGAAGGCTGTCCCTAGTGAGTGATAATGGATGACTTGGTAGTTTTCTATGCACAACTAAACATTAAAATGTTATTCTCAAACACTATTCATAATAAACAAATGTTGTTCTACAGCCTGCTGCAATGTTTAGAGTTTTGCATAAAGACCCACCAATTCCTGATAATTTATCTCATGAGGGCAAAGAGTTTCTGCAATGCTGTTTCAAGAGGAATCCAGCAGAGAGGCCAACTGCAAATGAGTTGTTGGACCATCCGTTTATCCGGAATTCAAGTCATTACAACAAGCATGGCTCCATTCACTCATTTGCAGGGATTAAATCCTATGTAAGTCTATGTCTTCCTGAATTTCCCTCTTTGTCACCCACACCCACATATGAGTGTATGATGTCACTTTATATGACAGGATAATGCAAATGGTTCAAGAGACAAAGCTTCCTCCAAGAGTGATCCCTGCATGAAAGTGAAAAATACTGCTGGGTGAGTAGCTTCATTTTGCTAAATATTGTCTTACCTTAATTAAAATGCCCAATTATTCGATTTTTCATTTGCCAGATTCTAACATGGCTTACATGATTTTTATTGCCAGTGAGCCAAGCAATGCTAGACCTTTCGAACCATCAACTTCTCGATTGACTCCATTATTGATCCAGGAAGTTGCTCCAAACTTTACCCCTAGACCTTTAGGTCTAGCCTCCAACCCAGGCACTTCAACCCCTTTAGCGAACACCGTGTATTTTCCGATTGCAAACCCTCAGCCTAGTCCATTGCCAAGACCAAATGGAAAGGAAGTCTTGTTCTAAGCATACAGTAAAGCATGCCATGCTCACTTGCACGACTTTAAATGCAAATCCAGAATGCAAAGATAAGGAGGGGGGAAATCTTACACAGCTCGGGTGTTGTGATCTTGTAAGGATGAAATGCGCAGTAACAGACGGTGGAAGGAGCATTGCATCCCAGAAGAGCCTGCTTTGCTTGCACCAACAGTCGTGTGATGGAAGACACATCAGAGTTTTGCCGCCGTCATCTTAACTTTTCTAAGTTCTAACCATTTTTCTGTGCAACAGGTGCACCATACGAATTTGTCTGTTCAGTTTACGTGTTCATATTCTTGTAGAATGGCAACAACCTGAAGGTCATTTGGACAATACCGTAGCAACGTGATGTTGTTGAATAAGATAGATCCATGAAAGCATGTGATCTTCATTGTTTTTGGAAAATGCTAATGGCATTTTTTTTGTCTAGAATAGAACTAGGTATAGCTGTAGATAAAGCTGAAAGTTCATTTGTCATGTAACCAACCATTTTTATTGCTTTTTTGTTTTGAATTTTGGGGATATCATCATAATCAAAGCTCAGTTCAAATCTTTATCTTTTAAGTGACAAATCATCAAATTTTTCATTAACATATATCTTGCATCATATGCGACCACGGAAGCGAGGACTAAGAATAAAAACACAGCCGAAACAAATGGAAATAAGTTACCATATTTATTTCTGTATTTTTTAATGGAAATGGATATGGATATCAAAAAAACAGATAGGAAAACGAATAGGGCTGAAAACAAATATGGACCAAAAACGAAAAAGTCTATTTACCCTTAAAGGTATTACTGAAGGAATTGTGCCTAAGAAAATTCTAGGTAGATCGAAAGTTTTGGTTTGTAATCGAAAGTTCCGATCAGCCCTAATGCTCTGTAAGTCATTTTGGGGATATCATCATAATCAAAGCTCAGTTCAAATCTTTATCTTTCAAGTGACAAATCATCAAATTTTTCATTAACATATATCTTGCATCATAGGCGACCACGGAAGCGAGGTCTCAGACTAAGAATAAAAACAGAGCCGAAACAAATGGAAATAAGTTACCATATTTATTTCCGTATTTTTTAATGGAAATGGATATGGATATCAAAAAAATAGATAGGAAAACGAATAGGGATGAAAACAAATATGGACCAAAAACGAAAAAGTCTATTTACCCTTAAAGGTATTATTGAAGGAATTGTGCCTAAGAAAATTCTAGGTAGATCGAAAGTTTTGGTTTGTAATCGAAAGTTCCGATCAGCCCTAATGCTCTGTAAGTCAGTTTTTCTAGAAGTATCGGATGTTCCGATATGAGATCGAAAGTTTTGAAATTCTGGAGCCGACGGAAGTTCCAATATGAGGTCAGAAGTTTCAAATTCTAGAGTTGTCGGAAGTTTTGATGTGAGATTGGAAGTTGCGATCGGGACGAGACAGATTGGATCCGTTGGGCTTTAATTACGATTAAAGGCCCAAACCCCGCTGGGGATTTAAGGATACCGGCTAGAAGGGGTGAATAGATGGTTTCAACTAAAATCACAAATACTTGGTCAATTTAATTAGAACAACAAAATAATTTAAACTTCTAGCCTATGTTTAACCAAGTGGGTTTGCAACCTATGGTAACAAGATACAGTTCAATATCTATTAAATGAAATTACTCAAAAGAAATGCACATGATGAAATATAGCAAGTGAGATCACCACACAAGAGACCGAATATATCCCGTGGTATCAATGACTCGTGTAGGACCGAGAGTAGCGACCAGAGGGGGGTGAATGGGTGCCTCGACAAATTCTTTCGAATCGAAGACCTTCTCCCAACACCCAACGCTTTTCAAGAGATAACCAAAATCTTAGAAAAAAGGATAGATAAAAACCTAGTACTATCACTCTCCTATCATATATGATATGAAGCGACAATCATGAAAGATCATGAACACTCAAAATAATCTAGCCTAAAAATGATCGGTATCCTAATTAAAAATACACCTCCACAATGTTTAAAGACAGATTAAAATTACTCACAACACAAATGACATACCCTTAAAAATTTCACTAAATCACAGGTAATCCATCGAGCCCATGAATCATCCACAAATCATAGACATTTCATAAAAATGAGAAAGCACAATATTTAAAACATTTAATCTTGACAAAAATAAATGCAGGAAATAAAAATGCTCTCAAATATATCAAAGAAAATTTATAGTGCAATCCGAATGAACAATACTAGTTGCTATTAAATAAACCACAGAATATATATTCAATCAAACATACTGTAGGAGCAGAAAAACTAAAAACAGGAAATTGCTGTTTGGTTCTGTGCTAGTGGCTCCTGGTGCTCGGCGTAGTTCTTGGCTCACGCGTGCAAGCCTGGTGCTTCGAGCGTCCCGTGCGCACCTGACGTCCTTGTGCGCGCCGAGCACTCCTCCCGTGCCAAGCGCGCCACTCGGCCCCGTGCAGCCCTCGCGCTCAAGCCGCCTCCCCCGCGCCCTCGAAAGACTTCAGCCCCGCGCACCCCTAGTCGGGTTCCCTCGCGCCGTAAGAGACCACCAGGAAATGAGAGAAGGTGGAGGAAGGGGAAATGCTAGAGGAAGAAGAAGGGTGACCTAAAAAATCCCCCAAAATAATTCTGACATTTTGAACTCCTATTTTTCATTCAAGGAGTTACCTTAACTCCTAGGGTAGCGGCTATTTATAGCCAAGTTCACATGACGCGAAAAGACGTAATACCCCTTAAGGTTTATACAGACGCGGCATAAAATATGAAAAGATGAACATGCCTTTAAACATTTTACAGACGCGACGCACAAAGTCTGAACCTTAAAGGAAAAAGGTAAAGACCTATACTTTGTCTATTTGGTCTGTAGTTTTGAAGTATGCATCAATTTTACGCTGAAACCGACAAAGCGCTTGCCGCCTTCGCATCGAGTACTCAGATTGGGCTGACCCGACTCTGTGACCCCCTCGGCCCAATAGTCGCTCGCCGCCCGTTTACCTAAGTCAAACTCGGTCAAACCACGATGATTCCCATGCAGTTCCTAGCCCATGTACTCGGATTAGGCTAGTCCGACTCCACAGCTCCCTCTGCCCGGCAGTTGCTTGCCGCCCATGTACCAAAATCACGTGCGGTCAATACATGGTAGGTCTTCTCTTCTCATATCCTATTCTCTCTCTGTTGACTTCCATTGACAATCAGTCATCACTTCTGGAGCCATGAGGCACATGATCTTCAACATGACTCCTCAACTTGCCGGTTACCCCTAATCCATGTTGAGGTGGATTCAATGACTTCCAACCACTCCTATACCAAGAGTCCACTTAGTTCTTGAGTTGGCTTGGATCAAAGAATCACTCCACACCTCGATTCCACTAGAGTTGCTCTTCACCACCCCGGTGAGGCGAGCACAAAGCCTCTCACAATACCTCTATGACTTCTTCATAATCTTCTTGAAGAGATCAGTGAAGAAATGACCTTCTAGCTGTCTAGAAGGTGGTAACCTCCAAGAGTTACAAGCCAATGCTTTGCTTGAAGTCTCCCTAGTGCCCAAAAGCTCAAACAATAGATGCAATGCACTAGGATCCTCTCAATCTCACTTAGAATCAAACTCTAATTCAATGTGAGTGAGAGAGGGACAGGAAAAGGTCAAGAATGCTAAATAAATGTTCCAAATGACCAAGAGAGGGTGCACACACCCGAGCACCCACTATTTATACACCCGCTATCTGTTGATAGCAAAAAATGGCATTAACGACTAGATTGCCAAAATATCAATTTTTGGCAATCAGGGCCGAAAGTACGCATGCCCAGGCTCTGTCCGAAGCCCTATCGGGCCGAAGTATGCTGAGCTATGGGCTTCGAAAGCCTCTAGCCAGCCCATGGGCTTCGGCCAGGAAGCCTTCGGAGGCCCATGTTGCCGAAGCTTCGGCCCGAAAGTCTGTCCGAAGCCCTACTGGGCCGAAGTCTGTTAGGCTATGGGCTCCAAAAGCTTCTAGACAGCCCATGGGCTTCGGCCAGGAAGCCTTCAAAGGCCCATGATGCTGAAGCTTCGGCCCGAGGAGCAAGCCTCGACGGGCCTGGCCGAAGCCCACGCTTCCGAAGCTTCGGCCCAAGAAGCAAGTCCCGACGGGCCTGGCCGAAGCCCACCTCGGCAGAGATAGAGTTGTACGCATTTCCAGCTCAATCTCTATCTCTATCTGGCCGGATTAATAGCAGATTAGATTGGAAGTAAACCCCCTATAAAAAGAGAGGCATGGTCGGCGTGGAGACCCCCCCAAACTCAAACCAAACCAAAGCCCATGCTTTGATTGCATTTACTTTACCTTTATTTTCCTGTACCTCTTCGTGGGTTTGCCTGGAAGCCTAGCCCTCCGTCCGCCACTACGGAACAGTGGTAAGCCTTGGTACTTCGCCCGTGAAGTCCCCGTTAATCTACGTAATAGATTGCTATCGCCTTGTTACTTCGCATGTGAAGTATCCGCTAATCTGCGTAATAGATTGCTACCTTCGCCACCCGTGCAACACTTAGCAAAATTCGGTTCCCAGGCCGAATTGGTACTTTGCACTCTTCTGTTGCAGGCTTCGCCCGTTCGGACCCCCTTCATCGAAGGTGCTCGGAGCTGAGAGATCGGTTCCGGAGGTCTCCCCGGACACCCTTCGACAGGACCGCAGGCTTCACCAACAGGCTTCGCCAACATACTTCGTCAACAGGCTTCGCCACGACCATATTCCACATCAGACGAAGTTGCACTCGCGCGTGGCCCTCGCGTCACTATTCTGTAGATTGCTGTATCGGAGATCGCACTCCGAACCCTGCTGTTTGGAGGTGATCACCGCGTCGAGATATGTTCGGAGCTCACCTTCGATCAGATCGCTCCGAATGCCAAAGTACCCTTCGACGGAGCACTTTACACCAGATCCGTTCAGAGTCCATCTTCGGTCAGATCAGTCCGAACGCCGAAGTACCCTTCGGTGGAGCACTTCGTACCAGACGCTGAAGGTACCCTTCGGCGCACCCTTCGCATCAAACTTCGCAACAGACGGGCTCCGACTAGTTTGTTGATTTTATTCTGTTTAAGCTATCTCTTTCGGCTAATTGGGTTATTTTGTGTAATCTGGTTGCCTGGCGACTCCAACCCCCTTATCACTATTAAGGGTAGTCGGAACGCGACGTCGGTGTCGCGTCACACTTAGGCATGTCCCTAAGTATCCGTGCACTTTTGGATCGTCGGACTGACCCAAGTGCGGGGGCACGTTCCCGTGTCAACACACTTTTTGGCGACTCCGTTGGGGACAAGCTACACCAACACAATGAGTACGTCTACGTCGGCCGCCGGTATGTCTACATCGACTACTACGTCTACACCGCCGATGGACCCAATAGGAGGCGCGGATATTGACAACCGCAACATATTGTCACCTACACTTGAAGATATCCCCGCAGAAGACCGAGCAGAGATCGAGGCAAGGCTAAAGGCGCTCCAAGACATGATGCTTGGGGGCTACATCAAGACACACGCTGGCTTCATCAAGCGCGACATCATCGCCCCCGACCCCGCTCGGGTCCAGTAACACCGGTATCGCCTCGTTTATCTTCTTTAGAAATTGAGCAAAAAATAGCCGCATCAGTAGATCAAGCCGTTAGTGCTTCGCTAGCCAACCGTTTAGATTCGACAGTTAGCTCCCAAGTAGAGGCGACTCTTAGAAGGTTCGGCTTCACTGAGGCCGCACCCCCGGTTCCTATAGCTAGTGCACCTCCGACAACATGTCTCCGACCTCATCACTTATGGCCGAGACCAGTCATTATACATATGGTCAAACTAATACTGCATACCACACAACACATGCGCCAATACCCGCGATGCCTGCACCACACACGCAGCCGCCCGGACACGAGCACGTTATACAAATAACACGTAGGGAAGAAGCACATGGCTGACACGCCAATATCCCACCGCGCGTCGCGCCCCCCCCCCCCCATGAGAGAAGCATGCAAACAAACTACCAAGATGATTTAGATGAGCGGGTCCACGCACTATTTAGGGAGTGTGCCGGCTTCGTGTCCAAGGGACGAATTAGGGTTTACCACAAACCGTACCTCGATCATCTTGATACAGTACCCTACCCCCGCGGCTATAGAATCCCTGAGTTCACTAAATTCGATTGTGAGGGTAGCAGGACCACACTTGAACATGTTAGTCAGTTTTTGGCACAGTGTAGAGAGGTTAGCGGGATAGATGCCCACAAGGTTAGACTATTTTCTCTCTCGCTATCTGGCACAACTTTCACTTGGTTTTCGGCGCTACCGCCGAATTCCATTCACACGTGGGACGATTTGGAGCGGAAATTCCATGATTATTTCTACACGGGCGAAACAGAACTTAGACTTTCGCATTTGACATCGGTTAAGCAAAAATCTAGTGAGAGCGTCTCCGAGTATATCAAGCGTTTCAGGGATACTAGAAACCGATGTTTTAGTCTTAGTATTTCAGAAAGGGACTTGGCGGAATTAGCTTTTAGCGGGTTGCGTTCCGAACTTAAGGAAAGGTTAGACAATCAAAACTTTTTAGAAGTTAGCCAAGTTCTACAGCAGGCTCTGGTCCAATTAGGGTGAACCAAAGATAAGAAATTTATTAAGACGTTTAGCAAGCCTAGGGCCGAAATCCACATCATGGAACGCTCTGATGAAGAGGAGTCAGAGGAGGAGGATTCGGCCGACATGTACGCGGCCGAATGGGTTACAAACGCTAAAAACAAACCTGTCACTTGCTCCGAACTACGACCATCCCCGACAAAGAATAGACTTAATGAGGTCAAGTACTCGTTCGATGTGACTAAATGTGATAAAATATTTGATTTCCTCTTAAAGAGCCAGCTTCTCAGGTTACCTAAGGGTCAGGTTATCCCACCTACCGACGAATTAAAGAAGCATCCATACTGTAAGTGGCATGATTCGCATTCTCATAATACTAATGATTGCAAT
Source organism: Zizania palustris (assembly GCA_019279435.1). NCBI lineage: Eukaryota > Viridiplantae > Streptophyta > Magnoliopsida > Poales > Poaceae > Zizania > Zizania palustris. The sequence continues at coordinate 30,353,749 of JAAALK010000282.1, forward strand.
GTTTTTCGACGGCAGATACAATCGGCCATAGAAGAAGGACGATTGAAAATAGACCATGATCCAAAGATGAAGCTGGATAAAGATCCTTTTCTAGTCAATGCCGTCGACCTCGGCGAGAAGAAGGTGTTGATTCGGCCAGAACAGGCTGAGTCTGCTAAAGGAAAAGATGTGATTGTTGGAGAACCGCGTACTCGCACACTCGTGCCAAAGAACCCCGAGGTAGGAGTGTGGAAACAGAACATCAATACCCCTTCGGCTAAGGCTCGCAAGAGGCCGAAGGTGACATATAACATGCTGTTGAAAAAACATCAGAGGAGGGCCAAAGAAGCAGGCCCGCGCGCCCAGCTAAAATAGCCGAAGGGGCCAAAACCTTCGAAGGGTACCTTCGGACCGAAGGTTGCGAACCCTTCGCACGAAGGCTTCGGGCCGAGGTATCCTAGTGCTCTGCACGGTGGTTCTGAGCCACAATGGCCGAACCCCCTGTGCAACAACTTTGAACCCCAATGGTCGGGTTCTCCGCATGACAACTTTGCACCCCAGTGGTCGGGTCCCCCATGCGACAGCTTCAGCTCCCAATGGCTGAACCCCGCACCATGGTGGACTTCTCCGATGGGAGGCTTCGGCCCACACTGGCCGAACATACCTCTGGCCTGGCGGGATCCTTCGCTGGTGTGGTCGGAGACACCTTCGATTTGGCCAAACCCCCTCCGGGTGACGGGTTCGGCTCACAATGGCCAAGGCCGCTAGAACCTCCGATGCCTCCGCCGTATGACTGGGCGGGGACCCCGTGGGCCCCGTACGTATCCGGGTCAGGGTACCCTCCGCAGATTAACCCTATGCCTTGTTTTCCTTCGGAGTATTATGGATGGCAGGGGAAAGCAGACGGAGCGGAGGGGGCATCATCAACAGACTTCCTGTAGAGCGAAGCCGAAGGGTGTGAGCACTCGGAGGCCGAAGTCAGGAAATCTGAAGCCATAACTATCAGAGTTGGGTCTCAGGAAGTCCCAATCCTGAAGACTTTATCGCCGAGGGCTGACGGAGGTAAGCTGCATGCTTCGGCCGGGCTCCACGCCGAAGCTTGGTTTGATCGGCCGAGCGAGGCTGATCCATTCGACGGGGTTCGCAGCGAAGCCCCCTTCGAACACAGGGCGCCCGAGGCCGAAGGTCACACTTTGGCCAGAATTAACAGGGGTCAAACAGTAGCTCTAGGCACCAGGTCGAAGCCATCTTGGGCTCCTCTGGGCATGTCTAAATCACAGAAGAGACGCCTACAAAGGCTGCGGGCACAGGAAATGCGTGAGAAGGTAGCTGAGGCCGAGCGCGATGCTATCTTCGAAGAGATCCACCCTCGGCCAGCCACAAAGCAGGTATGGAGAAAGAAGCCGATTGAGATAACCAACCCGGCTCCCAGTCCAAGCTACGACGAGGACGACATGCTTGACGATGATTACTCGCCCGTCTCTGAGGGGCCCGCACCTCAGGCGATGGACATCAACATCGTCACGTTACCCGCCGAGTTTGCACCACCACAGGATGAGGCCGAGGTCGCTCAATTAAACCTCGGTCCATGCAGCGCCGTCTTCGAGAAGCCCGAGGACTCAACTCGCCATATAAAGCCTCTCTATGTCAGGGGTCACATCGATGGGAAGCCAATTTCCCGAATGCTCGTCGACGGCGGCGCCACAGTTAATCTAATGCCTTATTCATTGTTGAAGAAACTTGGTAGGGACGAAGATGACCTGAAGAAGACCAAACTGATGCTCAACGGCTTCAACGGTGAGAGCTCCGAAGCAAAGGGTGTACTCTCTATGGAGTTGACAGTGGGAAATAAGACGTTGCCAACAGCGTTCTTCGTCGTCGACGTACAAGGTAACTATAGTGTGTTACTCGGACACGACTGGATTCACGCGAACTGTTGCATCCCCTCTACTCTACACCAGTGCCTGATACAGTGGGACGACGATGAGATAGAAGTCATCCCCGCAGATACTTCGGCCCAAGTGGCATTGGCCGATGTATCAGTCGACGCCGTTCATAACAAAGTAGAGTGTCTATCAGGTAGAGATCTTTCGGATTATGACTTTGTTAGTGTATCCGGAGGATGGTTTGTACCAGTGTCTGTAAAGCCGGCTGGAGTAGCACAACTATTTTTGTACTAGTGGTCATGTCTAGCAAAAGTAACCTAGATTGGCTAAAGTCTCGAGTGGAGCAGTATCGGTCTAATAAAGACGACAATGCCGAAGCCATCGAGGACTTTAGCGAAGTAGAAAAATTAGGACAAGGTTTTGCGTCGGCCGATCCCTTGGAGTAAGTTGATATAGGCAATGGTAGCATTCCAAGGACGACTTTTGTAAACCAACATTTACAGCCCGATGAAAAGGCTAAAGTAATAAAGTTACTTCGGTCGTATGTCGATTGTTTCGCATGGGAATATAGCGAGATGCCAGGACTAAGCCACGAGCTCGCGGAGCATCGGCTGCCCATTAAGTCCGGGTTTAGGCCTTATAAACAGCCTCCCCGCCGCTTTAATTCGGTCGTCTATGAACGAGTTAAGGAGGAAGTGGAACAACAACTTAAGGCTGAATTTATTAGGCCATGCAGGTACGCGGAATGGGTTGCTAACATTGTGCCTGTAGAGAAGAAAGGGAGCGGCAAGATACGAGTATGCATTGATTTTAGGGATCTGAACAAAGCCACTCCAAAAGACGAGTATCCGATGCCAATAGCCGACATGCTGATCAACGACGCCTCGGGACATAAGGTACTAAGTTTTCTTGATGGCAATGCTGGTTATAATCAAATATTTATGGCCGAAGAGGACGTCTATAAGACTGCCTTTCGATGCCCTAGTTTTATCGGTTTGTTCGAATGGGTCATCATGACTTTTGGTTTGAAAAATGCCGGTGCCACGTATCAGCGCGCTATGAACTTGATCTTTCATGACTTGTTAGGAGTCATGTTAGAAGTTTACATCGATGATGTCGTGGTCAAATCGGACTCTATGGGAAACCATTTAGCCGATTTGAAAGTTGCTTTCGATAGGATGTGGCAGTATGGGTTGAAAATGAACCCGCTTAAGTGTGCTTTTGGTGTGTCGGCGGGTAAGTTCTTAGGTTTCATGATTCATGAGAGAGGTATATAAATTGATCCTAAGAGACTTGAGAAGATTAGAAACGTTGCAGCGCCGACATGCAAGAAGGATGTGCAAAAGTTGCTAGGCAAGTTAAACTATTTGTGTCGCTTTATATCCAACTTGTCCGGCAAGATTGATGCCTTTGTCCCCATACTCTGGCTAAAAAATGAAGCCGAGTTCACTTGGGGGGCAAGCCAACAAAGTGCTTTTGAAAAGATCAAGGAATGCTTGTCATCACCGCCCATGGTGAGAGCGCCCAAGGCCGGGATTCCGTTTTGGCTATACATCGCCGCTGAAGATAGCGTGATTGGAGCCGTGGTAACCCAGGAGGTGGAGGGGAAGGAGTATATCATCATGTTCTTGAGCCGCCGCCTGCTGGACGCCGAAACCAGGTACGCGTTTGTGGAGCGATTATGTTTATCACTTTATTACGCGTGCACCAAGTTACGCCATTATCTTCTTCCCACCTCATGTGTCGTCGTTTGCCAAACCGATGTTATAAAGCACATGTTACAGAAGCCGATTCTAAGTGGAAGGATCGGAAAATGGGCTTACGCGTTAATTGAATACGATTTGGGCTATGAGCCCCTAAGAGCGATGAAAGGCCAAATCGTAGCAAACTTTATAGTTGATCATCACATAGATGCTAGCTGGAGTAATACTATTGCTCTAGTTGAAGTAGCGCCATGGAAAATCTATTTTGATGGTTCGGCTTGCAAGAATGGCTAGGGAATTGGAGTGGTTCTCATATCACCTAATGGTATGTGCTTTGAAACCTCGGCCCGACTAGAGTTTTCTTCCACTAATAACCAAGCCAAATACGAAGCTTTGTTGCTAGGTCTTGAACTATTGGAGTCTATCGGCGCTAAGCATGTTCACGCGTACGGTGATTCATTATTAGTAGTCCAACAAGTAGCCAAGAATGCTCAATGTTTTAATGGCCTACTGAATAGCTACTTGGACAAATGCCTGGACATAGTTGCTACTTTTGATGATTTCAAAATATCTCACAAGTCAAGAGAAGCCAATTCAACCGCTAATGATTTGGCTCAGCAAGCATCTGGCTACCAAGTCAGGAGATGGAGATTTTCTGTGTCAAAAAAGCCGATGTTTGATCTCATTGCCGAAGCCAGTGATGCTGGACGGGCGCACCCTTCGGGTCGAAGCCCTCAGGTCGCCGAAGGCCACCGCATGCCGGAGCCCCTGGATCGGAGTGCTCCTCCCACCGAGGGGTCTGGCATGCCGAAGCCTATAGTCTGAAGTCTCTCGGACGGGGAAAGCTCTCCGGAGTCCGGACCCTCTGAAGGGCTTCGGCCCAGCACACTCCGAGCGGCCACTTCGGCCGGGCTTCGGCAGGAGCTGGAATGGCTCTGGGGGCACCCTGAAGTCAATGTTTTAGAAGTTCTTTTAGAGGGTGAACCAGCAAAGCCCTCTAAAATCTGTAAGGGCGATTGGAGAGTCCCAATCGTCCAGTATTTGAAAAACCCTAGCCAAAGGGTTGATCGGAAGGTTCAGTGACAAGAGTTCAAATTCGTGTTGGTAGACGACACATTGTATCGCCGAACCATTGACGGAATGCTATTGAAGTGTTTAGACCATGAGCAGTCCCAGGTGGCTACAAGAGAAGTCCATGAGGGGCTTTGCGATACTCATCAGTTGGCCCAAAAGATGGGTTGAATGCTCAAAAGAGCGGGTTTTTATTGGCCGACTATGACTGAAGATTGTTTCAAGTACTATAGAGGGTGTGAGGCATGTCAGAAGTTTGGCAACATCCAGTTAGCTCCTGCCTCATTGCTCAATCCTATTGTCAAGCCATGGCCATTTCGAGGATGGGGTCTAGACTTCATCGGCTAGGTCTACCCTCCTTCCTCAAAGGGGCATCGGTTCATGTTGATGGCGACAGATTACTTCACCAAATGGACCGAGGCCATACCTCTCAAGAACATGACTCACAATGAGGTACGCGATTTCATTTTGAAGCATATCATACACAGATTTGGCATCCCTCAAACCCTCACTACGGATCAAGGTAGCTCATTTGTTTCTAAAGAAGTGAGGGACTTCGCCGAATACTATGGCATTAAGTTGATAAACTCTTCACCTTACTATGCTCAGGCCAATGGTCAGGCCGAGTCTAGTAATAAAACCGTGATTAGGCTTATTAAGAAGAAAATTGAAAAATTTCCTAAAAGGTGACATGAAGTGCTTTCTGAGGCATTATGGGCTTGTAGGATTGCAAAGCACGATGCCACCAAGGTCATTCCATATGAGTTGGTATATGGACAATAAGTCATTCTGCCTGTGGAGGTAGATCTTGGCTCCTTAAGAGTGTTAAAGCAAGACGGCTTATCGGTCGACGAGTATGAGGCTCTTCTAAAAGATAATCTAGAGGAAGTGACCGATAAGAGACTAAGGGCTTTAGAAGCCATAGAAGTAGACAAGAAGAGAGTAGCTAAAGCCTACAATAAGAAGGTTAAACCAAAATCATTTCAAATAGGAGACTTGGTGTGGAAAACGATTTTGCCCTTAGGCACGAAGAGTCCCAAATTTGGTAAATGGTCACCTAGTTGGGAAGGTCCTTTTAGGATAGCCGAAATCGCTCCCGGCAACACATACGTGTTGGAATCCCTATAGGGAGAGCGGTTTCGAAGAGCTCTGAATGGTAGGTACTTAAAGAAGTATTTCCCAAGTGTGTGGCAAACATCCTAAAAATGTCGGAAAGCTGATACAAGTGGCATCGTCTTCAGCTCGTTGTGCTTTTAGTTCACTAGTTCACTAAAAGGCAAGGGGCATGTGTTGATAGCAAAAAATGGCATTAACGACTAGATTGCAAAAATATCCATTTTTGGCAATCTAGGCCGAAAGTACGCGTGCCCAGGGTCTGTCCGAAGCCCTATCGGGCCGAAGTATGCTGAGCTATGGGCTCCGAAAGCCTCTAGCCAGCCCATGGGCTTCGGCCAGGAAGCCTTCAGAGGCCCATGTTTCCGAAGCTTCAGCCCGAAAGTCTGTCTGAAGCCCTACTGGGCCGAAGTCTGTTAGGCTATGGGCTCCAAAAGCTTCTAGCCAGCACATGGGCTTCGGCCAGGAAGCCTTCGGAGGCCCATGATGCCGAAGCTTCGGCCCGAGGAGCAAGCCTCGACGGGCCTGGCCGAAGCCCACGCTTCCGAAGCTTCGGCCCAAGAAGCAAGTCCCGATGGGCCTGGCCGAAGCCCACCTCGGCAGAGATAGAGTTGTACGCGTTTCCAGCTCAATCTCTATCTCTATCTGGCCGGATTAATAGCAGATTAGATTGGGAGTAAACCCCCTATAAAAAGAGAGGCATGGTCGGCGTGGAGACCCCCCAAACTCAAACCAAACCAAAGCCCATGCTTTGATTGCATTTACTTTACCTTTATTTTCCTGTACCTCTTCGTGGGTTTGCCTGGAAGCCTAGCCCTCCGTCCGTCACTACGGAATAGTGGTAAGCCTTGGTACTTCACCCGTGAAGTCCCCGTTAATCTACGTAACAGATTTCTATCGCCTTGTTACTTCGCATGTGAAGTATCCGCTAATCTGCGTAATAGATTGCTACCTTCGCCACCCGTGCAACACTTAGCAAAATTCGGTTCCCAGGCCGAATTGGTACTTTGCACTCTTCTGTTGCAGGCTTCGCCCGTTCGGACCCCCTTCATCGAAGGTGCTCGGAGCTGAGAGATTGGTTCCGGAGGTCTCCTCGGACACCCTTCGACGGGACCGCAGGCTTCGACAACAGGCTTTGCCAACATACTTCGTCAACAGGCTCGCCACGACCATACTCCACATCAGATGAAGTTGCACTTGTGCGTGGCCCTCGCGTCACTATTCTGTAGATTGCTGTATCGGAGATCGCACTCCGAACCCTGTTGTTTGGAGGTGATCACCGCGTCCAGATCTGTTCGGAGCTCACCTTCAATCAGATCGCTCCGAACGCCAAAGTACCCTTCGACGGAACACTTTACACCAGATCCGTTCAGAGTCCATCTTCGGCCGGATCAGTCCGAACGCCGAAGTACCCTTCGGTGGATCACTTCATACCAGACGCCGAAGGTACCCTTCGGCGCACCCTTCGCATCAAACTTTGCACCAGACGGGCTCCGACTAGTTTGTTGATTTTATTCTGTTTAAGCTATCTCTTTCGGCTAATTGGGTTATTTTGTGTAATCTGGTTGCCTGGCGACTCCAACCCCCTTATCACTATTAAGGGTAGTCGGAACGCGACGTCGGTGTCACGTCACGCTTAGGCATGTCCCTAAGTATCCGTGCACTTTTGGATCGTTGGACTGACCCAAGTGCGGAGGCACGTTCCCGTGTCAACACTATCCTCAACTAATGTGCTCACTACGCAAAAATAGAGGAACTACGGACAATCCACCTCACAACATGCCGACTATCCACCGTTAACCCCAATGACTAGTTCACATTTAATGCATGTTAGAGCACTTGAAAAAAGACAAGCGGACAGTCCGCACCCTAATAGCGGATAGTCCACTGTTTAAGAACCACGAAGAATAGAAGCTTTGTGGCACCTTTGATTGGGAAGAAAATGACCGACATGCAGTCTTCGCTCCAAGCCCAGACAGTCCGTAATTCATAGCATAAAATCAACAGAACCTGCCCCAGTTATGTCCTAGCTCAGCATACAGTCTATCACCCAGGGCCAAACAGTCCACCATTGAAATTTTCAGACCCACAAACAGTCCATCGTACAAAAAATCAGCACTTATATTCAAAGAGATTTTACGCCTGATTTCTGATGAGGACATCAGTACATCTACCAAAACACAAAAATATATTTCAGGTTAGATCCTTGTCCCAACACCTTTTTGAGCCGTGCACTATCTTTCAATAATTTGCTTTGTTGAATTTGTGTGCTTACGTGTGTCAATTGTTGCTGGTTACTTCATGCATCATCCTCTGCATATCACGCAACCCCCCTGATCACACCTGCTAGATCTCGCGCCTACCTTCTTGGTTTGCGCCTCCTTTTTTTCCTGCCTTATGTGTCATTTGGAAAGTTACAAAAAATATAGGTTGCCTCATTCTGATCAACCTCATTTGAGGATGTTTTGGTCGCCTACCATACAAAGGACAGTCAATTATTGCTGGTTGCCTAATATTGATCACCCTCGTTTGAGAAAGTTTTGGTCGCCTACCATGCAAAGGGCAGGTTGCCTCATTCTGATCAACATCATTTTAGAAAGTCTTGGTCGCCTACCATACAAAGGGCCATCAATTGTTGCTGGTTTCATAATTTTGTTTGCAAGTTTCTCCGGATAAAAAAACAAAAACAACAAGGAGGTGACCCCCTTGGCCGCGCATCCCTCCCCCCTTCCCTTCCTGCTCACGCCTTCTGTTCTCCTATTCGTGTGCCACTTTTTGCACTTTGTTTCCACCAGCTTTGGTTACGTATTTGGCACTATAATTCAACTTTGCATTATTATTTGATTGTGCTAATCCTTGTTTTGAGTGCAGCCTACCTAGAACTCCACATAGTTCTACAACGAGAAGATTTTGTTTCTCTAGACAATCGCTGCTCCAATCTCTCGCCGGTTCCTTCTGTTGGTTGCAGGTCACCCCTGTGCGTTTAGTAAGAACGGATAAGAATTTGATAACAGCATGTCTGTGAGCGACTGATCCACATCCTTGTTGTCGTAGGCTTTGCTTTGTGTTTGCGCTAACTATGGCAGACGACGACGAAACGAAGGATACACAACTGCTGGACGTGCGAGCACAGGTTGATGGCCTTGCTGCGGACATGACGACGATGCATGAGTGGTTTGATTCTACGATCACTTCATCGACCGAACGTTTCGACCAGATAGACCTCGCTCAGACGGCCATGGTGACCACGCTCGACACCATCATGTCACGACTCGATACGTTGACTACGTCGCTCACCGAGTTGCAAAAGGATTATGGTGGTGATATGGAGCAGGACGATGGACCTCATCATGGTCGTGCACGTCGCGTGGTACGTCACCCCCCTAACGATTCATTTGCTAAGATTAAATTTAAAATTCCATCTTTTAATGGCAAATATGATCTTGCTGCTTATCTTGATTGGGAACTAGAGGTCGACCAGAAATTTTCATGCCATGATATTCCTGCTCATTCTCAAGTTAAAGCTGCTATTAGCGAATTTACTGATTTTGCTTTAATATGGTGGCGTGAATATAAACTAACACATCCCACTGCCACGCCCATCACTTGGACTCAATTGAAAGCTGCTATGCGACACAGATTTGTTCCTTCATATTTTTCACGAGATTTGCTAAAGAAAATGCAGAGTTTTTGACAAGGACATCAATCTGTCGAGGACTACTATCAAGAGCTACAAAAGGTATGATTCGTTGTGGTTTGTTTGAGACAGATGACGCTATGATGGCTCGTTTTCATGGTGGTTTGAACAGAGAAATTCAGGACATCCTTGATTATAAGGAATATTCTGATATGGCCACATTATTTGCATATGCTTGCAAAGTTGAACGTGAAGTGCAGGGACGCCGCTCGAAGACATATCCTAACTCTTTTGCAGGTAGAGGCGCAGCAATCAGTTCAGCGCATACTCCGCCTACACCATCCACGATCAGCACTCCATCGCGCGAAACGACGGCCAAGCCTACCGCATCCTCATCCCCAGGCGCTGCTCTTTCCACAGGACATACACGGGATATTCAGAGCTATCGTTGCCACAGACTTGGACACGTGAGTTGGGACTGCCCAAACAAGCGTACTTTGCTCATACGTGACAATGGTGAGTACTCATCCGCTAGTGATTCCGAGGAAACTCAACATACTATGCTCGCCACTGACCATGCAGCTAAAGAGGAGGTACATGTCGATTCCGGTGACGCCGATAAGTATGAGAGTCTTGTTGTGCAGCGTGTTCTTAGCACACAGGTCACCACGTCTGAGAACAACCAGCGACACACACTTTTCCACACCAAAGGCATTGTACAAGAACGGTCGATTCGCATCATCATCGACAGTGGCAGCTGCAACAACTTGGCAAGCACAGCTTTGGTCGAGAAGTTGTCCTTGCCCACTCGTAAGCACCCAAACCTGTATCACATTCAATGGCTTAATGATGGTGGGAAAATTAGAATTGCACGTTCGGTACGCGTTCCTTTTTCATTGGGCTCTTATTCTGATTATGCTAATTGTGATGTTGTTCCGATGGAAGCATGCTCTTTGTTACTTGGAAGACCTTGGCAATATGATACTGATAGTGTACATCATGGTCATTCAAATCATTATTCCTTCCTGTTTAAGGGTCAGAAAATAATTATACATCCAATGACCCCCGACCAGATTTTTAAGGATGATCTTGCTCGGGCTACTAAGGCGGCAAAACCACTCGCACCCCAACCAGCCGCCAATGTTAATTCTAAAATCAAGTTGAATGTGCCTGTCTTGTTTGCTACACGTGCTGATTTTGATGATTTACGCAATGATCATTTGCCCTGCTATGCACTTGTCTGCTCTAGTATGCTCGCTGCACTTGATGCTGCCCCGTCTTTGGATATTCCCCCTGCTGTTTCTAACCTTTTGCAGGAGTACACTGATGTGTTTCCCAAAGACTTAACCCCGGGTCTTCCTCCACTCCGTGGTATTGAGCACCAGATTGACCTCATCCCCGATGCCCAACTACCTAACCGCGCCCCATACCGTACGAATCCGGATGAGACGAAGGAGATCCAGCGCCAGGTGCAAGTGTTGCTTGATAAGGGGTACATTCATGAATCTCTTAGCCCTTGCTCGGTTCCTGTTTTACTTGTGCCAAAGAAAGATGGGTCATGACGTATGTGTGTAGACTGTCGCGCTATTAATAACATCACCATTCATTATCGATATCCTATACCACGCCTTGATGATATGCTAGATGAACTTAGTGGTGCCATGATTTTCACTAAGATTGATTTACGTAGTGGCTACCATCAGATTCGCATGAAATTAGGAGATGAATGGAAAACGGCTTTTACAACAAAATTTGGGTTATATGAATGGTTGGTTATGCCGTTTGGATTAACTAATGCTCCCAGCACCTTTATGCGCTTGATGAATGAAGTTCTTAGACCCTTATTTACAGCAAGACTATGGAAGAGCAGTTAGAACATTTGAGTGCTGTTTTTGATGCCTTGCGTGCTGCCCGCTTGTTTGCTAATATGGAAAAATGCATCTTTTGCACACAACGCGTCTCGTTTCTTGGTTATGTTGTTACTCCACAGGGCATCAAGGTGGATAGCAGCAAGATTGATGCAATTCGGGAATGGCCCACGCCGACGACGGTCACACAGATTCGGAGTTTTCTTGGACTTGCAGGTTTTTACCGTCGGTTCGTACGTGATTTTAGCTCCATTGCAGCACCTCTACATGAGCTTACAAAGAAAGGTGTGCCATTTGCTTGGGGCAACTCGCAGGAGGTAGCGTTCAGCACTTTGAAAGATAAGTTAACACATGCTCCCCTCTTGTAATTGCCTGATTTTACTAAAGTATTTGAGCTTGAATGCGATGCTAGCGGGATTGGACTAGGTGCTGTTTTGTTACAAGAGGGAAAACCGACTGCTTATTTCAGTGAAAAATTAAGAGGTGCTAGCTTGCGATATTCTACTTATGATAAGGAGCTTTATGCTTTAGTCCGCACTTTGCACACATGGCAGCACTACCTTTGGCATCGTGAGTTCATAATTCATTCTGATCATGAGGCTTTGAAACATATTCGTACCCAAACAAATCTGAACCGTCGTCATGCTAGTTGGGTAGAATTCATCGAGTCTTTTCCTTACATTATTAAACACAAGAACGGGAAGGAAAATGTCATTGCTGATGCGTTGTCTCGTAGATATACCATGCTTTCATAGCTAGATTTTCAAATTTTTGGTTTACAAACTGTGAAGAATCAATATGTCAACGATGCTGATTTTAAAGATGTCCTAATTCATTGCACGCCTGGCAAACCTTGGGGTCAATTCCACATGCAGGATGAGTTCCTGTTTCGCGCTAACTAGCTGTGTATTCCAGCAAGCTCGGTTCTTCTTTTGTTGTTACAGGAGGCACATGGTGGTGGTCTCATGGAACATTTTGGTGTCCACAAGACGCACGAGGTGCTGGCTGCCCATTTTTTTTGGCCCCGGATGCGCCGTGATGTCAAGCGCCTTGTTGCACGCTGCACTACATGTCAAAAAGCTAAGTCCCGGTTGAGCAACCATGGTTTGTATATGCCTTTGCCTGTCCCTACTTCCCCTTGGCTTGATATTTCTATGGACTTTGTTTTGGGATTGCCTAGAACTAAGAAGGGGAGGGATAGCATTTTTGTGGTTGTTGATAGATTTTCCAAAATGGCGTGTTTTATACCTTGTCATAAAACTGATGATGCTCGCACTGTTGCTGAATTGTTCTTTCGAGAGATTATTCGTTTGCATGGCATTCCAAATACAATAGTCTCTGATCGTGATGCTAAGATTCTGAGTCATTTTTGGAGATCTCTGTGGAATAAATTGGGAACTAAATTGCTATTTAGTACAACTTGTCATCCTCAAACTGATGGGCAAACTGAGGTAGTTAATAGAACCTTGTCAACCATGCTTCGGACTGTTTTGGATAAAAATTTGTGACGTTGGGAGGATTGCTTGCCTCATATTGAATTTGCTTATAATCATGCCACACATTCTTCTACAAAGATGTGCCCTTTTCATATTGTTTATGGTTACATTCCTCGAGCACCTATTGATTTGTTCTCGCTTGATGCTGTGGAAGTCCCACATCTCGATGCATTTGCACATGTTGAACAAATGATTGACCTTCATGCAAAAACACACCAAAACATTGCTGATGCTAATGTTAAAAATCAGGTTGCTAGTAGTAAAGGAAGAAAACATGTTACTTTTGCACCTGGTGATATGGTTTGGTTGCATTTATGAAAGTATCGTTTCCCTAATTTGCGCCGTTCTAAATTGATGCCTCATGCTGCTGGTCCTTTTAAAGTACTAACCAAGATTAATGATAATGCTTATATCCTTGACCTACCTGCGGAGTTTGGTGTTTCCACTAGTTTTAATGTTGCATATTTGAGACCATATGCGGGCGAGGATGAGGAGTTGTCGTCGAGGATGACTTCGATTCTAGAAGGGGAGGATGATGAGGACATCAGTACATCTACACCAGCAGCACCTTCTTCGGCGCCATCTCCTTCTGGGACAATCACGAGGGCCCGTGCAAGAGAGCTGAACTTCGTCATACTACTAAAGAATGAAGGCCCAGAAGAATAGACGTGGGCCTGCCTAGAGTCGGCTTCCCTAGGGGCGCACCCCCCTCCTTGGTCGTCCACATCAGGGGCTGCACCCACCTCTCCCCCTCTATTTAAATAGAGTCTTGTCATTCCTATAGACTCGAGTTTTGATTTACAATTAGCTTTTGCTACTTCCGACACGCGCCAAACAACGCTGTCCTCATCTGTTTCAGAACTCCACCTTGAGTGATATTCATATTGCTCGCATCTTTTTCTTGTTCGTTCTTCGATTGCTAACAGGAAATGATCTTCGGGATCAGGCTGATCTTGCATCAATGAGGTCGGTAACCATAGGGAGTTGGTTTAGCGATTGCATTGGCGCTTCGGGTTCGCTCGTCATAGTCGGATCGTGAGGGTCTTCTTCCACCAAATCGAAGTTATCTCCACTCACCGAAAGATCGGACACTTCAGCTCTATCAATTTCCCTCATCGCTATTAGCCCTCATGCAAATGTTTTGACAATATGAGCAAGGAGGCACTAGAGACCCATCAAGTAAAAACAATTGACCCCTCTTGATAGTACAACTATCTAGCCTACTAACCCGGTTAATATTCAACCTCTAAGCATGTCTTTACCGGTAAAAAAACTATTAATATATTTGCCTTGCGCAATCCATCCAGTGTGAGTGAGTCACCATGACGATATCATTGTGAATGAACCTCAACCTTAAATGAACCAACCTACTTTCACATTCCTCATGAAATTTTACCTCACACATAATGTCATTAATTACCAAATACTAAATAGGGGCCTAGATACTCATAATCTCCTCTTTTTGGTAATTGATGACAACCAATAAGAGAAGTTGAATAAGATAATATCAAATATTTTTTACACCATGATTAAAAAATTTGATGAAGAGTTTTGAGTACTTATCCTTTGAGTGAAGATCAATCATAAAGGTGAATAAATGACACCAAAAACTCCAATAGATAGAAAGAGCTCCCCCTAGATGTGTGCATGAGTATTTCAAAAAAATTTGTGCACAACATGGCTTGATATAGAAATTTTGGTGGATTTCCCCTATGAAAGCTTGAACAAAGCAGAAAGGATATCCTCATAATAGCAAGCATATAGAATAGAACCATTAAGACTACACAAGCATTAGTTCTAGCATATATAATCAAACATGAGTAATTTTGAGTTAATACAACATATGTAAGATAGTTCATGCCATAAAATGTTCATGCTAAAATGCAATAAGGATGTCCATCCATGAGCTTCCTCTAGATTAAAGCTCCCATCATCTTGAGCTCAACATCTTCAAAATCTTCAACTTTAACTTCAAATACCTTCTCCTCTCTTCATTCCCCTTTGGCATCAAATTGCGAAAAAGCAAACACCATAGTGTCAATCCTCTTGAGTAGGTGGAGGTGGAGGAGGATAATATGGCATGTGAGGATGAAAGTTCGGAGGAGGTTGTAGGACCGAGATTAGCGACCAGAGGGGGAGGTGAATGGACGTCTCAACAAATTCTTTCAAATCGATGGCCTACCCAAAACACCCAATGCTCCTCAAAAGAAAATCAGCAGAAACTAAACAAATCTCTCAGAAATACTACAGACAAAAATAGTGCTATCACTCTCCTACTAAATATGATATGATGTGACAGTTAGAGAGATCACAAGCATTAAAAATAATCTAGCCTATAAACGACCGGTGTCCTAAATGAAAAGACACCACAACAGTGCTCAAAGGTAGATTAAAAAATCACTTGATGTTTACCAAGAGTACATTAATAAGAGCATCTCAAATAATATGCAGAACACATCAAACAAGTCCATAGCATCTCTTCAAGCATCCAAAATCCGCAGGCAAGTATTCAAATAGTTGACACTTATGAAAATCGCATATATTTTATTGTACAATTTAAATGCAGGAGTTGAGTGAATACATACCTACTTACAAGTGACGAATCTTAGCCGGTGTGACGGAGAAAACCTAGTTGAGTTACCTTCCTTGGCCAAATAATCCTTAAACGTGCTTTGGCTTCATGCGTGTCTCCTCGGGATGCAAGTAGAGCACAAGTAAAGCAGACAAGACGGCGGGAGCTAAAAGTACCAGGCGATTGCAGAGGCATCGGGTCAAGAGTTCCACACTAAATCCAACCAAAATCAAGCACCAATGGTGAAAGAAATTAAACCAGTGAAAACTGGCCTCGATTTTAGCGCCAAGGGAAGAAAAACAGTGGGAACCAGATTAATTAGTGGCTAATCGCGCTCACAAAAATCCAGCTTGGGTCCTTAGGACCAGATCCTACCGAAGAAAACTCTCACAGAGAGGATGGCGTGAAGAAACAACATCTGTGGCTGTGTCCACATATAAAATAAAGAATCGCAGATCAGTAAATGGATGGGTGACTCCCAAGATGGACACAGGCGAGACAGTCAAAAAACAAGAACAATGGCAGCACAGAATCCTCACGCCTAAACAGTATTTCAATTAAAAAGTTACTGGCCCAAAAGATTGAAAGCGGTAGTGAAATTTTCTGTCGAGTTCATTCCTAAAAACAAATCGAAACATAAACAAAACACAGTGACAAAACTAACGCAGGTCTGTGAATCAAAAGAAGAAAAAGAAAGCAATCAGATTGCGGCACAGGAGCTCAGAAGTAATTTTCTTAAAAATTGAACTCATATTTTTTTCAATTGATTGAGTTAGTGAAACCCTATGATATACACGATCTTTTATAGGAAGTTCAAAAGGGGAAATAACACAAATACCCTAAAGTAAAATACACACCAATGCAAAAATAAAACCATGGGTCCAACGGAAAAAATAGTAAAATCTTATCTAAAGATAACTTGTCCTCACGCGGAGCTTTCATATCAACTACGGCTTCGCTTTAGGTCTAGATTTGGCGTCGTTTTTGTGCTGAAACCGACAAAACGTCCACTGTCTTCATACCGGGTACCCGGATTGGGCCGACCCGATTTCACAGCTTCCTCAACCCGGAAATCACTCGCCGGCCGTTTACCTGAGTCAACCCCGGTTAAAGACTAGTGGATCCCCTGCCATTCCTGGCCCATGTACCCGGATTGGGCCGGCTCGACTCCGCGGCACCTCTGCCCGGCAGTCGCTCGCCGGCCGTGTACCTGAGTCACATGCGGTCAAGACACAACAAGTCTCGTTTTCTCTTCATCTCCTCTCTTGGACTTTCGTTGACAATCACTCATCAGTTCTAGAGCCATGAGGACCATGATTTTTAACATGGCTCCTCACTCTCCCCCTTGATGAGTGCATTGTCAACACCTTCTTCATCAACGCTTTAGAACCTACGAACACATGTGGAAACATGAAAACAAAACACAAGAGAACAGAAAGAAGAAAATAAAATAAAAGGTTTAACCTTAATGACCAAAAACCAAACAAAAACTAGAAAATGTCATTATGGTTAAACAGAAAAGAAATCAACAAGGATTTCAAATAAAAACTTAAATGAGTGCAATCTCTGAATTATCAACAAGGATATCCAAAGAGTAAAGGAAAAATAGACTAAAACTCCCTTGAAACCAATCCCAAAGAAAGCCAAAAATATCCCCCTAAACTCTTCTAGAAAATCAAATATCCCAAAATTTCGCCCCCTTGTTGACAACTGAACTCATCAAGTGAGGCTAAAATGCACTCAAAAGAGACATGACTCAAACTCCCCCTGAAATGCAGCTCCCCCTCAAAATATGCAATAAATGCAACTAGGGTGCAAGTGGAGTGTAAAAAACATGCTTCTCAGATATGATTAACTGCAATTACATCATCTAGCAAGTATAGCACAAAATACTATCTAAGACACATGGCATGATCAGTGCAATAGAAGATATCCAAAGAAAGTCATTAGCACACATTTTATGATTTTGCAAACAAAAGCATCACCAATTTTTCTAGTCAACAGGCAAGGTAAAGCATGAAGTGCAGAAGCTAGCTAGTATCTACCAAGATAGGCATGATCCAAAAACTCAGAGCTTCAGCAAACTTGTTATCTTTTTAATTTTCAGCCTATTTCTTTCCTTTTTCATTTGTGCTAGGGGTTATTTGCATGTCAACCTTATACTAACCAACCAAGTCAAGCCTATGCCAGAACAGGACCATCAGAAACTTAAGACATTGGTCTTGGCATACATTACAATGTCCTAGTTCATACCAAAGTTCTATGGTAAGTAGTCTAGAACAATGTAATGCGACACAACAAACCCTCCTGGATCTTTTCACTTAAGCATAAAAGGCATGGATTTTACATTTTTTTTATGTTTTTTATCATTTTATAGCATATTTTCCATGTTAAAGTATATAGATGTCCAAGTTGCATATCTACATCTAAGTAAAAGACTTAGCTACTAGGCATGTAAAAGATAGCAAAAACATTCAGCCTACACATGCTAGTTACCAGAATCAATGGTGATCATTTTTCAATTTTAAAGCATAAAAGCCATGCATATTAAAGATATCAGATATATCATGTGAACTGAAACAAAGCATGCTCATCGGTAGGTATTCGAAAGCATATACTAGCAAGAATGAGTAAAGAGTTCAATCATATAATAGAAGCAAGCTCAAAGTGTGATATATGAATATACATGATATTAACTCATAGAAAAGGACTCAAATAAAAGAGTAAAGAAGAAAGAAAAGACTTAAAATGAGAAACCAAGGGTTGGTTTCGGAGTCTGTGATGAGTGATTCATAGATTTTATCCTCTGATTCGAAGGGGTCCCTCCGAAGGGGTTCGGAGGTTGTTTCACCGAAGGGTTCGGTGGGTTCTGTTTGCTGCAGATGTTGCAGCGGAGTGTGCCTATCGGAGGGGTCCGACAGTACACGATGACTGAGTTGTATCGAAGGGTTCGGTACTTTGGGCGGTACACCAGAGTGTGTATCGGAGGTTGTTTACCCGGAGAGGTCTCCGGGGTACTGGATACACTTGTCTGTCTATCTGTGGTGCGCAGGTGACTTCGGAGGCGACGAACGGTTCGCAGCAAGTGAACCTGGGTCAAGCGGGAGGCTTGATGCCAGGCGAGCGGGGAGCTCGGTCACGAGGGCTGCGAAGGGGTCGAGGTCGGACCTCAGGTCGAGGTGCGCCAGACGAAGGCAGAGAGTGCAGAGCATGGCTCCGGGTGAAGGTACTCCGAGACGAAGTCCTCGAAGGCGAGGCACTTCGAAGGGTACTCCAAATGGAGTGACTTCAGAGTATGGTGGACCAAGTCCTCAGCAATGAGGCAAGGTGTTCGAAGTGTGCTCCGGAGGGAGACACTCGAAGGTATACCCGATAAAAGTCTCAGAAGTCGAGGTGCATCGAAGGCATGGTCCGGGTGAGGTTCGTCGAGGAGTGTGCTCAGGAAGAGACACTGCGACGAAGTGCTCATGGAATGCTTCATGCGAAGGCCTTGGACGAAGGAGGGACTTCGAAGGGTGCTACTCCGAAGGTGGGGTTTCAGAGTGAGGCTGACTTGAGGTACTTCGGCCATGCATGGCTTCGGTACACGGAATGATGGAGTTTGAGCTGGGAGAAGCTGTGAATCCATGGTGGTCCACTCCGGAGGTGTTGTTACGAAGGCCCAAGGGCTTTGACGGCTTCGGCTCAAAACCGTCACTGTATCGAAGGCTAACTTCGGTGAAGCGAAAGCCGTCAGGCTCAAGGCATCTCACCGAAGCTACCGCACCTCTCGCGTGCGAAGGGAGGCTTTAGAAGACTCCAAGACTGCAAAGGCTGACCGTGTCTGCTCTGCAAAAGCTGATGCTGTCTCCTCTGCGAAGCTGACAAAAGAAGCCTCCAAATAAAGTAGACTACCAACTGTAACCTCCGGTTATGATGAGACAAAAACAGTGTAAACCCTAGGGGTAAAGTAGTCTATTCACAGGGCTGAATAGTGCCTATAAATAGTGGAAGCTAGCTAGGTCACATCAACACTTTGAGCAGCCATTTTTGAGCTCCTGTGCTAGCCGCCACACTTTGTATTCAGATCTGTGAGTGCATTTTTGTGTTCCCTATTCAAGTAATGAATCTTTGATAATCTTTGATTCTGTTTTCATTTGTGCTTGAACTTGTATTCTGTGTTGCACTGCATGCTTTGATTCCTCGGTACACCATATTCTTCCTGAGTGAGTTTGTGTTTTGAATCTCTTCTAGAGAGGTGTGCGAGAGGTCTGTCTGGGTGAAGTGTGATTCTCAGTGTGTGTTCGATCTGTGTAAACTGGAGGCTAGACCTCTCTGATTACTAGTGAAGCACTGTTTTTGGCTTAACTCGAAGCCCATTTTCTTGCCTGGTCGAAGTCCTCGGCGAAGTGTGTTTGGTGTGCATTTAGACCTTCGAAGTACAAAGCCTAGTATGAGTTGCTAGCGCTGAGTGTTTGGTTGAAGTCCTCATAGGGAAGTCTTCTCTTGCGAAGGGTGAAGTGCGATGTCTGTTCGAAGGCACCCAATGTGCGGAGCCTGCACTGACTTAGCAGAGCTGAATCTTCGGGGTTGTGGGTGGAGCGAAGTCTTCTTGGCTTCGAACTTTTGCTCCTTGCGAAGCCTGATTTCAGAGCTGTAAAATACCTCCAAACCAGAACTTCGAAGGGTGTATTCGAATCCTGTTCCGCAGAAGAAAGAATTAAAACAGAAGGCTATTTTTAGTCTAAAATTTTAAAAGCTCCCATTTACCCCCCTCTGGTTGCCGTTTTCAGTCCAACAATTGGTATCAGAGCAGGTTAAGATCACCAGTTGACCTTAACCGGTTTTGTGATCTGTTGGCGACATGGACAGAGTTAGTAAAATACATCTGTTCGATGGGACGGGCTTTGCATACTGGAAGGTGCGCATGGAGGCTTACTTGCTAAGCCAAGGAAATACAATTTGGGAGATTGTGGACTCACAATACTCCATTCCTGAAACTCACACCTCTCAAACAGAGAAGGATCAGTATAATGCCAACTCCAAGGCAGGAAATATATTATTCATTGGTTTGAGTAGAAGTGAGTTTGATAGGGTGCAGCACCTTAGGACATCTAGGGAGATTTGGACTACACTCACTATTTTTCATGAGGGCTCTACACAGATTAAGGTCAGGCGCCAAAGCACATACAATCAACAGTATCAGCTGTTTGTGCAGGCACCTGGTGAATCTATAGATGCCATGTTTTCTCGCTTTAATGCGATAGTGAGTAACTTGCGGTCCAACAGGCCGCTTGCTTACAATGATCATGATAGGGCTATCAAGTTTCTCTATGCTCTTGACCGTAGCATATGGAAAGTGAAGATATCTAGCATTGAGGAGTCCGCAGGTTATGACACATTGACCTGTGATGAGCTCTTCAGCAAGCTGGAGTCCACTGAGATTGCCAAGGCATCTCTTGCAGTGCATAGGAACTCATTGCCACAGCCATTGGCACTAGTTTCTAGCACTAGCCGTGGCACCACTGCAGAACCAAGCACATCTGACACTTATGTTCTTGCAGATGGTTTTGCTTTGTCCTCCCTGGTCTCCATCACTAAGGAGCAGGTGGATACTCTGGATGATGATGAGCTTGCTCTCATTGCTAGAAGGTTCACCCGTTTTCACCATTAGAGACGGGATCAGAGGAGAAGTGGTTTTAGTGGTTGTTTTGAGTGTGACGACACTTCTCACATCAAGGCCAATTGCCCTAAACTCAAGAAGAGAGATGAGAGTGAGCGCCCCAAATACCACAAAAAGGAGAGGAAGCCTTTTGTGAAGGGCAAGCGTGGCAAGGTGGCTAAGAGGGTAGCCAAAGCCGCTTCCAGGGCATTTGTTGCTGCTCTCAGCGACATCGACACTTCCTCAACTGAGGTGTCGAGCTCTGAGGAGGAGGAGTCTCCAAGGAAGGAGGAAAAGAAGGACAAGAAGGGACGAGATTTCACCGGCCTTTGCTTCATGGCCAATAGCGATCACAGCGGCGATGAGCTTGACTCATCTGAGGTACCTCTATCCTATGACCAGCTTTCAATTAAATTAGATGAACTGAATGAACTAGTTCTTGGTCAGGATAGATTACTTGTGCAAGCCGCTAGAGATAGAAAAGACCTTAGACTTAGGCTAGAATCTATTTCTACTGATTATGCCATGCTCAAGTCTAGGGTTAATGATGCTGAATGTGAATCTTGCACTGTTGTCATGAGTGAGCTTGCTCAGTTGCGTTCTGTGCATGCTCAAACACTTTCTGAGCTTGAGACTGCACAGAAGCATCTTTTGATGGTTGATTCTAGTCCTCATGATATAATTGAATGCATGAACTGCCCCTTATTACGTGAGAGCATTAATTTACGTGATAAGCATGTTCAGGACTTAGAGGCTAGATTGGAGAGGGCCGGTAGTTCTAAGGATGTGCAACCTATGTGTAACACTTGCATAACCCTTAAGGACCAGCTAGACACTGTTTGAGAGCGAGCTGAAAACCTTATGACTAAGAATGAGTACCTTCTTTCTGTGGTTAACAAATGCACTGAGGGAAAGGGTAGAATGGACTTGCTCTTGGCCAAGACCAAGATGTGTGCTGACAGAGCAAGGTTAGCTCTAGTATTGGGTTTTGAGAGAATTCCTTTAGATAGTGAAAACAAAACTGTTTTTACCTCACCCACTACCTTAGAGAAAGAGAGAGCTCTGTTAGACACTCCTTCAGCCAAAAAGCCTACCCGGACTCCAAAGAAAACCACTCCTCCTGCAAAGAAAATTCCTCCCAATAAAACCACTCAGCAGAAGCCCAAGGAGCCTGTGAGAGTTGCTCCTATGACCCATGAGAGTGCCCCTAGGAGAGTTTTTCATTTTTCCTACTGTCAGCGGGTGGGTCATCTGGTTGGGTTCTATTTTCGTCGCATCAAGGATGAGCGACGCTCTCAGGCGGTGAGTTTCCAGTGCATGCATTACCCATCTCGAGGTATCCATGAGTCTGAGTTTTACTCACGTCCTGTTTTCGAGGCTCCTCGTACTGCTTGGAGAGGTTTTGCTCCTCGAGGTGTTCACCATGTTCCATATGGTGGTAGACCCCGGGCGAGTAGCTTTGTACCTTGTCAGAGTAGGAGACCTCGTCATGCATTTGGGTCATAGCATGTAGGTAGACCTAGCACTTTGCATCATTCTGATTATCCTGTGCGTAGACGGTCTATTTTTACCGTGCTTACTACTCGTATCACTCAGTGCTGGATGCCTCGTCATGTATTCACTCACCCCAGCACTGAGCGATCGAGATTTTCTTATCATGTGTAGGCACCGGATCGAGGCTTGGAGGGCACATGGATCATGGACTCCGGTTGTTCACGCCACATGACCGGAGATGCAGCATGGTTCTCCAGCCTCACCACAACCAAGCAAAAGGAATATATCCCCTTCGGCAACAATCGAAGGAGTAGAGTGAAAGGTAAAGGTGTGGTAAGAATTAACTCGAATTTCACTCTCAAAGATGTTGCTTTGGTTGAAAACTTGGGATACAATTTGCTTTCTATATCTCAATTGCTCGATGAGGACTTCGAAGTGCGATTCCATCGCGATACTTCGCAAGTACTCAATTTTGATGGCGTTGTGGTCTGTAAGATCTTTAGAGTTGGGAGAGTTTTTGGAGCTGATTTTTTTGAGTCATCTGGTCCTTCTCATTGTCTTGTTGCACATTCGACTTCTGAGCTTTGGAAGTGGAATAGGAGACTATGGCATATGAGCTTTGAGTTGCTTGCTCGTCTAAGTGCCCTAGGCCTGATCCGAGGATTGCCCAAGCTCAAGTTTGAGAAGAATTTACTTTGCGCTCCATGTCGACATGGAAAAATGATTGCCGCTTCGCACTCACCAGTCACCACAGTGATGACTGAACAACCCGAAGAACTTCTCCACATGGACACTGTAGGTCCCTCTCAGGTTAGTTCTTTAGGCGGCAAGTGGTATGTGTTAGTCATTGTCGATGATTTCTCTCGATACTCTTGGGTCTTCTTTCTTGCCAGCAAGGATGAAGTGTTTTCACACTTTCAGAGCTTGGCTTTGAGACTTTTCACTGAACTCCCTGGTGCATTGAAATTCATTCGAAGTGATAATGGCACTGAGTTCAAGAATAGTCTCTTTGTTGACTTTTGCATGGAGCATGGCATAGAACATCAATTCTCTGCTCCACGGGTTCCTCAACAGAACGGTGTTATCGAGAGAAAGAACCACACTTTGTTTGAGATGGCTAGGACGATGCTCGATGAGCATAGGACTCCTAGAAAATTATAGGCTGAGGCCATGAACACTACTTGTTACATCTCAAACCGAATCTTCTTGCGCTCAATTTTGAACTTAACATCTTATGAGCTATGTTTTGGGACACAGCCCAAAGTTACTCATTTTTGAGTTTTGGTTGTCGTTGCTTTATCCTAAAACGTGGAAATTTGGATAAATTTGAGTCGCATTCTTCTGACGATATCTTTTTGGGTTACACTACACATGGTCATTCTTATCATGTTTATAATTTGGAGACTAA
Organism: Zizania palustris; assembly: GCA_019279435.1. NCBI lineage: Eukaryota > Viridiplantae > Streptophyta > Magnoliopsida > Poales > Poaceae > Zizania > Zizania palustris. The sequence continues at coordinate 30,377,617 of JAAALK010000282.1, forward strand.
CACAGTCATCGAGTCATGTGATGTGACTTTTGATGAATCAACCCCCTCTGTTAGTTTCACTTTTGAACAGGCAAATGAACACGACATGGAGCAGACCATCTTCGAAGAAGAAGATCCCGGAGAGTTTGAGGATGAATCCCTACTACCCTCGACTTCAACCCCGAAGGTGACCCCGCTTAATTCGACCACTTCGGCACAAGGTCCCGAAGCAACTACCTCGACATCGGTCATCTTGGACCACTCCAACGCACAAGTTGAGGGGGAGACTGCATCTCACCGCGAGGCTCCACATCACGTTCAAAGGATGCATCCTCCCGAGCAGATCATTGGTGAGCTTGATCAAAGGGTAACATGTTCTCATGCTCATTTCATTGATTCCACTTTTGTTGCTTCTTTTGAGCATTTAGATGTCAGTCATGCACTTTTTGATTCTAGTTGGATCAATGCCATGCATGAAGAACTTGAAATTTTTGAGAGAAACCAAGTCTGGACTTTAGTTGATCCTCCACCAAATGTTCATTTCATTGGAACAAAATAGATTTTCAAAAACAAACAAGGGGAGGATGGGACTGTAGTTAGAAACAAGGCTAGACTTGTAGCTCAGGGTAATTCTCAATTAAAAGGGATTGATTTTACCGAGACTTTTGCACCTGTTGCGCGTCTAGAGGCCATTAGGATTTTGCTTGCCTTTGCGACATCCCGGGGATTCAAACTCTATCAAACAGAGTATGCGAATGGACTCAAGACGGGCAATAGGGGCGAAAGTCTCCTCAAAATCAATACCCTCCTTCTGGCAAAAACACTAGGCAACTAATCGAGCTTTGTTGCACACCACAACCCCATCTTCACCTTGATTGTTATTAAACACCCACTTGGTGACTATGGGGTTGCATCTAGGTGGCAGCTCAACTAGTGTCCAAACCCGACTATGAACAAAATTTCCAAGATCTTCTTGCATGGCATTTATCCAATTTGCATCAGATAAAGTGTGAGCAACATCTCTAAGCTCAAAGGTGGAAACAAAAGCAGACTCAGCAAACACAACGATAGAACTAGCCTAAGAACAGAAAGATCTCATAGTGAGATCACCAATGATGAGCTCTAAGGGATGATCACGCTGAACTTCTCGGGATCCTTGGTGATTAGATGTCACCTCATCGAAGTCAGCAGCTAGCACCTCTGGACTCGACTGAGGGGGCTAGATCGAAGTGGAAGTAGTGATCATGTGTGTTGACATGGAAACGTGCCCCCGCACTTGGGTCAGTCCGGTGATCCAAAAGTGCACGGATACTCAGGGACAGGCCTAAGCGTGACGTAGCACTGACGCCGCGTTCCGACTACCCTTAATAGTGATAAGGGGGTGGAGTCGCCAGGCTGTAACACCCCAAATTTTCAAAGTAATAACAATATTGTTTAATCCAATTTCCTGAAATTATTATTTTGGAAATACCTTTAATACCCTCCTTTACCATTTTGAACTACAACATAGGTGAAATGGCCAAACCAGGAGCTGAAACTTTTTATGTAAGATCCTAAGGCCAAAATATATTTTAAAGACTTTTTACAAAATTTTATCAACCTTGGAAGTAGCCCAAAGATTTTAATCTATTTTCTGGAATAATTTTTATTCAGAAATACTTTGAAAACAGTAATGGGCCTTCCTCCTCCCTTTCTCTCTCTCCCGGCTGGCCCAACCCGTTACCCTCGCCCGCCTCGGACTGACAGCCCGACCCTACCCGTTAGCGAGCCCCTCTCCCCTCGCGCGCGCGCCCGACACCCTTGCACCACCTGTCAGCGCCAACCATCCCCTCTCGCGCCCGAGCCCGGCCCCATCCGTCAGCCGCCACCCTCACTCGCTCGCGCTCGCTGGCATGTGGCCCCCGCCTGTCAGATCCTTCGTCTCCGCGAGATCCACCCCCAAATCTCACCCCCTCACTGGCCGACGCCTTAATGCGCCTCGGATCCGTTGCTCCCGACCCCCTCTCCCCAAATTGACACTGGCATTCAAACCCCCACGCTCCGGTGACCGTTCCCCCATTAAAACCAGCTCGATTGTGTCTCGATTCGATGAATCTGCATGCAACCCAAAGCTCGCCGGTGTTTAAACGCGTTAACCCCCGGCCACCGCCAATTGCGCCCCCTCTGCCCCCGCCGGTGACCCTATTTAAACCCCCCTGGTACCCCGCATTCGACCCCCACGCTCACACACTGCAAGAACGCACAGAACACCCTCACTTCGGTTTTTAGCGCACCACCGCCGCCCACACTCCAGCCGCCGCTCACCGTCGCCGGAGCCCCTCTCCGTCCACGCCGACCGCACCTCCGTGACCACCAAGGCCATCCTGACGTCGACCACCCCTTCATCGATGCCGAACCCCGCCAGATCGCCATCGCCGACAAGGACCCGAACACCTCCGCCGGCTTCGCTCGTCGCCAGCCTCGCTCCGTCGACCGTTCACCTCGCCAACGGTACCCTCGCAATCCCCGTAGTGTCCTCTTTCCGTTTTAGGCCTTAGATACGACCACCGTCGCTCGCCGTGGCCTCTGGCCCGCTCGCCGTCACCGGAGAAGACGACCGGCACGGGTCGAGTACCCGTGCCGTGTCGGATCTGATCCTGGCCGTGCGATCTGGATCTAACGGTACCGATTAAATCCCATGTGCGGTTTAATCTGCACCGTCGGATTTGAGCGAAGGGGTATGTTTTAATCTCGTGCGTCCGTTAGTTTTTAAAACCCGCATTTAATCTGGATCGTCCGTCGCGTACCGCTTCGACGTTTTAATCTCAGCCGTCCACGTCAACTTAAACGCCCCGCCTCACCCTCGCGCGTTGGATCTGGATCCAACGGTCCTGATTGGGCCGGACCACGCGCACAGTGCGAGGGTTCACCGTGGGCCTGGCTCACCGTAGACCCGAGAGGATTTAAATTTAAAAATAAATTCCAGAAACTGTTTAAACCTTGTAAAATTCATATCTGGCGCATTTGAACTCTAAAAATTGCCATTTCAATTCCAGAAATTTTATAATTTTATTCATATCTGGCGCATTTGAACTCTAAAAATTGCCATTTCAATTCCAGAAATTTTATAATTTTATTCTCTACACTTTAGTTCAATAAAATAGTATGTTACTTTAGACTTTTTCATGTTTATTTAAGTAAGTATTCAAATGCCCTTAAGATAAAATGTAAATTCAATTATTTAAATTTCAGTAAAAGTTTATATTTAATCCTTTCTGTTCATGTACTGAAGACCACTAATTTGTCCATGAACCTTTCATTTTTAAATTTATTAGGAGACTTAAAATGAGACTACCCACATTTAAAACCCCTCTTATAAAGGACAACCTTTCATTTTAATCCCTTCTAAATTATTTATAAAATAAATTTCAGAAGATTCAACCAATTGATTTTTCTTTAAATTAAACCAACTTAAACCTAGGTGCTTGTTGTGTAATTTTATATTGTTTAAATTGAATGTTGTATTTATTTTATTTTACTTTAATTATATTGGGAAGACTACGACGCCACCGAGGAGCCAGAATACTTCTCGGAAGTTCCTCCCTCTCCCTTCGCTGAACAAGGCAAGTCACCAAACCAATCTTTTGAGCATATTGAACCCATGCTTTATTAAACTATCGCTAAAACCCATAGGAAATACATGCATTAGTCAAATGAAACCCGTACAATATATTTATTTAGGATCCCCCGACCTTGATGTGCAACCTAAGCCATGCTCTCTAGCCTAAACTCCTTGTCACCCTATGATTAGTATTATTAGCTAGTGTGCAATGTATTGACACGATTGCTATAGGATAAAAAATGAGTCATAGCGATTGGTTCTAATATATGATCCCCGTTATTCTCATCTTTGGAATTCTGTCGGTGTTGGAGTTGTGGTTGTGAGTGAATGCATGGTGGGTTCCGGGTGCAAGCTAGGGCATTGGTCGGTAGCACCCGGGGCACTATAAGGACTGGTCTGCGGGATGCGTTGCAATACACTTCCGTACTAACCACAAGTCTAATGGGTAAGTCCTAACTAAGGTATGGAGTGTTCCAAACCAAGGCCACCATTTGGAGATGGGTCAAGCAGCACCTGCGGGTGGCTTGTACCAATGTGGCGCAAAAGGGGGTGCGACATTAGCCGGTATGCGGCCCGGCACACCGGCGAAACCTAGAGCGGGTGGTTATCGCTTGGAGCATTTCATGCTGAGGTTTTGGCACGAGTTCCCATGGTATGGGTCATCTCGTTACACTTTGGTGTTTGGGATGAGTGCGTGCCTTGTGGGTACAGTAGTACATCTCTGATCAGAGTCATTAATCTTTTCGAAAAGCCGAGCCCACGGTCAAGGGCGGGTTGCGTGACATCCCGCAGTTAGATTACTTTGAATATGTATGTGCATGATGGTTTGACATGTAAGGACTGTTGTGCGAGGAGGTAAAACGTACTCCTCGAGTTAGAAGGTGTTGTTATTCATGTTTACATTTCCGCATGATTAAATCTGACTACACTAATTGCAACAACTGAAAATGTACTTTTCCGCACTGCTAGCCATTACTCCTTCCTTTGTTATTACCTTGCATTATTACTTGCATTTGTGGTGGCTTGTTGAGTACTTTTTGTACTCATACCCGTTGAACACCACAGAGGATGCCTACTATGAAAACGGTATGGAGTAGCAACCCAGTCAAGCAAAGATCCTGAAGAAGATGTTCATCATGCATTTTTATTACCTTTATTACTATTTTATTAAAATTCTGATGTAATAAATATGGTCTGCATACCATGAATACTGTCGTATGAACGATTGTCGCATGATGAACCTCTTGTATTATTGTTTTTCTATGGAAATTCAATAACGTCTCGATTTCGATAAATTGGGGCACAACAAGATGGTATCAGAGCCGACTTGACTGTAGGAAGCCAAACGGACCAGCCTAGCCAATAGCTGCAGAAAATTATTTCTCGAAAACCTACTTTATAAACTTTGTTCCTCCCCTCACTTTTCTTCAACTTGCTGTTTTGTAGATGCCGGTCTACCAAGTCCACAGCGACTGCCGCCACTATGAGTGCTTCGTCAGGGAGCTCCGCATGATGCTCACATTCCTCGGGTTCCTCTTCGAGCCCGAATTCCAAGGGGTGTACTTGGAGGAGTTTGCCGGACCTTGCGACGTCTCCCTCACCATCCATGGCTCCAGAGAGCATCTGCCGCCTTACACCACCGCACTTGGGGGCCCGACTTTCGACGTCGCGTGCCAACGAGTCGCCCTCCAGGCCCTTATGGAGCTGAGGATGATCTATGATGATCGTCTTCAAAACTCGTCCTTCCGGCTTGTGCCGAAGCGCACTCCCGGTGCCTACCGTAGCATCTACCTCGGAGTTCACTCCATGCGTGATCCGGTCATGGCCCGGCAGTCACGTCTTCTTCAGGCTATGGACGACCTCCATACTGAGGCGGTGCTCGATGCCGATGAGCACCATGAGGTGGTTGAGTTTCTTCGTGAGGAGACGAAGAACTTGATCCAACAGAACGGCGAGCTGCAACGCAAGATTATGCAGTTGCAAAAGGATATCGCGGAGATGGTTCCCCTCCTCCCGAGGAAGAGGAAGCCCATCCGTGAGCCTGCCCCTCGCCCCAAGAGGATCCCGCCACATCCCTCCACAGCCGGACCCTCCACCGCCAGCGCCCCTGCACCACGCCCTGGCCTCGTCTCCGACCCAATTATCGAGAACTTTCTTGAGCCCACCATCCCTCGGGAGCCGCGTACTCGTGGTTCCGAGAGCACGGAGACCGCCTTCGGTGGCGAGTAGGCGCTAGATACCGCTTTCTAATAAAATAATTTTTGTATGTGGTGCTATCTACAACGAGTTGTGTTGTGGATGGAATAAGAGCTTGATTGTAATGGACAATTTTGACCACTTGGTTTATATGTATGAGCCTTATGAGCTATTTTTAATTGTATCGTCATTTCATCATTTTTACCTTATAACATCGTATATTCAGAAGATGGCCGACCACTAGAACACCGGCTCCAACAACAGAGAAGGAGGAAGCCATGACACGCCCGAGGGTGTTGTACCCAACTGGGGTGCAACGGGCCCACGACAGTCTGGGTCACCATCCGCTAACCATCCCACCCTGGCAAAAATGATGGCGAATCAGAACCAATTGATCACCGCCCTCCTCACTCAGATGCAGCACCAACAAGCTCAGTTGGATCGTCTGCAAAATGGGGAACCTGCCCCTCGCGCACTAGCACCCGCACCCACTCCCCAACTCTCGGAGTTTCTGCGCATGCGCCCGCCCATCTTCTCGAGCACCACCAACCCCATGGAAGCCGGAGATTGGCTCCGCACCATTGGGAAGAAACTATACCTCCTCCCCTGCACCGACCGGGAGCGAGTGGCCTTCACCACTCACCAGCTCCAGGGTCCCGCCGCCGAATGGTGGGACAACTACCGTGAGTCCCAGCCTGAGGACCACGTAGTGACATGGGCGGAGTTCACCATCACCTTTCGCGCCGCCCACGTCCCCGCCGGTGTCATCACGGTGAAGCAGCAGGAGTTCCGCGACCTGCAACAGGGAAGTCGGACTGTCATGGAGTACCTCCATGAGTTCAACTGCCTGGCTCGCTACGCGCCGGAAGAGGTGTGGACCGACGCCCTCCGCCAGGCCAAGTTCCTCCGGGGACTCAAGGATGAGCTGTCCATCCAGCTCGTCGCCACCGACTACGCCGACTTCCAACGGCTAGTCAATAAAGCGCTCATCCAAGAGACCGAGCAGAACAAGTTGGACCTCAAGAAGAGGAAGATGATCGCCTTCAAGCATCAACAGGCGAACTCTCAGAGGCCCCGCTTCGTCCCTCCGCCACCAGCACCCACCTACCATCCTCGGCCCGCCTACAGGCCACCCCACGCCGCCAGTGGATCCAATGCCGGGCATCCCCGCCTCGCTCCACCAGCTCTGGCCGCTCAACCGACGTCCACCGCCCAAGGCCCCAATATTGAAAGATCGCCAAGGGAGGCCGGTCGTCTGCTTCAACTGCCGGAAGGAAGGGCACTATTCGCACCAGTGTCCCCACCCCAAGCAGCCCCAAGGCGCGGCACCCTGAGGAGCCATGCTGAATAGCGTGGGCCTCATGGCTCTAGAAGTGATGAGTCATTGTCAACGAATAGTCAAAGAGGACTGAAGAGAAGAAGAGATCTGCTGTTTTATGGGCCGCGTGTGACTCAGGTACACGGGCAGCGAGCGACTGTCGGGCAGAGGAGGCTGCGAAGTCGGGCTGGCCCAATCCGGGTGCATGGGCCAGAAGCAGTAGAAGACCCACTGGGCTGTTGACCAGGATTGACTCAGGTACACGGGCGGTGAGTGATTGCCGGGCTGAGAGAGCTGCGGAATCGGGCCGGCCCAATCCGGGTACCTGGTGCAAAGTCGGTGGAGGCTTTGTCAGTTTCGGTGCAAAACTGACGACCGTCGATCTTGTATCCGACTGTCCAGAAGAGAAGCCGTAGTCGCTACGAAAACTTAGCTTCCGGATAAGTCATCTGTAACTCTAGGCCCACAGTCAGTCTGTCGTGTCTGTAAAAATACCTAAGGGCAGTAGAGTCTTTTCCTTTATTTTTGAGTCTGTAAAAACCCTAAGGGGCAGGTAGAATTTTCCTAGTGTTGGGCTGCCTATAAATAGGACCCCAACCCCTAGGGTTTGGACTACCCTTTTGCTGAAATTGAATACTACTCTATTGGGTCATTTTTGCCTCTCACGTTTTCTCTCTCCTCTCCTGTTCCTTGCTTGCGCCGCCAGGGAGTTCTCCCTCTGTGTTTCTTGCCTTGCTTTTAATGTTGCAGTAAATGCTCTAATTCTTTGTGTGCTGCATCTGCAAGGTTTTTAATGACTCGTTTTCACCTTCAAAGCAAGTTTCCCTGTGATTTTTGAGCCTTTGTAGGCTTCGGCAGGTGTGAAGAAGCTTCTGTTCTTCACATACAGAGTACTAGTTCTTGCGATTTGCAAGTAGTACTCCTCTGTAGCTACAGTACTTCTGCGCCAGCTTTTTACTTTTACTGCTCCACTTTTCGATCTGGTTGATAGGACTAAAATCGCTTTTCTGTCTGTCTCTGCGAAGTCATCCTTCTCTGTTCGAAGCCCCTCAGCTCTGTGAGGCAGGCTTCGATCTGACCATACTCGAAGGCTTCGTCTCAATCTTCGAGCTTTGTTTTGTTTTCTGTGTTGCTAAGCTTCGAAGCATTTTTCTGATCGACAGCATTACATACTTCGAACAATAGCGCGAAGGGGCTTCGACCCTATCTGTTCGAAGTCCATACTTCGACACGTTTCGAAGTTGGGTTCGAAACTTGTGGCTCCGCTAGTCCTCGCTCTATTTTCTGTGTAGCGTGTCACCCTTCGCCTCTCCTTTCGGAGTTTGCTCTTTTCGAAGGTAGAGCTTTGGGTTCGGACTCGCATTTCTGTCGCGTGGCAGGCTTCGCTTCTTTGCTCGAAGGTAGTCCGTCCGTTTTGTGTGTTCGAAGCTTTCTGTTCGAAGGATGTGATTCGAAGCTCTCGGTTCAAGGTGTGTTCGAAGTTTTGTCTTCGAAGTCCTTACTTCGAAGCAGGCTCCGACTTTGTTACTTTGCTCCGAAGCTCTTGGTTCGAAGCTGTGTTCGAAGTCCTGTCTTTGAAGTACACACTTCGAACCAGGCTTCGGCACTGTTTTTACTTCGCTCCGAAGTACACTTCGCTTCTTACCACTTCGAACTAGGCTAGACAGCAACACCTTCGGCTTTTCGGACAGACTCCGTCACCAACCCCCGAAGCGGACTTCGACGTGCGAAGGGGGCTTCGCCGAGTACCGAACAGGAGACATATTTGGACAGTAACTTCTCTTTTCATCTTACACATACTTAGATCATTTCTTTGAGAAGTTTAGGCCTGTTATAATTTGTTCATCTGCCTAGATTGCATCACTTTAGTTTTTCACTGTATATCATCAAATGCTTCTAGGTTAGAAACCTTTAGACTTAGGCCTTTTGTTTATTTTCTGCTGCATAGTATTTCTGAGGTGCGTTGGGTATTGGGAACAGGCCATTGATTCGAAAGAATTTTTTAAGGCGCCCATTCACCCCCCCTCTGGTCGCTACTTTCGGTCCTACACACCCAACCAGGCGGTTCATGCCCGCGTCAATCACATCACCGTGGAGGAAGCTCAGGAGGCTCCTGAAGTCATACTCGATACGTTTACCGTGAATTCCGTACCGGCTATGATTTTGTTTGACTCTGGAGCAACCCATTCCTTCATCTCTGAAGATTTTGTGAAAACCCACAACTTGGACGTGCTCCCTCTATCCATCCCCATAATGATTGCCACTCCAGGCAATAAAACCTTAGCCCAATTATACAACCCTAAGGTTAAGATAGAGATACAAGGAGTATCGTTCCGGGCAGAGCTAGTCCTCATTAAGTGCACCGGACTCGACCTCATCCTAGGGATGGATTGGTTGATGAAGCACAAGGGAGTGATCGACTGTGCCAACAAGTCCGCAACAGTGACCAACCCCGAAGGCGAAGCCGTCACTTTCCGGATGACCAGCCGCAAACCACTTGAAGCATCCCTTCACTCGCTAGCCCTTGAAGAAGTGCCCATAGTCAAGGAGTTTGTGGACGTCTTCCCTGAGGATCTACCAGGAATGCCTCCCAAGCGGGACATCGAATTCAGGATCAAACTTGTCCCCGGGACCACTCTAATCTCCAAGTGCCCATATTGGATGGCCGCCAATGAATTAGCCGAGGTCAAGAGCAACATCGAAGACTTGGAGCAGAAAGGGTACATCCGACCGAGTACCTCACCCTGGGGTGCACCGGTCATCTTTGCCATGAAAAAGGACAAGACTAAAAGGATGTGCGTGGACTATAGAGCCCTAAACGACGTCACCATCAAGAACAAGTACCCATTGCCTCGGATCGACGACCTGTTCGATCAACTGAAAGGATCCTCGGTGTTTTCCAAGATTGACCTCAGGTCAGGGATATCACCAATTGAGGATTAGAGAAGAAGACACGATGAATACATGGGGTTTGTTGTGCTGGAGAAGATGGGGGGTCGCACGCGCAAGAACTCTGAGAGTTGAAGCGCGGGTGCGGGGGCTGGTGCACGTGGGGCGGGCTCCATGTTCTGTTGTTGCAGCCGGTCCAACTGTGCCTGTTGGTGCTGCATCTGGGTGAGGAGGGCGGTGATCAGCTGGTTCTGGTTCGGCATCATTTCCGCCAAGGTGGGGTGGTTGGCGGTTGGCGGCCCAGTCTGACGTTGGCCCTGTTGCACCCCAGTTGGGCACAACACTTCCAGGGCAGACCATTGCTTGCCCCTTCTCTGTTGTTGGACCCGGTGTTTTGATTATCGGCGGCCATCTTCTGAACATACATGATTTTTAGTCATAAGAGAAAACTTTAAAGTAAGCTTTACTGATAAAAATAGCCCAGAGGGGCTCATATATATATATATGAGTGGTATAAAATGTTCATCACATCAATGTTTTTATTTTAATCTACCCACAACACAAGTTGTTGCAGGTAGTACCACATCCACAAAATTTATTAATACATCAATCAACGATGGCTATCGTCTACTCGCCATCGGGAGCGGTCTCCGTGCTCTCGGAACCACGAGGGTCCTGAGGGACGGTGGGCTCGAGAAAATTCTCGATGATGGGGTCGGAGACGATGGCGGGGCGCGAGGCAGGAGTGCTGGAGCTGGACGGTCCGACGGCTGTGGGGTGTGGCGGGATCCTCTTGGGGTGAGGGGCGGGCTCGTGGATGGGCTTCTTCCTCCTTGGGACGAGGGGAACCATCTCCGCTATGTCCTTCTGCAATTGTATTATCTTACGCTGCAGCTCACCATTTTGCTGGATCAAGTTCTTCGTCTCCTGACGAAGGAACTCGACAGCCTCATGGTGCTCTTCGGCGTCAAGCACGGCCTCGGTATGGAGATCGTCCATGGCCTGAAGAAGATGCGTCTGTCGTGCCATGACCGGATCGCGATCGGAGTGAACTCCGATGTAGATGCTGCAGTGGGCACCGGGAGTGCGCTTCGGCACGAGCCAGAAAGACATGTTCTGAAGACGATCGTCGTAGATCATCCTCAGCTCCATGAGGGTTTGGAGGGCGACGCGTTGGCACGTGACATCGAAGGTTGGGCCCCCAAGTGCTACCGTGAAGAACGGCGGGTGCTCACCGGATCCATGGATGGTGAGGGAGACGTCGCAGGGTCATGCGAACTCTTCCATGTAAACTCCATGAAACTCAGGCTCGAAGAGGAACCCAAGGAAGGTGACCATCATTCGGAGCTCCCTGACGAAGCCCTCGAAGTGATGGCAGAAGATGTGCACTTGGTAGACCGGCATCTAGAAAAACAACAAGTTGAAGAAAAGTGAGGGGAGGAACAAAGTTATAAAGTAGGTTTTCGTGAAATAATTTTTATCCTACTAAGTGCTAGGCTGGTCCGTTTGGCTTCCTACAGTCAAGTCGGCTCTGATACCATCTTGTCACGCCCCGATTTACCGAAATCGGAACATTATTGAATTTCCTAAGAAAAACAATAATACAAGAGGTTCATCATGCGACACGTACATACGAGCAATCATTCGTGGTACGCAGACCACATTATTACATAAGAGTAAAATTAAAATAAACAATAAAAATAAATTGCATGACGAACGCCCTCTTTAGGATCTTTCTTCTTGACTGGGTCGCTACTCCAGACAATCTTCCTCATAGTAGGCATCCTCTAAATTGTGTGTCCAACGATTATGAGTACAAAAAGTACTCAACAAGCCACCGCAAATGCAATAGTAATGCAAGGTAATAACAAAGGAAGGATAATGGCTAAAAGTGCGGAAAAGTACATTTTTCAGTTGTTGCATTTAGTGTAGTCAAATTCAATTTAAACAATATAAAATCACACAACAAGCACTTAGGTTTAAGTTGGTTTAATTTAAAGAAAAATCAATTGGTTGAATCTTCTGAAATTTATTTTATAAATAATTTAGAAGGGATTAAAATGAAAGGTTGTCCTTTATAAGAGGGGTTTTAAATGTGGGTAGTCTCATTTTAAGTCTCCTAATAAATTTTAAAATGAAAGGTTCATGGACAAATTAGTGGTCTTCAGTACATGAACAGAAAGGATTAAATATAAACTTTTACTGAAATTTAAATAATTGAATTTACATTTTATCTTAAGGGCATGTGAATACTTACTTAAATAAACATGAAAAAGTCTAAAGTAACATATTGTTTTTATTGAAATAAAGTGTAGAGAATAAAATTATAAAATTTCTGGAATTGAAATGGAAATTTTTAGAGTTCAAATGCGCTAGATATGAATTTTACAAGGTTTAAACAATTTCTGGAATTTATTTTTAAATTTAAATCCTCTCGGGTCCACGTTGAGCCAGGCCCACGGTGAACCTGCGCACTGTGCGCGTGGTCCGGCCCAATCTGGACCGTTGGATCCAGATCCAATGCGCGAGGGCGAGGCGGGGCGTTTAAGTTGACGTGGACGGCTGAGATTAAAACGTCAAAGCGGTACGCGACGGACGATCCAGATTAAATGCGGGTTTTAAAAACTAACGGACGCACGAGATTAAAACATACCCCTTCGCTCAGATTCCGACGGCGCAGATTAAACATCACATGGGATTTAATCGGTACCGTTAGATCCAGATCGCACAGCCAGGATTAGATCCGACACGGCACAGGTACTCGACCCGTGCCGGTCGTCTTCTCCGGCGACGGCGAGCGGGCCAAAGGCCACGGCGAGCGACGGCGGTCGTATCTAAGGCCTAAAATGGAAAAAGGACACTACAGGAATCACGAGGGTACCGTTGGCGAGGTGAACGGTCGACGGAGCAAGGCCGGCGATGAGCGGAGGCGGCGGAGGTGTTCGGGTCCTTGGCGGCGACGGCGATCCGGCGGGGTTTGGCGTCGACGAAGGGGTCGCCGAGGTCGGGATGGCCTTGGCGGTCACGGAGGTGCGGTTGGCGTGGACGGAGAGGGGCTCCGGCGACGGCGAGCGGCGGCTGGAGTGTGGGCGGTGGTGGTGCGCTAAAAACTGAAGTGAGGGCGTTCTGTGCGTTCTTGCAGTGTGTGAGCGTGGGGGTCGAATGCGGGGTAACAGGGGGGTTTAAATAGGGTCACCGGCGGGGGTAGAGGGGGCGCAATTGGCGGTGGCCGAGGGTTAACGCATTTAAATGCCGGCGAGCCTCGGGTTGCATGCAGATTCATCGAATCGGGACGCAATCGGGCTGGTTTTAATTGGGGAAACGGTCACCGGAGCGCGGGGGTTTGAATGCCGGGCTCAATTTGGGGAGAGGGGGTCGGGAGCAACGGATCCGAGGCGCATTAAGGCGTCGGCCGGTGAGGGGGCTGAGATTTGGGGGCGGATCTCGCGGAGACGAAGGATCTGACAGGTGGGGGCCACATGCCAGCGGGCGTGAGCGAGTGAGGGTGGCGGCTGACGGATGGGGCCGGGCTCGGGCGCGAGAGGGGGCGGTTGGCGCTGACAGGTGGGGCCAAGGTGTCGGGCGCGCGCGCGAGGGGAGAGGGGCTCGCTGACGGGTGGGGTCAGGCTGTCAGTCCGAGGCGGGCGAGGGTAACGGGCTGGGCCGATCGGGAGAGAGAGGAAAGGGAGGAGGGAGGCCCATTACTGTTTTCAAAGTATTTCTGAATAAAAATAATTCCAGAAAATATATTAAAATCTTAGGGCTACTTCCAGGTTGATAAAAATTTGTAAAAATTCTCAAAAATATATTTTGGCCTTAGGATCCTACATAAAAAGTTTGAGCTCCTGGTTTGGCCATTTCACCTATGTTGTAGTTCAAAATGGTAAAGGAGGGTATTAAAGGTATTTCCAAAATAATAAATTTTAGGAAATTGGATTAAACAATATTGTTATTACTTTGAAAATTTGGGGTGTTACAAACCTATCCCCCTTACAAAGAATATCATCCTCGAGATTGGAACGCTAATCGAATAACTCGGGGTATTGGGCCTTCAGTTCATCTTCTTTTTCCCATGTAGCTTCTTCGGCGGGGTGGTTGTCCCACCGAACCTTGCAGAAGCGAACTACACGACTCCTGGTTACCCTTTCCTTGGTTTCCAAGATCTTGATGGGTTTCTCGATGTAGGTCAAGTCTTCTTGGACGTTGAGCTGTTGAAGATCGGCTTGCTCGGTGGGCACGCGAAGACACTTCTTCAACTGAGAGACATGGAACACATCGTGAACTCCTGCCAGAGATGGAGGCAGTTCAAGTTGATATGCCACTTCTCCTTGCCATCGGAGGATCTAAAAAGCTCCGACATAGCGGGGTGCTAGCTTGCCTTTCATGTTGAACCTTTGAGTGCCACGGAGGGGAGTGACTCGGAGATAGACATAATCACCCTCCTCAAAGGTTAGGTCTCTTCGACGGTTATCGGCGTAGCTCTTCTGTCGGGACTGGGCTATCTTTAATCGATCCCTTATGATCTTGACCTTCTCTTTAGCTTCCCTTAGAATATCCGTCCCAAACAGTTGCGACTCTCCGGTCTGATCCCAGAGCAGCGGCGTCCTGCACTTGCGCCCATAAAGTGCTTTCAACGGGGACATTTGCAGGCTGGCTTGATAGCTGTTGTTGTAGGAGAACTCCGCGTAGGGTAATTTCTTGTCCCACATTCCGCCAAAGTCTAGAGCGCAAGCTCTAAGCATATCCTCCAGTATTTGGTTGACCCTTTCAGTTTGACTCTCGGTCTGTGGATGATAGGCGATGCTAAAGTTCAGCCGGGTGCCGAGTTCCTCTTAAGGTTCTTCCAAAACTTAGAGGTAAACTGACTCCCACGGTCAGATACGATCTTCTTAGGAACTCCATCAAGGCATACGATTCGGGTCATATACAACTCAGCCAACTTGGCGACAGTGTAAGTTGTCTTGACCGAGATGAAGTGAGCTACCTTGGTGAGTCGGTCGACGATCACCCAGATAGAATCGTGACCAGCTTGGGTGCGGGGCAGTCCCGTGATGAAGTCCATTCCTATCTCTTCCCACTTCCATTCGGGGACCTTGAGGGGTTGAAGAAGTTCAGCATGCCTTTGATGCTCTGCCTTGACTCACCGGCATGTGTCACACTTGGCCACATACTCTGCTATTTCGCTCTTCATGCTGACCCACCAATATTTTTCCTTCAGGTCTTGATACATCTTGGTACTCCCGGGATGTATGGAGTATAGAGTATCGTGGGCTTCTTGAAGGATGAGGGTCTTCAACTCAGGCTTGTGGGGCACACATATCCGATTTCCAAACCAGATGGTACCGTGCTCATCCTCGGTGAATCCGGGGGCTTTACCCTTTCGCATGTTCTGTTGGATCTCCAAGATATCCGGGTCTTCCTTCTGCTGTTCTCGGATCTGGTCAATCAAGACAGGTCTTGACTCCAAGGCAGCGAGGTACGCTCGGGTGGTGATCCCTAGATTCAGCCTTTTCATTTCCTTGTAAAGCAAAGGAGCTTGATCCTGAATCATGATGGCATTGCAGTACCCTTTTCGACTAAGGGCGTCTGCCACCACATTCGCCTTGCCTAGATGATAATGGATGCCCAAGTCATAATCCTTGATCAGTTCCAACCATCTCCTCTGTCTGAGGTTCAGGTCTGGTTGGGTGAATATGTACTTGAGGCTCTTGTGGTCGGTGAAGACCTCACACCGATTCCCCACAAGGTAATGTCTCCATATCTTCAAGGCATGAACCACGGGTGCTAACTCCAGGTCATGGGTTGGGTAGTTCAGCTCATGCGGTCTCAGCTGTCGGGAGGCGTAGGATATCACCTTCCCATCTTGCATTAAGACACATCCAAAACCTTGGCGAGAAGCATCGCAGTAGACGTGAAATTCTTTTTGGATGTCAGGCAGGGTCAGGATTGGGGCGGACACGAGCTTCTTCTTGAGGGTCTGGAAGCTTTCTTCACAGTCTGGGGTCCATTCAAATTTCACTTCCTTCTGTAGAAGTCTGGTCATAGGCTTGGCGATCTTTGAAAAATTCTCGATGAACCGGCGGTAGTATCCTGGCCAATCCGAGAAAACTCCAGATCTCGGTCACGGTAGTGGGTTTCAGCCAGTTGGTCACTGCTTCCACGGTGGTTGGGTCCACTGCTATTCTTGGATATTCATCGACGATATCCTCGTCTACTCAAAGACCAAGGAAGAACATGAAACCCACCTCCGTCTGACCCTCGGAAAGCTAAGGGAACAACAATTGTACGCCAAATACAGCAAGTGCGAGTTCTGGTCGTCTGAGGTGAAGTTCCTCGGTCATGTCATATCTGCCGGAGGAATAGAAGTGGACCCAACCACCATAGAAGCAGTGACCAATTGGCTACAACCCACGAACGTGACCAAGATACAAAGTTTTCTCGGATTGGCCGGATATTACCACCGATTCATCGAGAATTTCTCAAAGATAACCAAGCCTATGACCAGGTTGTTGCAGAAGGAGGTAAAGTTTGAATGGACTCCAGATTGTGAAGAATGTTTCCAGACCCTTAAGAAGAATCTCGTGTCAGCCCCAATTCTAACCCTGCCAAACATCCGAAAGGACTTCCACGTCTACTATGATGCCTCTCGCCAAGGGTTAGGGTGTGTCTTGATGCAAGACGGGAAGGTGATATCTTACTCCTCTCGCCAGCTGAGGCCACATGAGCTAAATTACCCGACCCACGACCTGGAATTAGCAACCGTGGTTCATGCCTTGAAGATATGGAAACATTACCTTGTGGGAAATCGGTGTGAGGTCTTCACCGACCACAAGAGCCTCAAGTACATATTCACCCAACCGGACCTAAACCTCAAACAAAGAAGGTGGCTGGAGATGATCAAAGATTATGACTTGGGCATCCATTATCATCCAGGCAAGGAAAATGTGGTGGCAGACGCCCTGAGTAGAAAAGGGTACTGCAATGCCATCATGGTGCAAGACCAGGCCCTATTGTTATACAAGGAAATGGAAAGGCTGAATCTACGGATCATCACTAGAGCGTATCTCGCCACCCTAGAGACCAGACTTGTCTTAATGGACCAGATCCGGGAGACACAAAAGGAAGACCTGGACATCTTGGAGATCCAACAGAACATGAGAAAAGGTAAAGCCCCCGGATTCTCCGAGGACGAGCACGGTACCGTCTGGTTCGGAAACCAAGTATGTGTGCCCAACCAGCCAGAGTTGAAGGCCCTCATCCTTCAAGAAGCCCATGATACTCTATACTCCATCCATCTTGGGAGTACAAAGATGTATCAAGACTTAAAGGAAAAATATTGGTGGGTCAGTATGAAGAGGGAAATAGCTGAGTATGTGGCCAAGTGCGACACATGCTGGCGAGTCAAGGCAGAGCACCAGAGACCTGCCAAACTGTTACAACCCCTCAAAGTCCCCGAATGGAAGTGGGAAGAGATAGGAATGGACTTCATCACGGGACTGCCCAGGACCCAAGCCGGTCATGATTCTATATGGGTGATCGTCGACCGACTCACCAAAGTGGCTCACTTCATCCCCGTCAAGACTACTTACACCGTCGCCAAGTTAGGTGAGTTGTATATGACCCAGATTGTGTGCCTGCACGGAGTTCCAAAGAAGATTGTATCTGACCGAGGGAGTCAGTTTACCTCCAAATTTTGGAAGAACCTTCAAGAAGAGCTCGGCACCTGGCTGAACTTTAGCACCGCCTATCATCCACAGACCGATGGTCAAACCGAAAGGGTCAACCAGGTATTGGAGGATATGCTTAGAGCTTGCGCTCTAGACTTTGGCAGAATGTGTGACAAGAACTTGCCTTATGCGGAGTTCTCCTACAACAACAGCTACCAAGTTAGCTTGCAGATGTCCCCGTTTGAAGCACTTTATGGGCGTAAGTGCAGAACGTTGTTACTCTGGGATCAGACCGGAGAGTCACAACTATTCGGGATAGATATATTGCGAGAAGCCGAAGAGAAAGTTAAGATCATCAGGGACAGATTGAAGATAGCCCAGTCCCGACAAAAGAGTTAGGCCGATAATCGACGGAGAGACCTAGCCTTTGAGGAAGGCGACTATGTCTATCTCCGAGTCACTCCCCTCCGTGGCACTCAAAGGTTTAACATGAGAGGCAAGCTAGCACCCCGCTATGTCGGACCCTTTCAGATCCTCCGATGGCAAGGAGAAGTGGCATATCAGCTAGAACTACCTCCATCCTTGGCAGGAGTCCATGATGTGTTCCACGTCTCTCAGCTGAAAAAGTGTCTCTGTGTGCCCACCGAACAGGCCGACCTCCAACAGCTCAACGTCCAAGAGGACTTGACCTACATTGAGAAACCCGTCAAAATTCTGGAAACCAAGGAAAGAGTAACCAGGAGCCGTGTGGTTCGCTTCTGCAAGGTTCCGTGGGACAACCACCCCGTTGAAGAAGCCACATGGGAAAAGAAGACGAGTTGAAAGCCAAATACCCTCAGCTATTCGAGTAGCTTTCCAATCTTGAGGATGAGATTCTTTGTAAGGGGGATAGGTTTGTAACACCCTAAATTTTCAGAGAAATAAAAACACCATTTAATATATTTTTCTGTAAATAATTTATTTTGAAATACCTTTAATAACCTTATAGGCTTAAATGAACTAGAACCTTGATGGAATAACCAAATCGGAGGATAGAAAATTTTGTATATGATCCCAAGGCCAAGAAATATTTTTGAGAATTTTTACAGATTTTTATCACCCTTGGAAGTAGACCTAATATTTTAAACTAATTTCAGCAATTATTTTTATTCAGAAAAGAATTCAAACAGTAATGGGCCCCTTTCCCCCCATTCTCCCTCAATCGGCTGGCCCAGCCCACTCCCTCCCCGTGCCCTGGACTGACAGACGGGCCCTACCCATCAAAGGCCCCCTCCCCCTCCGCGCGCGCGCCCGACCACCCGACCCCACCTGTCAGCCGCCACGCCTGTGCGCTCGCACCCGCTGACCGCCTTGGCCAACCTGTCGGACCCGTTGTCCACCTCACGCCACCCGCCTAACTCTGTCGGCCACTGATCCCGCCTCGGATCCACCCCCGCTGGCCCCCTCACGTTAATTTGTCATCGCCATTAACACCTCCACGACGCGCCGACCGTTTCTCCCATTAATCCACGCGTAATCGCCCGCTGTCGCTCGCATGCATCGAAGGCCCTCGCCGACGTTACTCTTGGCCTCCCCCAATTGCGCCCTCCCTGCCCCCGCCGATGCCTCTATTTAAACCCTACGCCTCCGCCGCGCTCAACCCCTATGTCCACTCGCTGTGAGAACAAACAGAACCCCTGAGACGCTCCCTTTAACGCCACACCTCCACCCTCGCTCCAGCCATCGCTCGCCATCACCGGAGTCCTCCTCCACCCTCGGCGACCGCACCAACGTGACCATCGATGCCTGCCCGACCTCGGCCACCGCTCCATCAATGACGAACCCCGCCGGAACGCCATCGCCAACGAGGACCCGAACACCTTCGCCGCCCCCGCTCGTCGCTGGCCACGCTCCGACGACCATTCATCCCGCTAACGGTACCCTCGTGATCCCCGTAGTGTCCCCTTTCCATTTTAGCCCTTAGATCCGGTCGCCATCGCTCGTCGTGGCCTCTGGCCCGCTCGCCGTCGCCGGAGAAGATGACTGGCATGGGTAAAGTACCCGTGTCGTGTCGGATTCAATCGCGGTCGTGCGATCGCGATCGAACGATGCAGGTTATATCGCATGTGCTGTTTAATCCACGCCGTCAGATCTGAGCGAAGCGGTACAGTGTAATCTCTTTCGTTCGTTAGTATTTAAAACCCGTAATGAATCTGGGCCATCCATCGCGTACCGGTTCGGCCTTTTAATCTCGCGCGTCCAATTTCATTTAAACCACCCGCCTCACCCGTGGCCATCCGATCACGATCCAACGGTGGATCTGGTTCCGGCGCACGCGCACAGTGCGCTGGTTCACGGTGAATCCGATTCACCGTGGACCGACGCCTGGTTTTTGATTTAAATTTAATTCCAGAATTGGTTTCAAACTTCTAAAATGCATACCTTGTTCATTTTAACTCCAAATTTAACAATTTCAATTCCAGAAAATTTATAATTTTATTCTCTACATGTTAATGCAATAAAAACAGTAGGTTTATTTTGAGTATTTTATTTTTATTTAATGAAGTATTCAAATGCACTTTATGATAAACTCAAAATTTGTCCATTTCAACTTTAGAAAAAATTATCTTTTATCCTCTTCATATTGGTGTAATAGAAACAATAGGTTTATTCTGAACTTTCTATTTTAAATTAATTGGAAGTTTATAATACATTAGTTTACATTATTATTCCTTTTTAGAAAGGCCATTATTTCATTAAATTTCATTTTAAAATGTTTTTAAGATAAATTTCAGAAGGTTAATAACTTTATTTTCCTTGGTTCAAACCAATCAAAACCTATAAGCCTATTGTGTGGATTTTTGATTTGTTTAATTGAATGTTACGTTTAATTTATTTATAACGAGAAGACTACGCCGCTGCCGAGGAGCCAGAGTACTTCCCCGAAGTCCCTCCTTCATATTTCACTGAACAAGGCAAGTCACCAAACCAATCTTTTGAGCATAGTGAACCCATGTTTTATTAAACTATCTCTAAAACACATAGGATGTACATGCATTAGTCAAATGAAAGCCCTATGATATATTTATTTAGATCCCCCCTGACCTTGATGTGCAACCCAAGCCGTGCTATCTATCATAAACTCCTTGTCACCATATTATTAGTACTACTATCTAGTGTCCAATGTATTGGCACAATCGCTATAAGTTAAGAATGAGTCGTAGAAACTTGGTTCTACTATATGATCCCCGTTATTCTTGTCTTTGGAATTCTGTCGGTGATGGAGTTGTGGTTGAGTGAATGCATGGTTGGTTCCGGGTGCAAGCTAGGGCATTGGTCGGTAGCACCCGGGGCACTATAAGGACCAGTCTACGGGATCCGTTGCAATACACTTCCGTACTAACCACAAGTCTAATGGGTAAGTCCTAACTAAGGTATGGAGTGTTCCAAACCGAGGCCACCACTTGGAGATGGGTCAAGCAGCTCCTGCGGGTGGCTTGTACCGACGTGGCGCAAAAGGGGGTGCGACGTTAGCTGGGATGCGGCCCGGCGCGCCGGCAAAACCTAGAGCGTGTGGTTATCGCTTGGAGCATTTCATGCTGAGGTTTTGGCACGAGTTCCCGTGGTATGGGTCATCTCGTTACGCTTTGGTGTTTGGGATGAGTGCATGCCTTGTGGGTACAGTAGTACACCTCTGATCAGAGTCTTAAATCTTTTCTAAAAGCCGAGCCCACGGTCAAGGACGGGTTGCATGACATCCCATAGTTAGTCTACTTTTATGTTCGTGCATGATGATTTGACATGTAAGGACTGTTGAGCGAGGAGGGAAAACGTACTCCTCAAGTTAGATGGTATTATGATGTTCATGTTTATTATTCCGCATAATTAAATTTGACTACACTAAATGCAACAACTAAAAAATGTACTTTTCCGCACTTTTAGCCATTATCCTTCCTTTGTTATTACCTTGCATTACTATTGCATTTGTGGTGGCTTGTTGAGTACTTTTTGTACTCATACTCGTTGGACACACAATTCAGAGGATGCCTACTATGAGGAAGATGGTCTGGAGTAGCGACCCAGTCAAGAAGAAAGATCCTAAAGAGGGCGTTCGTCATGCAATTTATTTTTATTGTTTATTTTAATTTTACTCTTATGTAATAATGTGGTCTGCGTACCACGAATGATTGCTCGTATGTACGTGTCGCATGATGAACCTCTTGTATTATTGTTTTTCTTTGGAAATTCAATAATGTTCTGATTTAGGTAAATCGGGGCGCGACATTAAGTTTTGGGATCAAGACAGGTTTCTTTGGTGGAGCTCTAGGTTTCTCTTGGAATACACCATCCTTAGGCTGACTGGCCTAAAAGGACTCAGTGGAGTAGGTCTTAGGATATCTCTGCTCAGGGGTCATCTTACTCCACTATAAATCCATACTCACCGCGCTCTCAAAATAAGCCTAGGTGTAGGTGTAACCTACTCCAAACCTGTCCTGCCTCATGAACTGCTGGATCATCATGCCGAGCTGAGGCCCTCTGGCACTCACCCAACTCAGGATCCGACGGAGGTAAGAGTTCTCATTTTGAGCATCAGCTAACTCCTCTCTCAAGGAAGCTAGCACATCCACCTGAGACAAGCATATCTCATACTCTCCATTGATCTGAACAGACTTCTCAGCTTTCATCATGATCAGCTCCATCCTCAGTGAAAATTAGTTCTCACAAACAGTGGGTGGAACTAACAAGGTCTCAAGCTCAAGCTTGGTCTACTCCAACTCAGATGTAAGATGCTCAAGCTCGCCCGACGGCTCATCACCCTTTGCTCTCAGCTCAGCTAGGTCAACTAAATGGGATGGGTGGTCTCTACAGGGCACGACAGTTGTGGAATGAGAATTTTTCAACTCCAGCCGAGCGCTTTCAAGCTCAGCAGCCAAAGCGTCTCTCTCATCAACCCTCTAAGTGTACCTAGACTTCAAAGAAGTCAGGTGATAAAGCAACATCTCATAGTTAGGGCACTCACTGCTCTCACCCAAGCAAGGGATAGAAGATAGACTCTCAATCTTGCTATTGGCCATAGCAAGCTCACTCTCTAGCTCATCTACCCTCTTCTTAACCCTCTTCTTCACGTTCATAGGAAGATACCTTCTCATTGTCATCATTGGAGTTGTCGGAGGAGCCCTTGTCTTCTTTATCCCTGTTGGGGAAATACTTCCATCCACGTGATAAATAGGAGGCTTCTACATAGGCTCCATTCGAAGGGTAAAAGGAGCCAAAGCTTCGCTCCTCAGAGTTGCAGAGGATGATCATCAAGGCTCCACTAAAGGGAGCTTTTCTGGAGGGTCGCAGGTCGAAGGGTCCAGCGAGGCTTCGGCCAAGGAAAATTCCCCGAAGGGTATCCTCCCGAAGGGGCACCACCAAGACAGATGGGATGTCTGCTTTACCCAAGTGTTCACATGACCTTTTACCTTTTATCCTTACGAGGGTTAAAGAACAATGCCATCTATGACAGTTGTAATTAGAGGGTAGAATGGTCTTCTCCTTATGTATTCTTGCCTATAATTACCTCCTCTTTACTGAGGTATAGGCATCGAAGTCTGATATAATCAATAAACACTCTGAACTGTCCTCTGCTATTATCCTACTCCGAGGCCTAGAACAACCCACAATCAACCATCTCACTCAATAAACCTTCAAGGTTATTTAAACCTGTTAGCGTAATCTTTTATGCCAATAGTTGGTGCCGTCCGTGGGGACTCTAGTACAAAAACTACAGTCTCTACCAATCCTTTCCCAAAGCCATGCCCCATAATAGAAGCATAGGCCCTAGTCTCCCCCAGAGACCCTTTAGATCTCTAGACTAGGATCTCCAAGTTCTATAAGGGCTACGGAACCCCCGCTGCTCCAATTCCTGAAGTAGCCTCTGGCCTCACCGGCACGAAGGCCCTTCTGTGGCCCTGACCGTACTCTACACCGACTTCGTCAGGTCTTAAGATCCCAAAGACACCCCTGGAGGAAGCGGGAGCCCCCCGATGCTATGGCCACTAAAATGGCTCAGTTAAAAGCGGAGCTGCAGAGGTGGTGGCAGGCGGTCGCGAACCATCTCCCTGCTCAAAACGAAGCTAGAAGACTGGTGGTGCCACCCAAAGTTGTCGCAGTCATTGAGCACGAAGCCCACGAAGCTTGCAGGGGCAGTCAAAATGCCTCCTTCAACGAAGAATCTCCATTGCACCCTGACCTGCAGAAAGTGCGCTTCGACCCCAAGTTTCGAGCAGCGAAGCTTCAGAAGTACTATGGGGAAGCTGACCCCAGAGAGTTCTCTCGATCATACGTGCTCACACTAGAAGCCAGTGGAGGGGTCCGAGACACCATGGCCAAGTGTTTCCCCCTCTCGCTCGAAAGGGTGGCCCTTCGGTTGTTCTAGGTCCATGAAGCACAGGTCGATAAAATCCTAGGAGCAGTTAAAAAAGGAATTTGTGAATAACTTCCAAGGGACTTTCGTGGCCCCAATGTCCATAGGAAGTCTCTTCTATGTGAAGCATTAGCCCGGAGAGACCATGCGGTATTACTTCAAGCACTTCGCCCATACGAAGTGCAAGATCAAAGGGTTGTCCACGTCGTCCGTTGTGGACGCCGCACGCGAAGGCGTGACCATCCTGGGCCTCCTCGACAAGCTGCGCCGGAAGCCCATCGCTTCAGTGGCCCAACTAATGACATACTTCAAGGAGTACGCTCGGTTAGAAGAAAGACAGCTCTGAAGGGCCGCCTAGTTCCCGCCCACCTTCGTTCACGACGAGAAGCCTACGGACTTAAGGGTCCCGAGTCCGGTGAGAACTTACCCCTTCAAAAATCACCTGGTCGATTATCAAAGGGGGCAGAATAATCATCGCTCGAAGGTCTTGAACATCACTGCCCCCACTTCGAAGCAGCCGATGAAGTTCCAGCAAAGTCAAGGAAATAGGCCCAACGGCTCGAGGCCACCCGGAAAGGCGGCCAGTCAAGGCCAAATTGTTTTTGTAATGTGCACGGGGACAATCGGAGCCATACCCCTGATTCGTGTAAATCTATATTGGCCTTGTGAAGTGAGTATCTCGAGAGGAGCTCCGATCGAGGCACTACTGACTGAGCACCTCCTGCGGCCTGCCCGAAGATAGTGTAGGCTGTCGGGCGCATCGAAGGACTCAAAGCATCCAACCGCCCCTCGGTGGTAAATGCGTTGCCACCACCAAAGGCCGAAGACCTCCAAGACTGCCGGAAGCATGTGGTCCTGCCCAATACACCACCTCCAAGGGTAAAAACATACCGAGTCATGGCGTATAGTTCATTAGCATCAGATATCCAGTTCAAATCACTATGTCCCTCAAGCATAGAGGGGCACCTAGAATAGTCAATTTTATAATTTATATTACCTACCAAGTAGCGCATAACCCTTTCAAGTGCATGTAGTGATCACTACCTGGGTTGAACATGAACATGCTCAATTTGCTAACAACCAATGATATGTCAGGTCTCGTTGTGCTAGCTAGGTACATGAGTGAACCAATTACCTGAGAGTATCTTAGTTGATCTTTGTCAATTTTCTTGTTGTTTCGAAGTGTCACATTGATATTATAAGGTCTTGGAGATGGCTTGCTGTCTTTGTAGCCGAAGCGGCTCAAGACCTTATTTATATAATGAGATTGCGTAAGTGTAATCACATTCTCGTCCTTAATCAGTTTCATGTTGAAAGTAATATCAACTTCTCTTAGTTCTTTCATATCAAAACTCTTTTATAGAGAATACTTGACCTCATTGATTATATAAATGTTTGTGTCAAATATCAGTATGCCATCAACATACAAACATAATATAACTACTTCGCCCCCACCATATCGAGAGTATACATATCTATCAGCCTCATTTATGACAAAGCCCACAAATGTTAGAGTTCTGTCGAACTTCTCATGCCATTGCTTAGGTACTTGTTTCATGACATACAAAGACTTTAATTATTTACACACCTTGCTCTCTTTATCAGTCACTACAAACCCATCAGGCTCATCCATATAGTTCTCACCCAACTCTCCATTTAGGAAAGTTGTATTTATGTCCATTTGATGAACGATAAGATCATATGAGGCAGCTAAGGAAAGTAATACTCTGATTGTGGTCAGTCTAGCAACCAGTGAATAAGTATCGAAAAAGTCTCCACCTTCTTTGGTAAAACCCAGAGCCCACCAAGGATGTTTTACGGTCAACGAAAGTCAAGAAGAGTTCGGTCAAAGATAGTCAAAGAAGCCCATCCATTACAACGCTGGACGGATATGGAGGAGCCGATGAAGAGAAGATAAATATTATCAAGAATCGGTTAAGATAGAATACTTGGACGGCAAGTCTCCGGACTATAAATATGTACCCCTTAGTTAGATTAAAAACACACATCTCTATCAAACAACTACTCAACACATCACCACCCTTGGCTTCCCAAGGTTAATCCTAGAGGGATTCGGCACTCGGAGCTAGGCTGCATCGTTCTGATCTTCGGCGAAGAGGTGAGTCTCGCCACCCCTGACGACCGTATCGACTAGGTCAGTATCCACACTGCTGCATCAGATTGATCTCTTGAGGTGAATGTCGAAACAATACGGTCACCGGTTTCACGGTGTATTGACTAGGTCTAAGGCTGTATCAGATTGATCTCTGAGATTGATGTGATCTAGGTGTGATAGTTTGAGACTTCATTGGTTGAGTCTGACATCTCTTTCTATTGTATCTTTTTCATGTTGTATACCATTCATCTAAATAAAATATGCCTGATACTTTGATATGTTATTAAGATCATTGTTATTAACAACTGTCTTGGTTAGGTCCGATCTAGTTATTGTGATGATTTTTATGATATAGACATGTTATCTAGCACGTTTTATTTATTTCTGTTGGAGTACAAGCCGACAGGTTATCTTCAATTCAACGACACATCTTATTCGCCATCGGAAAGCGCTCATCGGTCCGCATGTGTAAACTTCCCATCTCATCGACCGATGGAACGCTCGCCCGATTGCTTCACCCATGGTCATTGGCCCTATGTCCAATCGACATGATATTCCACAATTATTACATCCTCATTGCGGTCATCGGCTCGATAGCCGATAGGCTATGCTATTGATCATATTTTCCTATTTCCTTATCAGTTACAGGGTCAAACTGATTGACACGCCTTGAACACCTTATTTCTAAGAACATAAGACTTGCACTGGACTTAAGGAGATCTCCCAGGCCACATGTGTGTCAAAGTGTGACCAAATAACACACCAACAGTAACATTTGGTCATAAGCCAAGCCTTGTACTTCTTAGGGGTGGTCCACTAAATGTCACACGACGTTGACACCGTGTTCCGATGACCCTTGACCGTGGCAAGGGGTATAAGGATGGAGTTGCTAGGAAATCGGATCACCGTCACAAAGGGGTAACCCAATTAGCAGAGTATGGATGGGGCGGTGAGACCGACCGTAGGGCGGCGGTCGGATCGGTGGTGCAGAGGGTTAGCGCACGGACCAGCCAAGAAAGATAAAGGGTCCGATTGAACGTTGGTGGTTGGACCGGCCTTGGGCCACTGGTCAGACCGATCGGTGCCGACACGACCTGGTCAAACCAACAAGAGATGGCCGAATCGGACCGATCGGCGATGCAGTAAAAGCCTTGACTTGCTGGTGCACGCGAGGATGACCGGAGATGATGCGGGAGTTTCACGTTGGTGAAGTAGGTTGCCCCCTCCTACAAAATAGATAAAATCAGTAGTAATTCGGCCTAGAGACCGAATTACCAAGAGTAACCGATAAAAACCCTTTACACGGGTTAAACAGATGATTCACGAGCGAATCGATGAGGATTAATGTGATTACGATGCGATGGATGAAAGGTTTTCAGTCCAAACCCACAAAGATAGACGTGCTATAGCTAAACCTAGGGGAAAAGTAGTAGATTGAAAAAAGAGCGATTCAAAGGGGTAGTAGATTAGATTGATTTGGAGTTTTATGATGCCCCTTGAATCGACCGATTGCTTCACCCATGGTCATCGTCCCTATGGCCGATCGGCATGATATTCCACGATTATTCCATCCTCATTGCGGTCATCGGCTCGATAGCCGATAGGCTATGCTATTGATCATCTTTTCCTATTTCCTTATCAGTTGCAGGGTCAAACTGATTGGCACACCTTGAACCACTTTTTTCTAAGAATGTAGGACCTACACTGGAGTTAATAAGATCTTCCAAGCCACACGTGTGTCAAAGTATGACCAAAAATCGCACCAACATGCTTTTTGGCACGCCTAGTGGGACCATACTTCAGCAATTCAACCATGGCGGGTGAACTCAACGACGACAACATCATTCCGATCACCGTGGAGACCTTGACTAAGGAACAAAGGGTGGATGTATGGAAACATGTTGATGCTTTCCAGGAGATGTGTCTGCAAGCCTACAGAATGACTCGGGCATGTCCCATCTTAATGGATCTGTTGCCAAGACCAGCGATGGCCATGGAGATCAGTCAGCCGATAGAAATCCCTCATATCGGTTTCTAGGAGATCGTCGACAACACGCTTCACCACGCGCTCATCAATCAATCTGGAACAATGGTCAACACCCTCCACGGGCTGATCAAGAAGACTATTGATGGCACCATAGCCCACGAACCATCACAAGGTCCATCGTATCTGCCAAATACTCAGACCAAACTGCTACAGAATCCGTAGCACACTCGGCCGGCTCCACAACTGCATGGTCCGATGAGGCTAGAACAGCCGACCTTCTCGGTCGACCATGAAGGAAATAGGGCGACCCAACCATCGGCCCTCGCCCGGGTCTTGCAGTCGAGTTCGCTGTACAACCTCGAAAGAGGTGTGTTGACACCCTTCTCAATGGTTGGCCCCAGGCTGATAGGACAAGAAGCCCCACAAGTCACATATGGTGTCGCGAGGAACATGCTTCCATACGTCATGCCGCCTAGGGGGGCACCCGACGGTATTCCTTAGGGGTACCATAGGACCGTGAACTTTGGAGCACAACCTTATGGTGATGAGGGGCAATATAGATATAACACTGCCTGGTCAGAACAATATCAGCAGGCCCCAATGCCTGAATGGTACCCAACATCGGGACAACAAAAAGATGATTGGGTGAATCAGATCATAGAAGTTATCAACGATCAATTTGGGCTAAAGCCCAAACAACAGATGTACATGTATCGATGGCCATACCCAGAATGGTTCGACCGAGTACCGCTACCCTGCTGATACAATATACCCGACTTCACCAAGTTCTCGGGACACTACTCAGTTGACATCCGCCAACGAAGCGCTAAGGTTCCGATTTTTCCCACTCTTCCTATTAGGATCGGCCTTTGCGTGGTTTGCCTCACTGTCGGCGGATTCTGTCAGGGGATGGGAAGATCTCAAGAAGATATTTCACCAATATTTTTGATGGATATGCCCAAGAAAATTCCGTGTATCGAAATTTCTGATAGGTAGTATTGGAAGTTTCGATTATTTTCTGGTCTTGAGTTAGAGAGCAAAAGTTGCTTTGGAAGTTCCGATATGTTATTGGAAGTTCCGACGAACCAGAAGTTCCGATTTAGAATCGAGGGAAAATTGTACTGGTCGAAAGTTCCAATATGTGTATCGGAAGTTCCGAGGTGGGTAAAAATAGATTGGATCTGTTACGGTATCGTACTAAATCGAGATACCAAAATGCCATTTCGGAAGTTCCGATCCAAGATCAGAAGTTCCGACATGGGTAAACAGATTGGATATGTTACAACACAAAACGGTTGTAACCAATTTGTGGGTTTCGAGATGTGGATTATCGGGGGCTCTCAGCCCTATATAAAGAGAGGAGGAAGAGGTCTTGGAGGACAAGCTTGAGCATAGATTAGACCTAGCCACCATAGACTCCTCTCCTCCTCGTCTCTCAAGTGCGGTGCTAGCACGCTGCCCTAGGAGGAACTCCATCCCTGTACGTGTGGATACCGTGGAGGCATTGCTCCAATAGTGACTGCTTGTGGACTTCTCCACATGAATATATACGTCGTCTTCATTGATTGGACTGGCGAGGAACGGCCAAGACAAAGCGAGGATAGGCTTGACGCGCTTCTTCGACATCTTCTTCTAATGCACCTAACACGTCTCATGCTAGAAGGTAACGATATATGATCTCGCACGCGCATGGGTCTTCGGCTTAGGGCAGATATTTTGAATTTGCCGGCTAGCGTAGATCCCCTATTCCCCAATAGTGGTATCAGAGCCTACGTGCATAGTGTTCGATCTAAATCCCTCATGTATGGAGATACATGGTGGAAAAACAGATTAGATCTGTTTATGTTTGCGGAAAATCAGAAGTTCCGATACTAATCAGAAGTTTTTATGGTGGATCGGAAGTTCCGATACTAATCATATGTTCCGATATCGAATAATGATTCGATACAAAGAGCAATTGTTGCTACCTGGGATTTCGATATTGATCAGAAGTTCCGATGTCAGATCAGAAGTTCTGACCCACCTGAATTTTAAATTCTGAGCCTATTAAGCCAGGTTTTTTAGATCCAAAATCCAGTCACTTGTAGATTGCTCTCCTAACTTTATTTTGCAAAGAATGATGTGACTAGGATGGCCTTGGATAAATGTGATGTATGAGATGCATGCGATGAATATAAATTAAATATGGCCTGCATGCCATGGTTATTAACAACCCAAGGCTAATGTAAATTTTTTATGGCTTGCATGTCGTTTCTGTGGTGCTTCGGACCATGTAATTAGTATAGGCTATGTGAGATAGACTAGTACTCTTCATGGATGCCGGGAGAACACACTCAATGATGGGAGCCATGAAGATGGAGATCGCCATGTGAAGAGGGTCATGCTATGTCACAGTTAATATGATTGCCTATGATGCTTTCTTATGTTCCAGTTATACTATTCTTGCATGTTTTGTGCGTGCTAGGGACGTTACCGTGCTAGAATAGTTTTCCCTCAGAAAATAAAGTATTGATGCTCTTTCCAATAGCTACACCCACCAAGGTTCTTGCTCATCGATAATAGGTCTGCCAAATCAGGGTGCTATCTTTTATCTTGACCAGTTGGGCGGAAGTTGGACTTCTACACACAGTTGAGGAGCCATGTTGAAGATCATGGGCCTCATGGCTCCAGAAGTGATGAGTGATTGTCAACGAAAGTCAATAGAGAAGAGAGAGAGGAGATGAAGAGGAGAATAGACATGTCGTGTCTTGGGCTGCGTGTGACTCAGGTACATGGGCGACGAGCGACTGCTAGGTAGAGGGGCCGTAGAGTTGGGCCAACCCAATCTAGGTACATGGGCTAGGAACGGCAGGGGATCCACTGGTATGTTGACTGGTTTGACTTAGGTAAACGCGCAGCGAGCGATTGTCGGGCTGAGGGAGCCACAGAATTGGGCCGACCCAATCCGGGTACCTGGTAAGAAGACAGCAGACGCTATTGACACGAAAACACGCCAAACGCATTGACACCAATCCGATGATCCAAAAGCGTGTGGATACTTAGGAGAAAACCCCTAAGCGTAGCACAACGCTGACATCGCGTTCCGACGATCCTTAAACAGTGGCAAGGAAATAAAAGAGACGCCAGGTAATCAAACAAGTATTTAGAAATAATGTTCAACTAACCAAAGTGTTGGAAAAAGTAATTAAATTAAACCAGCCAAGCAGCCGATTTAAACCTGATAGAATAAGATCAGTCATACTGGCCTAGTAGGTCTGGTCAGACCGCTGAGTGCTGGAACGGCCTGGTCAGACTGAACACTCACCGTCTGTCACACCGAATAGGCTGACGACATCCAATTCGCACTTGCTGGCACGAGGATGACAAATCCGGCACACGCTAGACCGTCGAGTACACGTCGGTCAGACCGAAGTGGCAGATAATTGCTGCTTCGCATTGCCGGCGCGCCTGATGACAAATCCAGCACACATCGGTCAGACCGACGAGGCAACGTTAGTCTGACCGACAATGCCAGATCAGAATGCCCAAGTCTCTGGCGACCGTCTTTCCACGGATAACTTGCAACCAAAATTATTGGTGAAGAAGATGAGGTGGAAACACTACAAGAACTCCAAAAAAACCAGAGGCAATTCAGCCAAAAGACCGAATTACCAGTAAAAACCGATAAAACGATAGAAATCCGTTACGTGGATGAAACGAACGATTCACAAGCGAACCGACAAGGACTTACCATGATTATGACATGGCGGATGGATGGTTTATAGCGCAAACCAACAAAAATGGATGTGCTAAACTAAACCTAGGGCAAGAAAAGTAGATTGAAAGTAGATTGAAAGTAGATTGGATCTATTAGGGTTTTAGGGGGTCCTCCTTGAATTGGTCTTCCCTCTATTTATAGAGGTTGGTCATGAGTGCCTAGGCTCTAAATGGACTTAGACACGAGTTCCAAGTCATCAATAATTAATTAGATATAAAATAGATCTGGAATCAGCTAATCTGAATTGGATACAGAGTTGGTCGGTCTGACCGGACCTATGGCCGGTCTGACCATAGTGGGGCCAGTCTGACCGACGGTACATGGCCAGTTAGACCGTCCTATGACAGGACATAGCATATTTTTGGCTAAATTACCATAATTTGATATTTTGTCAACTTTAACTATTAATGCCATTTTTTGCTATCAAAAGACGCTTTGTTGGTTTTGGTGCAAAACCGACGCCCCAATCCAGACCATCGATCAGAGATTCGATAGTCCTGAAGCAAAGCCATAGCTACTATGAAAGCTCCACGTCAGGAGAAGCTATCTGTAGAAAGGATTTTACTATTTTGCCCGTTGGGCCCGTAGTTTTATTTTTGCGTTAGTATGTTGCGGGAAGCCAGAAGCAGAAGCAGTACTGTTCTTCGGCTAAACACACTAAATATTGTTCCTCGTTCCTCATGCATTTGCAGTTTTGATTACATGTTGAATATTTTGTGATTAATTAGACTACACTATTTATTTTGAGAGAAATTATCTTACAACAAGCTTTTTATTCAGATTGCACTATGTATGTTCATTGATGTATCTTTGTATCCTTAGTGTATATTGAATCATCTATGAGCACATTTAATCATCTGCATTTATTTCATCTGATTAAATGCCTAAGTATTATTGATGATTTTATTTGTGCTATTTGAAATGCATGTGAGTTAAATGCGTTGTTGATCTGCCTTTAAGCACTTTGGTGGTGTCTTTTCGGTTAGGACACTGGCCATTTTTGGGCTAGATTATTTTTAGTGCTTATGATCTCTTAGAATGTCACATCACCTTAGACTCTCGGTCCTACAAGTGGTATCATAGCAAGGTTAGGATTTTTAAATACCTGAACCAGATCTAATCTAAGGTAGTGATCATAACTTCTACTGGCAAGGTTCCAACTCTGGAGGTCTTTAGTTATAATTATTGGAAGACTCGCATGCGAGCCTATCTATTGAGCTAGAGCTTAGGAATATGCCACTTGTGTGTTCATCCCACTTTCACTTGTGCTTCTGGCTGTTGAGCATTCTACCCTTGAGATAGTCGCTCATAATGACCTGAACAACAAGGCAGTGAACATTCTGTTTTCTAGTTTAGGTCCCAGTGAGTTTGAGCGCGTTAGCCATCTCGACACCGCTCGAGAGATCTGGGCTACCCTTTAGGCACACCATGGAGGGACAACTCTGTTGATAGCAAAAAATATCATTAATGGTCAAAATTGTCAAAATATCACTTTTGGGTAATTTGGGTCGAAAATGTGCCAAGACATGGCAAAGGCCGGTCCAACTAGCCATGTAGGCCCGGTCTTACCGGCCATGTAGGCCCAGTCAAACTGGCCATATGGGTCCGGTTAGACCGACCCAACCGGAGTCTAACTCCAATTAGATGATTTCAGGTATTTTTATCCCTAATTAATTTTGGATGACTTGGAACCCATGTCTAACTCATATTAGACCCCAGGCCCTCATGTCCAACCTCTATAAATAGAAGCAAGGCCGATTCAAGGAGACCCCCCAGCGGCACTATATTGAATCGTTCTTTTCGCTTTAAATCTACTATTTCCTCTCTACTTTTGCCCTAGCTTTATTATTTACTATAGCAGTATCCCTTTGTCAATTTGATCAGCAAATTATCCGTACTTCGCCACGTTATCGCGAGTTCTTTGTGGGTTTGATCTGAAAACCTTCCGTTTCACCCTCGTACGGGTTTTCATCGGTTTTTACCGGTGATTTGGTCCCTAGGCCGAATTGCCATTGTCTTCTTGTGTTTTATAGGTGTTGAAGTGTCCATCTTCATCATCAAAGGAATCTACATCAAGCCATTGCCAACAAGACGGTCATCAGAGTTCGGAAGATCCAACCCCTAGAGCCGTCAGTCTGACCGGAGGTTGTCTCCCGGTCAGATCGCCCCATGCTAGACCCATCACGTTGCTGGCGACATGCTCCAGTCTGACCGATGGTGCCTCATCGGTCCGACTTACTCTTCGCACCGGAGGCCATCTTTGCACTCCTCACACTAGATCCCTCTTTTCGGAGTCATCCGCGTGCCAGACCCTTTCGTCAGTGGCCCTCGGTCTGACCGACCAAGACGCCAGAGCCACTTCAGCCATCCTCGCACCGAGCATCGAAGGCCCTCAAACCCCTTCGTATTACACACTTTGGTCCGACCAGAGTTCTGATTCCAATCCGACCGGCCGAAGCGCTGGAGAGCCCCATCATGCAGGACTACCTCACAGTGCTCCCCAAGACCCCCCTCGCGTGACCCTCAGTCTAACCGACCAAGGCACCGAAGGCCCTTCGGACCCCGCACACTGAACGCCGAAGGCCCCTTCGGTGACACGCTTCGCACCATCGGTCCGACCGATGGTGTGCCTTTGGTCTGACCGGCCTATCTTGGCCGGTCTGACTGCCTAAAGCCCCTTCGGTCCAACTGGCCCCATCTTGGCCAGTTTGACTGATTTTTTCCACAACTCGGTAAATTGAATATTATTCTGTGATATTATTTGATTTCCTGGTGACTCCGTTATTCCCTTACCACTGTTTAAGGGTCATCGGAATGCGACATCAGCGTTGTGTTACACTTAGGGGTTTACTCCTAAGTATTCACACGCTTTTGGATGGTCAGATCGGCGTCCGTGTGTTTGGCGTATTTTCGTGTCAACACACTTTTTGGCGACTCCGCTAGGGACATACATGCCAAGTGCGACTAAATTGACGGCAAATATGACTGCTATGACTACATCGACGCTACCTTCTACACAAACAAGCATGGCGGGGAACACGGAGGATGACGACGACTCTGGTACCATTGCCCTAGAGGATATCTCGGAGGAGGACCGTGCAGAACTTGAAGCCATGGTGAAGGAACTTCGCGATCGCATGCTTGTAAGATACGTCAAGATAGATGACATGTTCGTCAAGCGTGACGCGAGATCCATCACCATCACCACGTCGGCTAAGGTAAAATCTCGTCCTCCCCTCTTTCCCTCGGATCTCGAACAAGAGATAGTTTCCAAAGTAAAACGAGCAGTTAACACCGCATTGGACAAACACATGGAACACTTGGTTCCCAGAATAAACTCTAGGATAGATGCAGTATTTAGACGATTCAGTTTTTCCAAAGCCGATTCCCCAATTATGATCGCTAGCGCTCCCATGTTCATCATGTACGCAGTAGAATGGATGGGAGCATGAGGAGAGATATCACATCTATAGCCTCGACTTTCATGGTCGACGCCCCTCTGGCTCCTGTCAGTCTGACCGGGCCAGGTTGACCGGTCCGACCGTCACGTGCTAGCCCACAACACTCAACCCTAGTGCCACCATGCCACCAACGACGGTCGGTCTGACCACCTTCTGGGACGGTCCGATCGACTCATGCCCGACGGTGATGATCAGTCACTAGGCTGGTGCGACCGCACCTCTGACAAACGTCAGTCTGACCGGACCCAGTTGGCCGGTCCGATCGGACGAGTATAGTTGGTCCAACCGGCCAAAGTAGGTCGGTCTGACCGACTCCCACTCTGCTACGGTTTTCACATCACCACTTGTACCGATGTGTCCATTGCCCGCATCTGTTGTACCCCTAGCTACCCCGCATGTGTGTAGGTCTGGGCACGCACCCTGTTATGCTGCATCGGCTTAGAATTACTTGTCTCGGCCTGTCGATAATGTTTCGGCACCCCCTATTAGCCCTCCACGATCGGTCTATCTGCATGCACCAGCAGTAGTAGATGATGATACAGATTATACGCTGGTCAAGGATAACAATCCCACTGCTAGTCCTCATGGTCAGCAAGATAGCCCTCCTCACACTCCCGTTGTGCCCTCTCATCAAGGAGATCTTGTAAACAGACCATTTTTATGAGGTGAACCATAGAAAGAGAACTTATTGGTTTAGATACAACAACTGTAGAGGCAGAATGGTTGTGTGAGGTATTGATGGACTTGCCTATGGTTGAAAAACAATGCTAGGTATCCTTATGAATTGTGATAATCAAACTATGATAGTCAAAGTGAATATTGCTAAGGATAATGCGAAGTCATCAAGACACATTAAAGACGATTAAAGTCTATCAAGAAGTTGAGAAACTCTAGAGTAATAAGTGTGACTTATATTCAAATAGACAAAAACCTGGTAGATCCCTTTACAAATGGGCTATCACAGAATGTGATAGAAAATGCATCGAGGAAGATGGGTGAGACCCATATAAGTTACTACAGTGGTAACCCAACCTATGTGATCGGAGATCCTGTGAATTAGGACTTGGGAAAAACAAGTTATTGGTTAACTAATGAGAGTAATTATAAGGCAGGTATTGTAAGGCAGGTTTGTGTTATGCCTTAATGTATTTTATTGGCTTTAATTAGCATAGATGTTATCCTATGGAGCATTTTTGAAACAATAAACCTATATGAGCTTGACTATTTAACATCGCAGTCCACGAGACTTGGGTGATCTCTAGTAAGATCATTATGAGACTAGGGAGTACGACGCATATGCTCCACCCGCGGGGTAGGCTACTAACAGTTAGGTACTAGGTATGACTTTTAGTGAAACTTTGTTACTGAAAACTTACAATTCAATACATAGTCCATTGTTCAAGTTGTGGATGAGTATAGCTTAAAGTTCTAGGCAGATGTTCAACTTAACAGTCCTTGCCGAAACGCTAGTATATCAAAATAGCACTGAGAAACAGACAAATCTCTAAATAAGTATTTGAGATCTAGTGGGAGATTGTTGGAATTTTAGGATAAACTCATATGAATATTCCAAAAATTCCTAAATAAATCTCAAAGACCTGTAACGTATAAAGGAACAACTCATAGTTGAGGTTGGGTCGATGCTATAATCCTTGGAATCGAGCCAAGGACTCGGGAGTCAGAGGTCGACATTGTTGAGTGTCTGACCTGAGCTAAGACTTAGGGTCAGGATCAGTTTGTCGTGTGCTTGACCTAAGTCAACAATCGGGATCAGGGGTCGACCTCTTGAATCTGACCCCGTGTACAATCAATTTGACTCCTTGATTTGCGAAGATGTTGTTTCCTCTTGTCATTCTGATTATTTGGGAATCTAGTGAAGTTTGCGGGATATGGTTATATGAAAATCGGCTTGATTGAGATCGTGATCGCAATACGAGATCTTGTTACTCCCATATAAATACCTGTCAATCTAGATGGTTCTAAGGTGAGAGAATATAATAAATTAGAACCTAGAACTGAGCTAGGGTTTTGGTTGTCTCTTCTCTCTACCGTACTGCCGCCATAGTCTACTCTATCTTGCCTGACGACGTGTGTCGGCAAATGGGAGAGTAGGTCTCTAGAACCTTTCTATACGATTATTAATCATGTTTTGCAAATACATGATTGTTGTGTTCATATCAAGTAGTATAATAGATCTGTTCACACTAATTTATGCTATTGTTATGATTTATCTATTTTAGAAATTAATCTTGTAAAAAACTGATTCTTTATTGATTCGCGTTTTAGTATAGAGTACAAGATATATTTATAGTATATAAACAGTTGCGTCGCTTCGTATCTGTCGCGTCGTCTAGGCGCCGTCGCATCGCTCTGCGCCCGTCGCGTCGCCTGCAACCGCACCTGACGCCTGCATCGCGCATGCTGCTTGCATGCGCAAAACCCGTGCCTCACGCAACTGCAGCAAATGCTGCTACTGCTTTTGAAGAAAAGGCGGCACGCCTTCTAAGGAGAATATCACCGTAACACTCCCCCTTAATCGAACTTTAAACTATATGATTGATATCATATGATTCGATTACCTCAACAATCTTTATTAGGAAATTTTGAGAGTAATTTTGATAAAATATAATAGTATAACTTAATATAATCTGATGATCATAAATAGAGCATATCTTATAAAATGACTCCCCCTAAATTTTGCCAATCACGGAGTCTTTGCGTACCTATTCCTTTAACATATTTTTGGAATGTCGAGGTTGTTAGTGATTTCATGAATAAATCTGCTAGATTTTCACATGATTTTGTTTGTAAAACTGTTATTTCCCCATTCTTTTGTAATTCATGTGGGAAAACAATTTAGGGGCAATATGCTTAGTTATATTACTCTTAATGTAACCAGTTTGCATTTTGGTGATACATGCTGCATTATCTTCATAGATAACTGTAGGTGATTCTGATGAACCAACATCGCATGTTCGTTGTATATGTTTAATCATTCTTCGAAGCCATACACATTCTCGTGAAGCTTCATACAAAGCTATAATTTCAGAATAATTAGTTGATGTAGCAACAAGAGTTTGTTTTGAGGATTTCCATGAAATGGCAGTACCTCCATATAGGAAAACAAATCCTGTTTGTGATCTAGCATTATGTGGATCACACATATACCCAGCATCAGTATATCCTATTGTTGTAGCAATTTTGTTAGCTACAGCACAGGTTTAGTATGTGTGTATACGGAGTATAAAATGAACCTCGAAGGGTTCTCTCAGAAGGAGAAAGGGTTTATACTGGTTCGAGCCTCCCCTAGGGGATAATAGCCCTACGTCTAGGTTGTGGTGGATTTGGCATGGTATGCCTCGGTATGGAGTAGTAAATTCTAGGGTCTCATGGCCCTGGAGAAGGTACCTTGTTACAAGGGCTTGGCCCTGCTTTTATAGGCACGTAGGCCTTAAGGAAAAGACATAAATGCCCTCTATGAGCCCTAGGCTCATAGGGGTAAAAAGGGAAAAAGAGCTAGCTACAGTACAAAAGTACTTTACAGCTTTACAGACGTGTCAGACAACGTCACACTTTGACCAGCTAAGCGACATACCAGGGGCGGAGGGGCCCCCGGTATGGCCTCTATACTGTAGCGAGGTGTAGATATTTCTTGGGTTCGGAGTAGGGGTCGGAGCTCTTCTGGCGGAGGCTGCGAAGGAGGCTTCGAAGTACACTCCGAAGGGGGCTTCGAAGCATACTCTGAACTGGGCTTCGAACTGAGCTCCTGAACTGAGGTCTTGGAGACTTGGCTTTGAACTGGCCGGACAGGGTCTGGAGGCTGGCTCTGAGAACCTTCGAAGGGAACTCGAAGGTTAACTCCGAACAGGCTCGAAGGCTAACTCCGGACAAGGCCCGGAGACTAGCTTCGAAGTTAGCTTGAGACAGCTTCTGGCAATCTTCAAGGAATCTTGAGGGCTTTGCTCCAGAGGGCTCCGAGGGACCTCGCTCCAAAGGGCTTCGACGGGGCTCGGGGGCTTCACCCTAACAGGCTCCACGGTGAACCTTGAGGCTTGGAAACAGCTTCTTTGGGAAGATACAGGCTTCGACAGTGTTGGGCTCCAGGCCTAAGGCTGTCGGAGGCTGACATCATTTGGCCCCTGTTCAAGGGAAAACCATTCCCCCAACAGTAGCCCCTCGCATGCAGGCCTTCAGGACGAAGGGGTGTGCGGGCCCTTGAGACAAATGACACAAAAATTACAACTTCAGAGAAAACATGCCTGCGTCAGCTGTCAGTATGACCTCGGGGAGATCAGCTGGCTCCGCAACGGCTAGAAAATTGACCGTTACCCCGTGTTGGGCCGCTTCGCCTTCGCTGGAGGCCCACCTGCCAGTGGGTTCGGCCCACGAACCGTTGGACTTCTTACCACCTATAAATAGGGGTTTACCGCATGCGGCTTCGGCACGCTCTCATTTGCTTTCTTCTCAGCGCTTTACATCCTTCGCTGTCTTCTCCTCCTTGGCTTCGCGCGAAGCACCCCTCGCTAGCTTTAGCCCCTCGCGCCGAAGTCCCACAAAAATGCCGAAGAAGGCAGCTTCGAAGGCCTTGGCCTTGGGCCCGAGCTCTAGCTCCGCCCAACTGCAGGCAGCGGCGTCTGCGGTAGCGAAGCCTGCACCGAGGCGGCTGGGGCCGAGGGACCTTCGGACGCCATCCGACAAATTTGAGCAAATGCTAGAGATGAGGGCTTCAATCTCTACAGAGGAGTCCGTCCAGAGGGACTGCGAGGGGAGGATTGCAGCGAAGATCCAACTCAGAGTTCCGGATAAGTCGGAGGCCATACCGAGGCCTCAGGCCGACGAAGTGGTAGTGTTCGAAGCCTTCTTTGAAGCCGGCCTCGGGCTGCCAGAAGTGGGGATGCTGAGCGAAGTCCTCGAGGCCTACAACCTCGAGCTCCCTCAGCTTTCGCCCAACGTCGTGGCGAGGCTTGCTGTCTTCGAATGGGCCATGAGGGCCGAGGGTTGCGAGGGCCGCGCAGATGTCTTCATCGCCCATCACGACGCCAACTGCCAGCCGAAGCCGAGGGAGGGCTCTGACCGTGTCAAGAGGGCTTTGGCCTTCGGCAGCGCAAACTTCCAGCTCCGGAGGGAGTTCCAAGATGCCTTCCCGGCGAGGGCTGTTAACAGCAAATGGTACTCGAAGTGGGATCAAGAGTGGTTCTATGCCTCCGTCGGCGCGAACTCTCCCCTTCGGAGTACCAACGCCCTTATCTCATATCGGCGCGAAAGGGGTGGTGAAGACAAGCTCGGACACCCTTCGCTCGAGGATCTCGCTCCTTCGGAGGGTTGCCGCGAAGATGAGCATGAGGGACCTCGCGAAGGAGTTCATCACCCTCCAGCTCAGCCCCCTAGCGCGCTCTTGGCCGGAGGGGCTCTTCCAAGCTTCGGGCCGAGGGGGCCTAAACTGAGTTGGCCTTCGAACGCCTCTGTAAGACTTCAAAATCTTTCCACTTTCATACTTCGCAAAAACTTCATTCTGACTTGAATCTTTATGAAGCTCATCTTGAAGTGAGGACTCCGGAGGAGGCCATCGTGGCGGCGGAGCGTGTTGTTGGGACTCCGACACCGGAGGAGCAAGCCCAGCGGCTAGCTTCGGTGGGGTCCTGGGAGCACTGGAACAAGGTGTGGACCCTGCTTGGCTACGAAGAGGTCCCTGCCCTGCCGTACTTCTCCCACCTCGCAGCTTCGACGGCCGGAGCCAAGAGGAAAAGAGGGGAAGACGATGAGCCCGAAACTTCGAGGGCTCGGCCGAAGGTCCCCGCACCCGAGGCCTCTACTCCGGAGGAGGCAGCGGCCTCGGACCCTCAAACAGCTGCGGAGCCCACGACTGCTCTGGCTGCCAAGGAGGTAGCGAAGGCTTCAACAGCGACGGCTTCGGGCGCGAAGGCCAACGCGTCAGCTTCGCAACAAAAGGACTGGGGGCGCTTGTTGACCCCTCTACCTTTGAAGATATCTCTGACGAAGGTAACTACTTCAAACATTCTTCTCTTCAATATGTGGATGTTGACTTAGACTTTTTGCAGAGGAGGATGCCGGTGCGAGGCCCACCACGGCGAAGCCTGTAGAGGACAATGTCGGCGCGAGGTTCAGCCCGGCGAAGCCAGTAGAGGCCTCCGGCAGCAGCACAGCAGCTCGGAGTCCGACAGCTCCTCGTCTAAGAAGACGGAGGCAGTGGCCGTGACGAAGGGGACCCTCAAAGCGACGAGAACAGTTGAGGTGGTGGAGCTAAGCCAGGCCATGTCGAAGCCTGCGCAGGCGGTAGCGGTGGAGGAGATTGTCCAGCCTCTTCGGCCGAAGGGGGCTTTGACTGAGGAGGCCATCAACAGCTTCCGCAAGGTCTGCGCAGCTCCGGAGGCAGGGGACTTGGTGGCTCAACTCAGTCGCTCGAACCCCATGGAACTCTTCACCAACGTGAACTGAAGCCCTTGTGCAGGTGAGCGAAGTCCTACACAGCCTTCGAGTTATACTTTAGTCTTCGATCAACACTTATAATTTCTTGAATTCTTTCAGGCCTTTGCACTGAATGCAGCAGCTTCGACTTCTACGGATAGGCGGATGACACGCCTGGCAGAGGAGAAGGAGGCCCTCCGACGTGAAGCCTTGGTGGAAGCCGAGAAGCGAAGGCGGGCCGAAGCTTCAGCCGATGCGGCGAGGGGCGAGGCCGAGACGGCGAGGGCTGAGGCAGAGGCGGTGAAGGCCGAGGCTGGCAAGGCTAGGGAAGCCTTGGCCTCGGAGACTGATAGGCTCCGCGTAGAGCTTAAAGCCACAAAGGACGCCGAAGCCCGGCAGGCGAAGGAGAACTCCGAACTCCGCCAACGGGCTCAGTCACTTGAGACCTTCGTTGTTGACAACCTCGACGAAGCCACTCTGAGCCTGACCGAGGTCCTACAACAAATAGGGACCAAATGTCGGGCTCCTGAACTTCGGTGATCTGGATCCAATTGGGGACCACACCGCATTCTTGAAGGTGGTGGCTTCGTCGGCGGAGCAGTCTCTGAAGGGGTTCGCCTTGATGGCCGGCCGAGTGGCGGGCCAAGGAGTGTTGCAAATGCTTCACGACGCGGGGTGCAACCACCTCAAAGAAGCAACCTCCGCGACCTCGGTGGCCTTCGAGGGCCAACACTTGGTGACGCCTCCGACAGACGTCCACGGAGCCTAGCGGCGGCTTCAGGAGCCTTGGAAGGCCCAAGGCTGCGAAGCAGTCCTCGAGCTTCAGAAGGCCCTCCGCCTTCGCCGAGCCAAAGCACTTGCTTCGCCAAATCAGCCTTCGACATCGACACCTCCGCCTCCGAAGGTGTAGATCTCCTTAGGCTCCTTGTAATTCTTAGTTGTAGGCTTTGTAAAAACTTTATCAGTTTATTAATATGAATGCGGGGGTGGTTTATACCTGCCTAGGCTCTGTCTCCTGAATGTTGACTTCGAAGTACTTGAGGACTCTGAAGAACTCCACCAGTTATGGGCGGTCCTTGAAGTAGCTAGGTCCGAAGGCCCCCCTCGGTTTAAACTTCCGAGGGGGCCTAACGGCGAAGCCATCCCCGAAGTAGCTCAGGATCTGCTAGCCATTGTGAAGACGGAGTCCCTTCGGAGTTCTTTATTTTTGCCTTCACAACCGGTCTTAGCAGGCGACGAAGCTTTAGATTTCTCTGCCTTCGACACGGCACCGCCTGCCTCGTAGTCTTGGAGCGACCTGC
This sequence comes from Zizania palustris, assembly GCA_019279435.1. Taxonomy (NCBI): domain Eukaryota; kingdom Viridiplantae; phylum Streptophyta; class Magnoliopsida; order Poales; family Poaceae; genus Zizania; species Zizania palustris. The sequence continues at coordinate 30,420,703 of JAAALK010000282.1, forward strand.
AAAGTGGAAGACGAGGTCTGCAGGCTTCGGAGCCTGGACGAGCCGGACGTGGGAGAGCAGGCTCCGATGAGGCTTCGTCCAGCCGAGGGGGGCCTGGCCGAAAGAAAGGCAAGCGGAGGTTGGGGCCTCGTACTCGATTTTGCTTAGGCTTAGATACAGACTAGTCGTAGTTTTGTTTTCGAAGCATATTTGTAATATACTTCTCAATTATCATTCAATATGGAGTTTATTGTATTTGCATACTTCGTCTGCATGCTTCGCATTGTTTGATAACTTCGAACGTTTTAGCTTGTCACGCTCGTACTGCGTATTACATTCGCACACTTCGCATACATGCTTCCCCCCTTGCTCGTGGCAGCTAGGGACTTAGCCGTTGCTGGTGCGGGCAATAAAAATGCGAAGGGGTGCGCCTTTTTGGTGGCTTCGGATGCTTGAAATGTATTGAGCGAAGGCCTCTTTTGGGCTTCGACCGCGTTAATTTGGAGCAAAGCAAGGCTTCAGTGTAGCCAAATTAAGCGAAGCATGCTTCAGCATGCTAGGATTTGGATGTTGTGCGTGAGCGAGGCTCCGAAACGCACTCAGATTTTTAAGCGAAGCATGACTTCGACATACTTAATTTTTAGCTTAGATCACGTCACACGAAGCGAGGCCTCGGTGCATGTTCAGATAGCGAAGCAAGGCTTCTTGAACTTGGTCTTGTAGTGAAAAGGATATTTGGTGTGGATTCACCGAACCTGTGATAGTTGAGCCACCTTCGACTCTGAATACTGAGAACAGATCTCAATATTCTGGGATACCTCCAACCGGTGGCCTTCGGATCCTGGATGCATCAGGTCGATGACCTGGAGTCCTTGGACGCATCGGGACAGTGGCTCGGAGTCCTTCTAGCCCACTACTACGGGCCCGGAGGCACTGTGTAGCCTTCGGAGGGGTACTCCGGATTTTGTAAAGCGAAGCAAGGCTTCGAGTTTTTAAATAAGGCGAAGCAAAGCTTCAAGTTTTTGGTAAGGCGAAGCATAGCTTCGGTTTTTCAATAAGATGGAGCAAAAGTTTGCATTTAAAGGCGAAGCAGGGCTTCGGCTTTAAGGCGAAGCAGGGCTTCGAATTTATATCAATGTAATTGCAGATTGGTACATCGAAGTAGTACTTCGGACTGTACATACCTCGTAGCCCCTGGGGCTTTGACAGCCTTCGAAACGTGAAGCGGAGCCCCTTGCCGGAGGGTGAGCTCCAAAATGCGAAGGATGGAGGAAGGCGAAGAAAGCCTTCGAACTGCACCCGAAGCCCTTGCCCGGAGGGTGCGCGAAGCAAGAAGCTTCGAAGCTCCCCCCTCAAGCGCACTTCGAATTGCATAGTGGCAGAGAACTTAGCTTTTAGGACTAAGTTCCCCACGGATGGCGCCAACTGTTGTAGCAATTTTGTTAGCTACAACACAGGTTTAGTATGTGTGTATACGGAGTATAAAATGAACCTCGAAGGGTTCTCTTAGAAGGAGAAAGGGTTTATACTGGTTCGAGCCTCCCCTAGGGGATAATAGCCCTACGTCCAGTTTGTGGTGGATTTGGCATGGTATGCCTCGGTATGGAGTAGTAAATTCTAGGGTCTCATGGCCCTAGAGAAGGTACCTTGTTACAAGGGCTTGGCCCTGCTTTTATAGGCACGCAGGCCTTAAGGAAAAGACCAAAATGCCCTCTATGAGCCCTAGGCTCAAAGGGGTAAAAAGGGAAAAAGAGCTAGCTACAGTACAAAAGTGCTTTACAGCTTTACAGAACGTGTCAGACAACGTCACACTTTGACCAGCTAAGCGACATACCAAGGGCGGAGGGGCCCCGGTATGGCCTCTATACTGTAGCGAGGTGTAGATATTTCTTGGGTTCGGAGTAGGGGCCGGAGCTCTTCTGGCAGAGGCTGCGAAGGAGGCTTCGAAGTACACTCTGAAGGGGGCTTCGAAGCATACTCCGAACTGGGCTCCGAACTGAGCTCCGAACTGAGGTCTCGGAGACTTGGCTTTGAACTGGTCCGGACAGGGTCCGGAGGCTGGCTCTGAGAACCTTCGAAGGGAACTCAAAGGTTAACTCCGAACAGGCTCGAAGGCTAACTCCGGACAAGGCCCGGAGACTAGCTTCGAAGTTAACCTGAGACAGCTTCTGGCAATCTTCAAGGAATCTTGAGGGCTTCGCTCCGGAGGGCTCCGAGGGACCTCGCTCTAGAGGGCTTCGACGGGGCTCGGGGGCTTCGCCCTAACAGGCTCCACGGTGAACCTTGAGGCTTGGAAACAACTTCTTTGGGAAGATACAGGCTTCGACAGTGTTGGGCTCCGGGCCGAAGGCTGTCGGAGGCTGACGTCATTTGGCCCCTGTTCAAGGGAAAACCATTCCCCCAACACCTATCATGGATAAGTCTTGATTTTTCTGATAGAATAAACCAAGATCTCTTGTACCATTTAGATATCTTAAGATTTGTTTTGCTCCAACAAAATGTCTTTTAGTTGGAGCCGCACTGTGTCTAGCTAGCAAATTTACCGCAAATGCAATGTCCGGTCTTGTACAATTTGCTAGATACATAAGTGCTCCTATTATGCTTAAATATGGAACATCTGGTCCCAATAGTTCTTCACCTTCTTCCTTAGGTCGGAATGGGTCTTTATCCATTTCTAGAGATCGAACGACCATGGGGGTATTTGATGGATATGATTTATCCATATTAAATTTTTGTAATATTTTTTCAATATATGCAGATTGGGGAATTAATATTCCTGATGGAAGATGTTCAAGTTGTAAACCCAAACAGAATTTAGTTTTACCTAAATCCTTCCTTTCAAATTCCGTCTTAAGGTTATTGCTAGCTTCTATTATATCTTGTGTAGTTCCAATGATGTTGAGATCATCAACATACACTGAGATAATACAAAATCCAGTAAAGGATCTTTTAATAAATACACAAGGACAATCATCATTTTTAGAATAACCTTTCTTAAGTAGGAATTCACTTAGTCGGTTGTACCACATTCTACCCGACTGTTTTAAGCCATAGAGTGACTTTTGTAATTTTACGCAAAATTTGTTGTGATTTATATTTGGATGCGGAATATCAAGTCCTTTAGGAACCTTCATGTAAATATTTGAATCCAATGACACATATAAGTATGCGGTCACAACATCCATTAACTGCATGGATAAATTCATTTGTACTGCCAATGATATTAAATATCAGAACGTTATTCCACTCATAACTGGAGAATATGTTTCATCATAATCGATGCCGGGTCTCTGCGTGAACCCTTGTGCTACAAGTCTCGCTTTGTATCTCACCACCTCATTGTTTTCATTTATTTTATGAACAAAAACCCATTTTGATCCAACGGGGAAAACATTTTGAGGAGTAGGTATTACTGATGTAAATACCTCTCTTTTCCTTAGCGAGCTTAATTCTGCCTCAATAGCTTCTTTCCATTTGATCCAGTCTGAGCACTTAAGGCACTCTGACATGGTCTTAGGTTCTGGATCTTCCTCGAGGTCTTTAGCTATATTTGAGGAGAAATATATGTCGACAATTGTAGTCTTTCTATTATAAGATTCTCCTGAATATATGTAATTTGTGGATATTTCTTCTAACTCTTGAGTATTTCCCATATTAATAGAGTTAGCTATTTCTAATGGTCTAGCATTTATATTGGTGCACCCATCTATGCTAGATTTAGGATGAGAATCATCCTTCTGGTGTCTTTCAACATGAGGTTGAATTTCATTTACTGTTTTAGAAGATATCTTCTTTTGTTTTTTAGATTGCTTTTGAGAAGCATCAGTTGCAACCAGATCTCTCCCCCTGATTTTAGGATTTGGGAGTTGAGTTGCTTGATGAGGTATTTCAACTCTTTCTGGTGCATTAACTGTAGGAATATGAGATTTTGTGACACCTTTATAATCAGTAAATGCGTCAGGCAGATTATTTGCAAGTTGTTGCAAATTTATTATTCTCCGAACTTCTTGCTCGGATTCTATAGTACGTGGGTCTAATGATTGAAAACCAGTGGCGTTCCAATCAATTTCCTAGCATTTATTATGGTACATCAAAGATGCAATTAGCATACCGAGCAGTAAATAAATCCCATGTTAGGGGTTCGAGGTATTTGATGATTGACGGTGAATGATACCCAATATATACGCCTAATTTTTTATGGGGCCCATAGAGGTATGTTGCGGTGGTGATATCGATACGTATACAGCGCAACCGAATATTCGCAGATGGGAAATACTTGGTTGATTTCCACGTACTAATTGTAACGGGGATGTTACATGATATGCAGTTGGTCTAATTTGTATTAAATCTGCGGCGTGTAAGACCGCATGACCCCAATAAGTGGTTGGTAATTTGCAATTATGTAAAAGTGGTCTCGCAATTAATTTTATTCTCTTGATTAGAGATTCAGCAAGCCCATTTTGGGTATGAACATAAGGCACCGAGTGTTTTAGATTGATACCTAGAGCCATACAATAATCATTAAATGCACGTGAGCTAAATTCAGCTGCATTGTCCATTCTGATGGATTTTATCCTATGTTTAGGATGGCTAGCTCTTAATTTGATAATTTGAGCCATTAATTTTGCAAATGCATGGTTCCTTGTAGATAAGAGACATACATGGGACCATCGTGTGGATGCATCTATAAGCACCATAAAGTACCTGAATGGTCCAGATAATGGTTGTATAGGACCACAAATGTCTCCTTGAATGCGTTCAAGGAAACTTATTTGTTCATTTTTAATCTTAAGATATGATGGTCTTAAAATTAATTTTCTCGTGGCGCGTGCAGTGCATGTAAAATCTGATGACCCAGGAAATCTTGCAAGATTAATATTGTGACCTATAGAATTGCTAATAATTTTTCTCATCATCCCTATTCCGGGGTGACCAAGGCGATTGTGCCAAGTCTTGAATTTATCAAGATTTTGAAAAATATTTTAAATGCAACATGTGATACGAGTTTTATGTATGTGTAGTATAACCCAGATGAAAATGAAGGAAATTTCTCAAGTATCTCTTTGTTTAATCCGTTGGATTTAGTGAGAAATAAGTATTCTACATTATTTTCAGTTTGTGTTTCAATATGGTAGCCATTTAGACGGATGTCTTTATAGCTAAGCAATGTACGAGTTGAATCGGAATACAGGAGTGCATCCTCAATTATTAACTTTGTACCCATCGGGAGCGTAATCGTGGCTCGGCCTGAGCCTACAATTAATGTGTCGCGTCCAGCGATAGTCATGATATTTCCATGTTTCTTATGAAGATTTTGGAAATATTTAAGTTTACGTAGAATTGTGTTAGTAGAGCCACTATCTACTAAACAAATTTCCTCATCTTCCATCTATGTAAAATCTCGTAAATAATGATAATAAAAAAATAAGAGATAAAGAGATATAATATCTACATATATATATACATATGATATTTATGATAACATGTCAAATACATATTACAATATATATTTATACAACATTTATAGTTCTAATTGGCTATTACATATGAAGTATGTATAATTTATTTGAGATCCCCATATATATCTTCAGTGTGATATTCGACTATCATATTGTCGATATTGGATGGGTCTTGCTCCTTCTTTTAAACTTCATTTTGATGAGCGCTTTGAGATGGTCCTGCAGGTAAGTCATTGACTTGTTGTTCATTGAAGTGTGTCTCAAATTTATTCCGACGAACTTGCTTATCCTTACCAAACTTTAGATAAAGTTCAGCCAAATGCTTTGGGATCCTACATTTATTAGTACGATGATTCGTACATCCACACCTTTGACAAATTTCAGGTTTGTCTTTAGGATTTTCCTTAAATGGACTTTTTCCTTTATTTGTCTTATACCCATGCCTGTTATTTTGAAACTTTGACTTTCCTTTAAAGTTTTTATTCCGTTTGTTGCCATGAAATTTAGTACGCTGAGAATTAAAATGTACTTCAGGGAGGGGAGCTGCGCCTGTTGGGCGATTTTGATGATTTTTCATCAAAAGTTCATCATGCTTCTCTGCCTAAAGTAATGTGTATATTAACTCAGAATACTTTGTATATTTCTGTTGGCGATATTGCTGTTGCAATACCCGGAATGTTGGATGGAAAGTACATAAAGTTTTTTCGATCATTGCTTCTTCTGAAACAGGTTGATCACAAAATTTTAATTTAGAGCAGATTTTATGTACGGCGGAATTATAATCTGCTATTGATTTGAAATCTTGAAAGCAAATTAGTGACCACTCGCGTTGGGCTTCGGGTAATATGACATTTTTCTGCTGCTCATATCGATCTTTAAGGGATTTCCATAGAGCAAGAGGGCCTTCTTCCATCACATATTCAGATTTCAAATCTGAGTGTAGATGATGGCGCAGAAAATGGAGTGTGGCATATTTGTTGTAGTCCGGGATCTCAAGTGCATTTGGTATTGGATCCATAATGGTATTAATACATCGACGGGCTGTTAAATTTATTTTAACATCCTATGCCTAAGTCAAATAATTGCTACCATCTAAAGCAAGTTCAGGGAATTCTTTCTTTGAAATGTCAGTCATGTCCTACATGTAGGAACATATTTTAATTTACTAAGAGAGTAAATATATATAAATGTTGTAAAAAATGCTAATTATGCATAACAAATAGTGTAGATGACTTTTTAATATATATAGGTAATGATTTACCATTAATATGTTGTGCAATATTCCTGATGGATTATTTGATTTATGAACAACATATAGTTTATAGAAACAAGTTGGTATTAATATTAAAGGTAATCACCAAATGGTGTAGACCTCTTAATATTGGGCAAATGATTTTGCTTCTTGTGATACGAGTAACGTTTAATCAAGGTAAATGATATTAGTCGTTGTAGTCGTATTCAAATCTCTAATGTTATGTTTTTAATCCAACATATGTTTAAGTGATAGTCATCAAACTTATGTAGCATTTTTTTTGAAGCTGATGCTTAAAAAGACATGTATATAAAGAGAACATGCATATATATGACAATGATATTGTATTTATGCCTTATTACAATGATGGTTACAACACTTATAGTATTTAACATAAACATTGGCAGAAATTTAAACATTTAAAGATCTATTCATAGATATGTGGTGCTGATGGACCACTTGTGAGGAATGTCATGTAGTCCTCCATAGGAGCGTAGGTGTACACTCCCTCTTCCTTCTTCTCTGCCGTTGTAGTAGATGAAAGCCCTGGTATTGGTATATAGGACAGAGGAGTCGGCTGTGGGGACTCCGTTGGAGTTGGCAGCAATATGGTATTCTAATCATGGGCAATGCAACCACGCCTAGCAGCCATGGTAGATGGTGTTCCTTGGAGGGGCACGTCCGGTGGCATGGCGTGGAGCATATGTGGCGACGTCGTGGCATGGAGCACATGCGACAGCGGGGCTTGGGGCCCGAGCAGCGGTGGTGGGGTGTCCGTGCTCGCGCGACGGCGGTGGAGCTCCGAATCGGCGAGGCGGCGCGGCGTGAGGGCCAGGCGGCGGCGGCGCGGCGCGAGAGCCGGGCGGCGGCGGCGCGGCGCAGTACCCGCGCGATGGCGGCGCGGCGCTAGGGTCGCGCGATGGTGGCACGGCACGGAGGCGGCGCTGCGGCGGTGGCGCGGCGCGAGGGCCACGCGACGGTGGAGCTGCGCGGAGGCGGCGCTGCGGCGGTGGCGCGGGACCAGAGCGCCGCGGCGGCGGCGAGGACACCGGGGCCGCGCGACGGCTGCGGGGCGCCGAGGCCGCGCCGAGGCATCAGGGCACCGGGGCCGTGCGACAGTGGCACGGCGCGAAGACGGCGCGTCGGCACAGCGCGGGTGTGCCTTGCCGCGGCAGCGTGCGTGCGCTAGGTCGGCGCGGGCGCGCTAGGCCAGGTTGCCGGAGCACCATGCAGAGGAGGACGCCATTAGTGAAAAGTGGGAACTGCAAAAAAAATTATCTTGCCGTTCTACTTGGCCTAAGAACTCCCGGTAAAGCAAGTGAGTGATAACGTATTAGAGTGAAAAACTGATTCTTTATTGATTCGTGTTTTAGTACAGAGTACAAGATATATTTATAGTATATAAACAATTGCGTCGCTTTGTATCCATCGCGTCGTCTGGGCGCCGTCACATCGCTCTGCGCCCGTCACGTCGCCTGCAACCACACCTGCCGCCTCGTCACGCCTGTTGCTTGCATGCGCAAAACCCGCGCCTCACGCAACTGCAGCAAATGCTGCAAGAAAAGCGGCATGTCTTTTAAGGAGAATATCACCATGACATAAACTTCCAATAGAGAGGAGGGGGCCTTGGTCAGAGACCGTTGACGATAAAGCATTCAGGAAAACCTAGGGAAAGAGGACAGCGTGGCGCGAAAGGAGTTGATCAAGCCACGGTTGAAATACCCCACCGGAAGATCCAACTATCTAGCATCAAGTTCTTGATGTTGGTGAGCTCTATCTTGCAACAAGTCCCTTTTGGCGACGTCGTTCTTTGGGCCAATATGTGTTGTTCCATTTGTTATGGACATGAGCCATAATTGAGTATGGGCCTATGTGAATAGGGTTGATCACAAAGAGCCGTTTATCTACCACTAACAGGATGCCGCCACTAGTATTAATCGCCTACAGATGAATGAAAGACTTGGCAAAGCTAGGTCGCAACGCATTGTTGACAGTTAAGCAGTCCATTAGAGACATCTTAGTTTCTTCAAGACGGACAACGGTTGGCGCAAAAGAGGTGATAATAAAATGATTAATTGCCCATTGCTTAGCCCCGGAGGTTCCAACACAGCAGCTTCAAGTGTTCGTTAGACATAATAAGTGGCAAAAAGCAACAGCCTGTGCGCAATGCTATCCGACCAGCAGCACAGAGACACCAAAAGCCAAACCTTGGCTGTTGCAACAACATACGACAATCGGGGGCGGACGGAGGATTCTGCGGAAGGGGGTATTTCATTGCTGGCGAAACAAAGGCTCCCACAGCAGCGCCTGGCCTCCTCTGATCGTCACGGGTTCTTTGATCGCTCTTATGGCCTCCGTTTTCAACACTGACTTTTTGTGAGGATCTGCTAGCATTTTGATATTTAAATGCAATGCAGTATTGCAGTTCATACCAACCACAAAACTAGAAAGCAAAATCAGTCAAGTGGCAAGTATGGTACCGTGCATTAGTCTTCTGGAACATACAGAACCTTAAGATTACGCCACCTTTGGTCACGGTAAAATTTCATACGAATTTCTGGCCTAGAATAGAGTAGTAGCACCTTGCATAACTCTTTTGCCTTGCTCTCAGTGATTGACATGCAGAAAGTTATTGTCATCTCTTTCAGCACTGCTGCCCAACTGAATAGCCGCTGCAGAAATGCAATTTCATGTCCATTTCCCCTCAAGTTATCAATTTCTACTTCATGAAGGAAGTTCAGCAGAAGTTGCTCTGTTTGCCAGTTTAGTGGAAGATCACAAAAGCAATCTAGTGGACACACATCTTCTGCCTGAAACGAGCAGCATATTAGTGTAGTAAAATAACTTTGCCTGATCATTGAGCAAAGTTTGAAAAAGAATGACAACTGGAAACTAATTTGAAGCTAATCTATTGGAGAAAATCTAGTTGTTCTGTTCTATGAGGAAATAGTGCGAAAAAACTGAGAATAAAATTACACATGTCCTTGTTAGCAACTAAACCACGTTCGTGTGGGTGTGGATGTGCATGTGCGTCGAGTGTGGCATAATCACAGAGCTGCTGATCGTGGGCTGCATGCAGAGAAGACTATGGTGCAAGCTAGCTGAAGATCGTGGGCTGCATGCATACATGCAGATCAACATACGTGCTAGTCATACACTCGCATGCCGGAGGGTTAGTTCTTTAGGCTGCTTTAAAGCATTTCTATTGCGTGAGTTGGCCAGGTGTGTCCAGTGTAGCGTTCAACTTTGAGTGAGTTGAGCTACAGAATACAAAACAGCTCCAACGTTAGTTGCCGGAGGACGTTTGTTGCCATCAGAAAATCAGTACATCATGTTCTCTTAGTTGCGAGGCCTTGTGTTTTCTAACATTTAGTATCGGAGCCCGGTGAAGATCGACAGCAAGCTGATGGCCGGTGACCACACTCCGTCACACTCTCTCTCGCCGAAGAGATCGAAGTATGGTGATGGTGGCAACGGTAGTGCACCACGTGCGGTCGTGGTGGCGCGCGTGGTGCGGGAGGCGATGGTGTTGATCGTCTACCTTGAATTGACATGTACAAACTACAATGAGTGGGCGTTCATGATGGAGGTCAACCTTAAGGCTCAAGGGCTCTGGGAGGCTATCTGCACCACCAAAGCGAAGCAACGTAAAGATCGACTAGTGTTAGCGACACTTCTTCGTGCCGTGTCGGCCGAATTGCGCTCCAGTCTTGCTATGAAGAAGACTGCCAAGGAGGCATGACAGGCGTTGAGAACAATGCGCATAGGTGTGGCCCGTGTGCAAGAATCCAATGCACAGAAGCTTCTCAAGGAGTTTGAGAACATCAAGTTCAAGGAGAGTGAGACCGTCGATGATTTCACTATGCGAATTTCCGGTCTCGCCTCAAATCTGTGCGAGCTCGACGAGGTGTTCAAGAAGGTACGTGTTGTCAAGAAGATGCTCTGTGTCATGCCGGAGAAGTACAACCAGGTGGCGGTGGCGATTGAGATGCTGCTCGATCTGAACACCATGTCCATCGAGGAGCTCGTTAGGCATCCCCATGTGGCGGAGGACAGGTACAACATCAAGGAGGTGGTGGATGACATCGGGCAGCTACTGCTCACCGAGGAACAACGGGAGACACTCTGGCATCAACGTCGTGCCAAGGAGCGTGCGCGTAAGGATGGCACCAAGAACAGTGGCATCGTCAAGCAAGGTGGCCGAAACGACAACGAAGACGAGGACACCAGCGTGAGCTCGGAGGCAAGTCGAAGTTCACGCCATCCAAGAGGGAAATGCTACAACTGTGGTATTCATGGCCATCTCACCCGTGACTACCGCAAGCCAAAGGAGGCAAGTCGACGGTATTCGGTAGGATAGAGGCATAGAGCGTGCGACAAGTCATGGTTTAGGGGTGATTATTAGCAAATAAACCACGTTCGTGTAGGTGTGGGTGTGCATGTGCGTCAAGCATGGCGTAATCACAGAGCTGTTGATCGTGGGCCGCATGCAAAGAAGACTATGATGCAAGCTAGCTGAAGATCGTGGACTGCATGCATACATGCAGATCAGCATATGTGCTAGTCATACACTCGCATGCCAGAGGGTTAGTTATTTAGGCTGCTTTAAAGCATTTCTATTGCGTGAGTTGGCCAGGTGTGTCCAGTGTAGTGTTCAACTGTGAGTGAGTTGAGCTACAGAATATAAAACAGCTCCAGCATTAGTTGTTGGATGACGTTTGTTGCTACCAGAAAATCAGTACATTGTGTTCTCTTAGTTGCCAGGCCTTGTGTTTTCTAACAGTCCTCAAGTATTGCCATAGTTGTTATGGCGTCGCCATATCATCGCCATATCGCCATGGCGGGATTTTGCTATTCACCACGCCACGCCATATCGCCAAAGGCCTATGGCGAGCGCCACAGGCGTGTGGCTTCGCTATGGCGTCGCATGGCGCCCGCCACGGCCGTGGTGCCCGCCATATGCAGGTAGGCAAGTTGTAAATCCTGGGTCCACATCTCTCTCCCAATGTCTCAAAACCCTAGCCAGGCCGATTCTAATCCCCTCCTAGCCTTTCGCCTTTGCTTCACACAGCCGCCGCCGCTAGTGTCTGGGCGTGACGAGGGCAGTAGCGCGGCGCGGCGAGGGTGCGGCGTGGCGAGGGCGCTCCACGGCGAGGGCGAAGGGCGCTCCACAGCGAGGGCGCGGCGAGGACGCTCCACGGCGAGGGCGCGGCGAGGGCGCTCCACGACGAGGTCTGCCAGTCTGCTGAAGTGTTGAGTCCAGCGTCCAGAATCCAGACCAACTTGGTGTCTCACCCTCTCACTATTTTGAACAGCCAATAGGTTAAACACTTCAACAGTGAATTCTTAATCCTTAATCTTGTCTACTCTGTTTTCTACTATTCTATACTAGATTACTAGCATCTAGTTCATAGATTACAGTCCATTTGTGTTGTTATTCTTGTGTTGTAGTCACTACTCACTGTCAGACATGAGCACGCCACTAGGGCATACAAGTGGAAGTGTTGAGGCCTCATCACACGCTGATCCAAAACGGAAACCAGCAAAATCAAATGATCCTGGTTGGAAGTATGGATTTTGGCCAGTTATTGGCAATAGAGATGTTGTGCAATGTACCTTGTGTGATAGAAGAGTAAGCGGAGGAATTACAAGGCTCAAGGAGCATCTAGTGGGTGGTTATGGAGATGTAGCAAAATGCTCCAAAACCACCACAGCTATTGCTACAGAATTGCACAATGCTATGAAAAAAAAGAAAAGACCACTCATTCTTGACGATGATGAAGAGAATATAGGAGAAGAGGAGTCTGCAGATGTTGGTGTTGTGCATCCTAGTTCTGGGACTATTTCTAAGAACAAAAAGAAACAATCTCTCTTTAGGTTCTATCCTTCCCATGAGACAGGCACCAAATCAGTTGCTTCAATGGTTAGAAAAACTCCAATAGAGATTGTGGAAGAAAGACATTCCAAAGGTCCTGCTCAAACTACAATCCAAGCAAGTACGAAAACAAAAGAGCAAAGAGAAGTTGTCAATCTGGGGTGGGCTAGGTTCTTCTATGAGTGTGCATAGCATTCAATGCTGCAAATTCTAGGCAGTTTGAGATTGCTATAGAGGCCACTGCACAATATGGTTCTGGGTATAAACCTCCTAGCTATCATGAGCTTAGGGAGCCATTATTGCACAAGGTTGTTGCTAAGACAGATGATTTGAGGAAGCAACATGAGATCTCATGGAAGCAATTTGGTTGCACATTGATGTCAGATGGATGGACAGATAGGAGGGGACACCACTTGATCAATTTTTTAGTTAATAGTCCGGAAGGTACTTTTTTCTTAGAGTCAGTGGATGCATCAAGTGAAGTTCATGATCAAGTAATGTTGGCTGATTTGTTAGAGAAGAAGATCCATGATATTGGAGTAGATAAGGTTGTGCAAGTTGTCACTGATAATGGAGCTAACTATAAGGCAGCGGGCAAGCTTCTTATGGAGAGGTTTCCTACACTTGATTGGACTCCTTGTGTTGCACATTGTTTAGATCTTATGTCGGAAGATGTGGGAAAATTGAAGGAATTCAAGAAGCCTATCTCACGTGCTCGACATATCACTACTTTCATATATAGACATGGAAGACTTCTTAGTGCCATGAGGGAGAAGACGAGTGGTAAGGATCTTGTGCGACCTGCAGCCACTCGGTTTGCTACAACATTCCTCACCTTACAGAGCTTACATCAACATAGAGATGCATTGAGAGCTTTGTTTACATGTGTTGAAAGGAAGTTGCAAGCTAGCAAATACAGAGGCTGGGAAAAAAAGCATATGACATTGTGCTCTCTAGAGAGTATTGGAACTCCGTTGAGGATTGCCTTAGAGCTTCTTTGCCTCTTTTAATTGTGTTGAGAGTTGTTGATGGTGATGAGAGGCCAGCTATGCCAGAAGTTGCTTCTCTCATGGATCATGCAAAAGAGAAGATCAAGGCTGGCTTTCCTGCTGATAATAAGAAGAGCTTGCTCAAAAGGATCATACAAATTATTGAGAGCCATTGGGATAGGCAAATGGACAACCCTCTCTACGGTGCTGCTCTCTTTTTAAATCCTAGGAAAATTCTTTAGCATTGACAAAGAGAATGATGAACTTCTTCAACTTCTTAGGGGTTGTTTCAATGATGTGCTTGCATGGATGGTGTGTGATGATGTCCTTAAAAGAAAGATTTGTACACAATCTGAGAGTTACGAAGCTCAAAGTGGACATATCTTTAAGAATAGCTTGGTCGTGGACACCATCAATGAAAACAGCCCTCGTAAGTGCTTAAAACTTAAGTATTTTGTGTTATGTTACTGACTTAAATCCTAATATATTGTCTATTACTCCATTTAGTTGATCGGTGGCGTACCTTTGGAGGTCGGTCTATTGACTTGCAAAGATTTGCAAAGCGTATTGTTAGTCTTTGTGCTTCATCATCCGGTTGTGAGCGTAATTGGAGCACTTTTGAATTTGTAAGTGGATTATTGAAGTTCATAATTCAATTGGATGCATAACTCTCATTAATTTTGATTCCTTTTTATGATCAATTGTAGATTCATACTAAGAAGAGAAACCGACTGGAGCATAAAAGATTAAATGATTTGGTTTATGTTTCTTATAACCGGAAGATGAGTAGTAGGTTCAAAAAGTGTCATGAGACTGTGGGAGTCGGCTTTGAACCTTTAGTTGTGGAAGAATTTGATTGGAACAATGAATGGGTTAACCCAAGAGCTGATCCTAAAGGTGTTCATGGTTTAGACCTCACTTGGGACCAAGTAGATGATGCCATTGGCATAGTTGTTACGGCGGCGCGGCGAGGCGAGGCGAGGCGCCATACTACCTTCACACCTTTTAGGCGAGTATGGCGTGCGGCGAGGCGACGCCATACTCACTTTACACTTCGCAGAAACGGCACATGATTTATCATCACTTAATTCTACTCAGGTCACTAATACAGTAATACTACAATCTATATAGCCACTAGCAAGATTAATATTTTAAGTCACTTAGTGTTAGAACTGATTGGTTCACTAGAGATTAGAGTTTAATTAGAAAATTAACTGAATTAATCAGTTAACTAAATAATTAAATAACATATTACACAAAGCTGCCATAGCTACATAGGCATGGCATATGCTTTTGTGTTGCTGTCACACAGCGCAACTTTTTGCCATGCCTTTTTCACTCTCTTCTCTCTCATGACATCTCCTTTTTCCATGGTCATCTCTCTCTCACAGGCATGGGCGCACTTTTCCTCTTCTACTTTTTCCATGCCTCTTGCCTCCTCTCTATGCATCATCTTCTCCATGTCTCTTCCCTTTCCCCCATTCTCTCGCAGTGACTCCGGCAGCACGAAGCAGCACAAATCATGCGGCGGCGCAGTCCCGATGCGGCGAGAACGCGGTCGCAACGTAGAGGCAGCATGGATCCAGCGACGATGGCAGCACGGATCCGATGGCAGGGGCGTGGAACCAGGCAGCCGGGTCACAGATCTGGCAGCCGGGATGCAGAAAACAGGCTCGAGAACTCCATCGCCGCTGCCATCTGTCGTCCATGCGAAGCAATATGGCGTCCACCCGACGCCAAAGACGATTAAGCGGACGCCATACTCGTCGAGGCGGACGCCACACCCACTTGTGGCGAGTCGTCGGCCGTGGCGTCTGCCACCGACCGCCCGAACGCCTAATCGTCGATTAGGCGACGATTAGGCGACGCCTTAACAACTATGGCCATTGGTGCATCCCATGAGCTTCAAGGTCAACACTTTCCTAGGACTTATGGTCGTCGTGCAGCAACTACAAGTCATGCACCAAGAGTGGTGGAAGAGGAAGGAGAGGAAGAAATTTTGATTTTAGATGATGATGACATAGATGACTTTGGAGAGCAACCAACACATCTTATTGAAGATGGTGGACAAAACATAGATGACTCTAATAATTTGGATAAGCTTGCATTGGGTTACTTGTGATTGTCTCATTGTCATGAAGTAATGTCTTTTGTGATACATTTGCAATGCTACTTTCATGTAATAAGTCCTAGACTATGACTCTTGTGCTACATTAAATCTCTTTTGTGCTACATTTATATTGCTATCAATTTTGCATTTACATGTCTTAGTGATCCTAATATATTTGATTGCTCGCCGCGTTGATGTGTCTATGGCGACGCCACGCCGCGCACCATAAGCGTTGTAAAGTTGTGAAGGTGCTAGGTCGCCGTGCGTCGCCACGTCGCCGTAACAACTATGGGTATTGCAATATCAACATGCATAGCCAATTGGTATTATCCCCAAAATCCTAATTGTGTTACCAACAGTGTGATTAACATGTCATAACTCAGACAAAGTCAACTTCCCATCTGGGGCCACATAATTCCAAAGATTCAAAAAAAACCAAGCAGTATAACGCTTTGTCAAACTTGCAGAGAGAAGTGTCATCATTAGGAGATGGATAAGCCATAATGCCATATATTTACTATATATATCATTATCAAACAACTACCTAGAGTAAGGAAACTAGCCAAATAGCAAATCAAAGCTCAGTAGCTCTGTGTTTTTTTTCAAAAGGATCCTCAGTAACTCTGTTTTAGATAAACAAACTAAGGATAACTTTAATATTTACCTGAGGCTTTTTAGAAACAATCAATACAATCTTCAATCGTCTTAAGCCAGTGCACATCCTGAGAATATGGAATAAGCTGGGACCAATAGCATGTCTGTTTCCCAGCACAGTGAGATTCAAGAACAGAATGTCAGGGAGCACTGTCATATCTTCCATCAAGTATTCATAGTCATTTATGTCCTGTTGAGGAAGTAAAAAAGGGGGATTATATATAAAACAGTTAGAAAGGACAGAAACATCTCATTTGAATAAAGTTATTAGCACACATGAACTGTTTGTTTTAAGCTAACAATTTAATTCTGGTTTTCTTGTACAAAATTGGGTGATTCTAAATCTAGGAAACAGTGGATCATATATTATATATATCAGTAGGAAGTACATAAACATATCCTTTTGGAAAAGTGATTAGCTAACAAAATCATTTGGATTTCTTATAAAATAGTCTGGCCATTGTAAGTCTAGTCTAGCTAAAGATACAAGGACTGCATTGATTATTATTGTCCATAAGCATGCATCATATAAAGATATACTGGAAAAGTTTAAAATTTTGGTTTGCTCAAACACGACGCAGGAGCTTGAGCAATGAAAAACATACATTACTTCAGAAGCTAAGATGTGTATGGTATCATTTACTGAATTTCATGTGTCTTATCATATACTCCTTATCAGAAGACTACGAAAATGTGTATGGTATCATTTACTGAATTCCATGTGCCTTATCACATACTCCTTATGAGAAGACTACAAAAATGTGTATGGTATCATAAACTAAGAACCTCCTCAGTTTGTTTGTTACATTGAAATCTTGAACAGTGTTGTAGTCTATGATGCTAGTATGATGTCATAACTCCATACAGGAGAGGAATTGAACTCACTGGAAAATAGGAAAGCGAGAGGCTAAGAGTGGGGATGGCATCAAACTGAAAGCGCTGCAAGAGCCTTAGACAGTTGTGATTGTGTCTAGAGTTCTCCAGTCCATGACCATACACATGAAAAAAGTAGGTGCCCAGCCATTCAAGATTTGCCATCTTGCTGAACTGGACGGAGCTTGAATCAAAAGCATCGTTCCACTGGAGAATCTCCAACTGAGGAGCTGAGATGTCGGCAACAGGTTGAGCCCCAGCCGGATTATGAGCAAAGCAGAATTGCACATGCAACACTTGGAGTGCTGGCGCCACGACATTGAGCTGCTGCAATCCTTTTAGACTGTTTAGCACCATCTTTACAAGAGAATCCGAGTGGATGGTGAAATTGCTCAATCCCCGGGAATCCAGAATGGTGAGTTCCTTCAAGGATGGGGACCGCGCCGAGGAGACAGCGTCACCTAGCTCGCACGGACCGTGGAACCGGATGGTTTCCAGGAAGAGTTCGGTGAGCCGGGCGAATACGCCAGAGGGCGGCACGGCGAGAGTATTGAACCCTAGGACCAGGGAGAGATTGGTGGCGCGCCCGAAGCAGGGAAGCTCAAGAAATGCGCCTCCTTCCTCGGCCTCGTCTTCCTTGTCATCCTTATTCTGCACAATGTAGATTAGTTCTCCGGAGAGGCGGCGCGCGGCGACAGGGAGCCATTCCGGCATGGACTCAGGAGTGCCGTCGGTGGATAAGACGAGCAGTTGGCGGAGGGAAGGTGCGTCATGGGCGCCGAGGGCGGTGCGGATGCTGTAGGCGTTGGCGGCTCTGAGAACGAAATGGAGCTCCGGGAGGAGGCACCAGAGGAGGCGCCAGCGGCGGGAGAGGACGCTGGTCCGTGCAGCCGTGTCAGTGGCTAGCCGGAGGAGGATTTTGATGATAAGCTCGTCGGGAAGCGCGCTGAGGCGGTCCTCGCCGCCGGTGGCGGCGGCTTCCCCATCGTCGTGCGCCATGGGGTTTGGGGATTTCGTGGGCCTGAAACCGCTTCTGACAGCGGTTGTGTTTTATTTTGTTTGATTTTTAGATTTCGTAGTTTCATAATTCGGAACAGATAGTTTATGAAGCTTTAAATTCTAGTACATATTTCTCAAAAGTAGTTGCTAAAATTTTTCTCAAATAGAAATATAGCCCTCTATTATTTTTTTATCCCCTTGAACAAATCGAAATGATTGAAGTTTTTTAACGAAAAAATATTTTGATTAGAAAATTGGTTGTTTACAATCATTTTACATCTTTTTTTATCCTTTTTCATTTCCATTTTTTGTTTTGCTTCCTTTCACTATCAACATTTTGGAAGAAAAATTATTGTTCGGCATAATTAGGACCCATTTGGCATAATTCCATATCTAAAATTTTTAAAAACAGTCCAACTTTAGTGTAATTTAGGTACTTTAATTGGCACTATTGTTTGGGAAATTTTCTAAAGTTGTGGATGTATTGAGGTACTTTAATTGAGTAATTTAGTGTTCTAACATAAATCTTGCAGTTAAGCTGTTCAAATAGTCCTTTATTATCTCAAAATTAAGGTAGTGTTTTAATATAAGGGTAGATGAGAAATGATAAATGATCTTAATTTTCATCAAATAGTTTGATAGATAAATAATTTTCTAAAAAATTAATAAATGTTTTTAAACATTTTTCTATATTTTTAAACAATTGGTAGATGAACAACAAAATCTCCCAACCCATCACAGATTCATAGAAATGGACTAGGATTGATAGCTGCAAAATAGACCTTCGGAGCATGTACAACGCTTCCGCGGCAGCCTAGATATTTTGCAAAAAAACACCTCAGTTTGCTGCAGTGAACGAGGATAGAGAATCAACTCGTTACATCAGTCGATGGTGATGGCAAGTGCTCCCATGCGAAATCATATGCTGGACACGTGTTGCACATAGCTCCCATGTGAAGATTGTATTGATCAAGTTGTAAGCATTAAATAGATAGCCATGTTTATGGACTATACTTATTATTAATTTAACTATAAAAAATAATAATTTACTCTCAAAGTATTACTCTATAGACAAATGTTACTCCTAGCTAAAAACTAGACTCTTAATCTCCAAACTAATTTATACCAGACAAATATCGTGAGGTAATTGGGTGCAGTAGTTTTATTAATTGGCAGTCTACATGGCAAGAGATGTTAATGTGACAGTCCCCACGTGACAGCACGCTTGTGAGTGGAACAAAAAATTATTTTTCTCTTTCTCTTTCTCTTTCTCCTTCCTCTTTCCTAATTGTCTTCCTCTTTTTCTTTCCTAATTGTCTTCCTCTTCCACTCCTGCTCGCGGGCCAACTTCTCTCCCCCGCTTGTCAGCCGGCGGCAGCGAGCACTCATCGGCCCACAGGCTACAGCACCGCCCAGTGCGAGCACAAAAGCCAGTGAATTCATAACGGCAAACTGTTTACGGTTCAGAGCAACTCTCTGCAGACCTGCTAGGGATGACGTTCCGGTAATTGAGCCTCTGCCGCGCGAACAAAAGAGGTGACCAGAATCACCAATACCCCTCAAAATTTAGCTGCTTCACCTGGAAAATTTGTCACGTTGTACCAGTTTACTGACACCGATTAGCACAAGCTCAGTTGGTCAGAGCCCATAGCCAACCGACCATTCGGCCCTGTGACAATAGCAGTGCCGACCTATCGAGGGAGAGATAGTAATCATAGAGAAGCCAGTGAACATAAGACAGATAATTCGCCCCAAAGTTGGTATAAGCGGAAAAAAGTTTATACTAATTACTAAAATATAGTAAGTGGTTTGTAAAAATAAAAAGGCAAATCACATATGACAGCATGGTAATATTTTATAATGGCGCTCCTAAAATTTCAGGCAATAACAATAATTTTGCTGTTCTGCTTTTTAGTCTCGCTTTTTCACGGATTACATATGGCACTTATGAATCAAGTAATCAACCATAAGCATAAACAGGGACACGCACACAACCGGATTATAAAGGCCAGCTGCCCCGTCGCGGCATGCCCAGTGCCCACACGGCCACACACGCTGGGCGGCACCATCGCCTGCGCGCCGCCGATGAGAACTCGCCGGCGGAGGCTGACAAAAGGGGGAGAGAACTTGGCTAACAAGTAGAAGAGGAAAGAGGAATGAAGAAGGATTCATCGCTAAAAATTTTGTACATTTTGATCATTTGTCACTTGTGTAAATAATAAGTGGGATCATTTGAGTTTCTATGGCAATGGGTCAAATTGACAAATAATCGAAACCACTTTTTATGAGTGTCGAATCATTAAATATTCCGAAAGATAAAATAAAAAGATTTTTTGTGTTACTGACAAGCAGGTCTCACTATTCAGCGGCGTGCTTTCAAATAACTGCTACATTATCATCTCCTATCATGTGGACTACTACATTAGCAAAATCGTTTTGAAGAATTATTTGTCTTGTATAGATTAGTTCGGAGATAAAGTCTGATTTTTTAGTACGTGCCTACATGCCAGCCCTGCGCACCTGCTGCTCGTAGCGAACAACGGTGTTAGTGCCTGACCATGAGCCCTTAAATGGTTGACTGGTACCGTGGCAGGTCCCATATGGTTTAACCAATTGACCTTTTGCATCCTGCCCATTGGAGATAACTATTAGCTATCTCTACCAATATAATAGGCGAGTTTCATTTGTCTGCCAGTAGTCTCCCCACGCGCGCAGCTTGCAGTGCGCAACGTCCCACAACGTGTCAACCCATTTCATCATCCCATTCCACACGTGCAACCCTAAGGTCCTAACCAGTAGGTAGTAGGGTCAAGGCCCAATGAAATAAACAGCTAGTTCCTAGCAATCTATAGAAACAAACAAATAGGAAAAGAATGAACTACAACATCACCACAAAAATTATGAAGAACAAAAGAAACATGTATCTCATGAATTTTGACGTTCGGGGATGTCGCTGGAGTATGTGATGTTGAAGTAATTAGCGACGTCAAATAATAGAGCGAGGGCAAGTTTAGTGGACAGTGGCGAGCCGAAGCAAAAAAGGAACATAATAGTATTTGCCAGAGGAGAGAGAGAGAGAGAGAGGATTTAGAAGGCTTATGCTACAAGTAAAAGATCACAAGGCTTTATAAAAGATAGGGTAGTGCTGGTTAGATTCACAATACAAGATATGAGGGACACAACGGTAGTGAGTTGTCAAATAGAGTTCGAAATGCATCACACATGCCTTAAATTTGGGGGGCATACAACACGTCTTTACAGAGGCACTCCAATCGACACACGCTTATTTATGAGAGACGATCAAGCTTTATCAATAAATGGCCGACTAAGGGCATCACACCTGTTCAATTTGATAAGAGAGCCAGTAAACTAGAAGTTGGCCGAATTCAAATGCATCAAGTTTTCGAATAAAGTATTTACAAGGAATCTATAAGAAGTGTTGCAAATTAAGGGTGGCACCGGTTAGGGCTTTTTGAAAAGACACAATGGTACGGTGTTGGTTGCATCCTCATCGCCATCGATGATTGACCGAATGAGTTGCTGCTTCTTATCCTGCTCCTCAGTCAAGTTGA
The DNA here is from genome assembly GCA_019279435.1 of Zizania palustris. NCBI lineage: Eukaryota > Viridiplantae > Streptophyta > Magnoliopsida > Poales > Poaceae > Zizania > Zizania palustris. The sequence goes on from JAAALK010000282.1 coordinate 30,442,465, forward strand.
TTACCTCGATTTTTTTGGAAGAGATCTTGATTAGTAGGTCTTATAGGAACCGTTATTGATTCACTATATAGTTATGAAGCTAGTTCAGCTAGTCGGTCTAGGCACGAATTTCTCAAAGGAGGTGATCTTCCTCCACTCTGAGCCGATCAAGGTACACTTTCTTATCGACAGGAAGTTTGAGCAATACTTGAAGGTGATGATCAACTTCTTGTATCTTCGCATCGGCCAACTTGAATTGCTGCTGGTGGACACGTTACATTCCGTGATCAGCTAGGCTAACGTAGGTAGTGAGGTAAGACGATTGGCTCTCGTGAGAATACACTCGCGAGAGGGTATGGGTGTCTTGTGGAAGCCGGTTGACCACGTTCTAGAGGTGGGACCGAGCTACTTCAATGTCCTAAAAAATATGTCGATCGAACATTGTAGATGCTGAAGCAAAGCCGATAAATTGCTCGGCGTGGAGTCTTGAGGAAGGAAAGCCATGTCCAATGCTTGGGATTCCTACAAAAAGACGACATGAACCGATGGGTGAACGGAGGCTAGCAAACATAGCCAAACGAGTTACCTAAGGGCATTGGTGTGCTAATGAGGCGCTTACAGCTAGAAGGGAGCCAACATAATCATCGTCATCGCCGAGGCAGACGAAGTAGTTTGGGTCGTGGTCGTTATCGACGCTTGCCTGCTATGTTGAAGCAAATGAGTGGTTAGAAGAAGAGAGGTCTGATGAATGAGGGACTAAATGGTTGAAGCCTGAAGCTCAAAGACAAATGTGAAACATGGGAAATTCAAGACTATGAAGCAAGAAGATTGGCAAGCAAGGAGTTGAATGGCCAAAGAGAACATACCGACTCATGATCACTAGAATCATTTTTGTTGTTCAACTTGGCCTTCTTGCTAGTGGAGAGCTCGGAGCATCAAATGACATGGAAAGAAGTGAGGGAAGAGGAGGAAGAAGATGAGAAGAGAAAAAGAGATAGAGCTAACGTATGATGAGAGTGATCGAGCTTGCTTATTGGACAAGGTTTATATACAACAATTAAGGTAGTGTTTGAATATATGGGTAGATGGAAAATGATAAATGATCTGACTTTTTATCAAATAGTTTGAAAGATATTTTTTCTAAAAATTTGATAAATGGATTTTAAACATTTTTCCAATATCTTTATACAGAAATTGTTTAACATGGTCAATTTAAGACTGCTTAAATTAACATGATGGTTGGCCATTGTCTCTAGAATCACAGTAAAAGCAGCCCTATTTGCACCCAACTTTGAATCCTATAGCTGTGGCTAGTATGAACCAGATCTCATGCATGCACGACCAGTTGAGCTTACCAGATCCATCACCTAAGGGTGAAATTACCGTACGGACGTTCTGAATTTTGAACAATGTTTTTATCAGTTAGTAAAAATATTTTAGTAAAATAAATAAAATGAAACACAATAAATTAAAATCTAAGTCAAAATATTTTACTTTTATCATTACAATAAAGGTGTTGCATGTAGTTGTTTTTTGATGTTGCAACAATATCAGATATTTTTAAAGACCGTTCTATTTTTTAAAAAATTTTAGGAAACGTTCTAAATAAAGTATTATTGCTACCTCAATCACTCAGCTTGACTGACTCTGAATGACCAGTTGAGCTTACCGGTTGCTTGTTGTCTGGCAGAGTCAGTGGCTTCTAGTTGAATCAATTCTCCAAAATTCTAATATGAAATGCTTTTATTTTATCCATTTGGTAGGGATTCTGAAGACTTTTTTTTAAACCAGCCCCAACAATCCTTATGGAATGTGGCCTTAGTTAAATGAACTTACTCGTGCTTACATCCGGCTTTGCATGGCTTCTTCACACATAATAATTCGTAGCTAGCTAGTGACTAAAATTCTGATTGTCAGTTGATTGGCCATGTTTCACAGTGGATACAAAGGAGAACACTTGTAATTTAGAAATAAAAAGTTGTTTTAGATGAACTTACAAGTTACAATGGTGACCACAAACAACGTGTAGGCAACAAGAATAAATAATTCATCTGTACACTCGACAAGTAAGATCGTCATTGTGATTAGAGTCGTCAGGCTGTCTCAGACCTTGCAGCAATCAAAAGGGCCTCAAGCTCTTCTCTTCGTTTCTCCAGCTCCTGAAACAATTATCACATCAGATTAATTTCATTAAATCCATCATAAGAAATGTTTAATAGGATATTTATTAGATATTGTAGTTGTTAATATATTTTTCTTTAAATTTGGTCAAAGTTAAAAAAGGTTTGACTAAAAAAATCAAACAACTTATAATATGAAAACAAATGGAGTATAATTGTACTGTTGTACAAGCTACAATTAATATACTAACTAAGAATCAATTTAGCAGCAACTAGTCACGAAAAATAAGTGCAGTGGACTGACGGCATGCAATAAAAAATGCTACTCTGACCAATGGAAAATTCACCCTGTTTTATTGTTGGATATTGATTATCTTGCCTATAGATTTAGTGGCATCATTACTATATGAAATTAGTAAACAAGTACTCACCTCCAGATCCCTGACTGTTTGTTCTCTTGATGTTGCTTTCTGCTGCCTAGAACGCTTTAACACACCGATGCACAGTACGCCCTACATTTCCAAAGCTTTATTGAAAAATGTGGTAGTGAGGTATAAACAATGGAAACATTGGATATTTGTTAATCGTGCATCACCAGATCACCCATTACTACCGTATAATTGCCTGGTTAGGGACAAGATCATCGGACGATTAGATGCAATATCGCATACTAAGATGCCAGCGCCTGAATCAGCATTCAAATTTACAATTAATCCATAACATTATCAAGTCATTTAAATAAACTCAGTCAGTTACTGAGCTTATTTACCAAACAGCAATGGTGGCAAATTTGAAAGGCATCAAATTTTTCCCTGGTAGGAAATTTGCTGCTGGATTTAACATCTACCATCTGAAACTATTATATTTTAAAATTTAGAATTTGAAAGGTTGTTACATAATATGAAACACAAATAAACACCCAAAGTTCCCCAGACTCACCGAGATTATGTAGATCAGTCCACATGCAAGAAGCAGATAGCTAGCAATGTTCTGAAGCAAAATCAAATCCTTTCTTTCAACATTTGGGTATGCCTTTGTCATGACAGCAAGACTGCCAGGAATGAAATGAAAATTAATCCAATAAAGAGAAATGGACTACAATTCAAGATGAACAAGAATAAATGTTCAAAGTTTTTCCACGCTTGTATTCATGACACTGCTTGCATGAATGAAAATTACAGTTAAAATGTTCATGATCCCAGCATTTGTGCCTTTATGGTGCATCCAGTGCACGCAATTGTGGTAGTTCCTGGTTCATGTGCTCTGAGTGGGAATTTGGGAAAATGACAATATGGTGAATAGCAGCTGGGTGATGAGACCTTTACTCTGAAACCATGGTCTAAACAAGTTCTCTCCTCAAAGAACTTTAAAATATATTCAAGTATGTGCACGAAATATTATTCTTTCATTTATAACTGCTATTAGAATGCATTAATGTTGTAAGACAAGTAAGCATATGAGAGATATTCCAGCAAAATAAGGTGGCATCCTATGTTCGATACTTAGATAAGCCACAAAGGATTCATGCAGGTCGCAACAAGGCAATCTATGGTTCACATATTGATGCTAATCAACATGTAATACAAGACAATGAAATAACAGCATAGTGCATAACTGACCTTAATACGGAACTGTTTAGAGGTTATCACTTATCATTTTATCAATACAATGAACTTAGTAGTGCTAGTTGGGCCTGGGTAGGCCTAACCACATAATATAGCAATTAGCTATATAACACTAATATGGAAAAAGCTTGTCATACTATGACCATCTATTTTAGAGCCAGGTTCTGAAGTTACTATGTGCTCATTATATTATCTCTAAATATCATGGCCAGATAGATGTAGAGTGTGTGTGAAATATTCAACTAATATTCTTACATATGCTTCTACAGGCTTGCAGCTACCTGTTTGTCATGAACTACACAATTTAAATTTATGAACCCAACTACCCAAGCCTTGCCTCCAACAAAATTTTATCACTTTGGCCCAGAGTGAGACTCAAATGGTCTCACGTATCATTCACACAAGTGACAAATGATTAAATAACCAAAACTTTTGAGTGACAAATCATCAAATCACCCATTCTAACAAAAATGCACAATTTGAGAAATAAAACTGTTTCCCTATATGTAGAGTATCTCCAAGAGAATCCTTATTTTTTCCCTAAATCTCATATAGGGACTGTTTTAAGTAGAATTGATCCCAAAAATTAATTTATACACAACAATTTCCCTATATTTAAATAAGGAAGGTTGAAGTTAATCCTAAATTTAGGATAGATAGCAAGGGATTTAGGAAATTGTCATGGGCTGCCATGGGCCAGCCGCAGCCCAAGCCAGGACACCGGGTCCAAGCCAAAGAGGCTGCACTTGTTAGAGTAGGATTCCTTATTAGTTAAGATTACTTTCCTTGTTTATTAAGATTAGGATTCCTTGTTAGAGTATGATTCCTTGTTAATTAATTCTTATATGTTAGGCCTTACAAATATAGATGTAAGCCCTTCAAGCATAATCATGCAAGAAATAAAGATTAGTCTACAAACCCTACCTCAGTTCTCCAAGTCTCCCCCGTTCTCCAACATAGCTCGGCAAGGGGATCAACACTGCTCCAACCTATCTTACCACTATGATCTACACAGTCGAGGGCCCCTAACCCTAGGGACCGACACCCTTAACAACTTGGTACCAGCATCTAGAAGATCCTCCGTTACACTGCATGCCTATCAGCCCACAACATCCACCACCACGCCCCCTGTTGATCAACCGATCCACACCACCGCAGCTGATCACCACACCACTATCCCCGATCAGCCCACAACCTCCACCGCCATGCCCTCCACCGATCAACCGATCCACACCACCACCACCAACATGTCAGATCTCATCGACGTCCAAGCAGCCTTGGCCGCTATAATGGCCTAGCTCCGGGACCTCTCCACCACAGTCCAAACTCTAGGGATCGACGTCCAAGCACTATCTACCACGACTGTCGGTAATTCACAAGCAATCCAATGCCTCTAGCCGCCGCCAAATACTAGAACTTGCCCTGCCAATCAAATGGTCACCAATGACCGCCCTAATGATTGGCCACCACGTTTCCAAAAGATTGATTTCCCCAAGTATGATGAAGGACGACCCGTTGCCGTTCATCAACCATTGTGAGTCGTACTTCCACCAACAACGCATCGCGGAGGAAGAGAAAGTATGGATGGCTTCATACAATCTTCTCGACGCCGCACAACTATGGTACATGCTGATCGAGAAGGATGAGGGCACTCTAATGTGATGATAATTCTCAGAGCTCCTGAATTTACATTTTAGATAGCCCCTTCGCTCTAACCCTTTGGGCGAGCTTGCTAGTTGCAAACGCACGGGGCCCATAGAAGAGTTTCAAGAACGCTTCTAGGCCTTACTACCTCGTGCAGGTACCCTCACGGAAGAGAAGAGGACTCATGGAAGAGCAGAGGATTCAGCTATTTACAGTAGGATTGCAGCCTCCGCTCAACCTCGACGTGGAAACTTAGAATCCACAATCTCTCATCATCGCCATGAGCCTGGCCTGCAAGTTGGAGCTTCACAATCAATGTGTCGCCGCCCGGGTCCCGACCCCAACGCCACCACCACAACAAGATTGTGACCTCTTGCCCACACCACCGGCCTACTTGGCGCTCCTAGCGTCGTCCCCTCCTCCGACCTCTACGACAACATCGGTCACGGTGGCAGAACAAACAGTTAAACGACTGTCCTAGGCAGAGGTGGAAGAGCGTCGTTGCCTCGAGCTCTGCTTCAACTGCAACGAGAAATTCAGTCCTAGCCACTATAGGGTTTGCCCGCGGATCTTCCTCCTCGACTTGGACATCGATGACGACTTCGCACCAACTGACCACACGAACACCGAGCCACAGATCGCTCAACAAGTTATCACCGGTGTCCATCAATGCAAGACAATGCAGGTGTGTGTGCAGATGGGTAGCGCCTCACTTCTTGCCCTCCTCGACTCAGGTGCCACCCACAACATCATCTCTGAGAAGGCAACCGATCATACCACCCAACATCGACTCCCTCACGACCAGCTACAAGTTAAGTTGGCCACCGGTGAGCGTGTGCCATGCCTAGGCGTGTACCATGACACCGTTTTCAAGATTGGCGATGAAGATTTTCAAGCAGATTTCTACGCACTACCCCTGGTCGACTACGACATAGTCCTGAGAACATAGTGGCTGGCATCACTCAGGGCGATTACCTAGGATTTTAGTACACTCCATGTACTTTTAGCGTAGTGGTCACAAGGTTTCCTGGAGCGGCCTCTCGAGTCTACCACATCAAAAGACGTCGACAGTATCTTGCCCGCTCTGCCAGCTGGAGGACGAGCTGGTCTTCAAAGGAGGGGGGAGATGTCATGGGCTAGCCATAGCCCAAGCCAAGATGCTGGGCCCAAGCCAAAGAGGTTGCACTTGTTAGAGTAGGATTCCTTATTAGTTAAGATTAGTTTCCTTGTTTATTAATATTAGGATTCCTAGTTAGTTAATTCTTATTTGTTAGGCCTTATAAATATAGATATAAGCCCTTCAGGCATAATTAGGCAAGAAATAAAGATTAGCCTACAAACCCTACCTCGGTTCTCTCAGTCTCCCCCGTTCTCCAACATAGCTCGGCAAGGGGATCAATCCTGTGCCAACCTATCCTACCGCTACGATCTACACAGTCGAGGGCCCCCAACCCTAGGGACCGACACCCTTGACAGAAATGGTTTAGGATAGGGAATTGTTTAGGGGTATTGTTGGAACCAATTTTTTCATCAAAATCCTAAATTTTAAATTTAAGAACCCATATAGGAGCTCTTTGAGATGCTATTAGGATCATAATAGAAGGAATATGAATATAAATTCCCCTAAGACACTTACAAGATCTGTAGCATTCCCCTTGCAGGCCAGTACTCCAATATCTAGTCACATTAAAGAGTACAAACATCAGCAGATTAGCAAACCAAAAAAAATATTATAACCTCAAGTGAACCAACTAATAAATCTGAGTCAGGGACAAATAAAATTACATGAGGGAAAATAAAAACAAAAGAGAAATACAATTGACTATGCAACTAAACAGTTGAAAGACAAATCAGATCATCTATGATAATACTATAATAGTGACATCAGAAAAGCACAAATAACCACCTAATTTTACATAACTATTGGACTGGTGTTGTTTATTAAACAAAGGCCTAAAACCAATTCAGATACCAAACCCACATAGCGCAACTCTGCAAACGTCCCATGGGGTTACCCAACAAATAATTGCGAGGATTAAGCAGCACAACAAGATTTGGAGGCTCAAATGCAAAACTATTCACATGTTAACACACATAATGTATTTATTTTGACAAAACAGATCATATACAAAACCACAACTTTTACATAATTAGTCTACTCATATGAAACAATAGGTACCATAAGAAATCAATCCCTACTAAAATCTCATTGCCATGTTACCCCTGTACGAAGTTGCATAATTACTGAAATTGCACGGCACTACATTTAAATCAACAGTGCATCATTCAATTAAAAAAATCTGTTGTAACTCAGAAAAATTATTGAATCGGAAACAATAACACCTAATATGTAAATCGATTGAAAATGCCAGACAAAGTAGAAGGAATTAAACCTTGCAGAATCTGATGATGAACCCCCACTCTGTCTCCACAACGGCCACGAACAGCGAGATCGCCACCGCGTAGCACCGGAATATGCCCCCGAATATCTGCAACTCAACGAACACAGAATCAGCACATAATCGCGCGGTCGGCGCACTAAGGCAGGAAAAGGGGGAGAAAAGGCGGCGGCGTACGTCGAGGCCGGCGCGGAAGGACTGCACGGCGGAGAGCACGTTGACGGCGAAGCAGAGGATGGCGATGGCGGCCGTGACGATGCTGAAGCAGCCGCAGACAATGAGGAGAGGGTCGGAGCGGGAGCTCGGGCGGCGGCGGCGGCAGCGCGGTGTGTCCCCGCCTCCGCCGACCAGCTGCGGCGCCTCCGGCGCAGCCCCGGACGCCGACGCGGAGATCTCATTGGCCATGGCTAGGGTTACGGCTCGCGCGGCTTCGAGAACCCGAGGCCTCGATGAGTAAAGTGATGAGCTGGCGCTTTTTAACCCGAGTCGCTGGTGCGGGAGGAGCCGAGGTGTAAGCGAGAGCCTATAAAGCAGAGGTGGAAGAAGGGGTGGTGCACCGCGTCCACGGAAATCTGTGGAGGAGAAGCTGGAGTGTAGCGGTGTTAGTGCACCCGGTTCAGGGAGGAGCGCATGGCTAGAGCCCAAGAGGTGGCGAGCGAGTGGGAGAGTGGCAGAATGTGGGGTCAGAGGAGTCCGACACGTGGCGCGATGACCCGATGGCAGGTCAGCTCCTGGCCGCTGACATTGAGGACCGCCCATACTATTATGAACGGTAACCACCCAAATCTATTAATAGGGTTGATCAAAGTTCCTTTTCTTTCAGCTTTAAATTATAATAATTTCTTTTTTTATAAACTAAAACAAACGGAGCAATTTATTGTATCAGTTTATTATAATTTGAAATATAGATTATAATAATTCAGGAAATTGGGGAACTCATCTTTTTTTATAAGCTGGAATCCAAAACTAAAACAAATATGACATAAACAATATGTATGGATGAGATGATTTCATCTAGTTTTTATTGGATAGGATTAGGGATGATCTGATGAGGACATCACCAATAATACAACCATATATGAATATTAAGATCCAATTAATCGAGTTCGAGCACGACGATTAATCTCTAGGTCAAGTCGTTTCTAAGTATCTTAGTACATTATTTTGGAAATAAATTACTATCTAATATTATTATTATTGTTAGGAACCATGTAGATGATGAAAATAACTTGGAGATAAATAAAGAGTTGGAGAAGAATCAGGAAGGACATCAAGCCAATTTGAGAGTCCAATCCAACTACAATTCGTGTCCAACTCGGATTCCAGGAGAAGCGTGCACTAAAATCATCGCCCAGGCTGCACACGGACTCCGTTTTTGACGTTCCACCTAGCCACGCAAAGATAACTTCAGAACCTTTCCAATGCCACTAGTTTCATCTCAAAATTCATTCTAGATCAATGGGAATAGTCAAAATAAAATAGAGTCCAGAATCTACCAGCGTGCTGTTTTCTGCGTTATTGGGCCTTTGGGCCGTGTATCCAGTTGAGCCCATTAGGGGTGCGTCCCGAACTACTATATAAGGTGTTTCTACATCTATATAGGGTTTTTGAGTTTAGTTTACATGTTGCTTTGATAGCCGCCACTGTTGATAGCAAAAAATGGCATTAATGGCTAGATCGTCAAAATATCAATTTTGATGATTTGGGCCGAAAATACACATGTCCAAGGTCTGTCCGAAGCCCTACAGGGCTGAAGTCAATTGAGCTATGGGCTCCGAAAGCCTCTAGCCAGCCCATGGGCTTCGGCCGGGAAGTCTTCGGAGGCCCACGCTACCGAAGCTTCGGCCCGAGGAGCAAGCCTCGACGAGCCTGGCCGAAGCCCACACTACCGAAGCTTCGGCTCGAGGAACAGGCCTCGGCGGGCCTGGCCGAAGCCCACCTCGGCAGAGATAGAATTGGATGCATTTCTATCTTAATCTTTATCTCTATCTGGCCGGATTAATAGCAGATTAGATTAGGAATTAAACCCCTATAAATAGAGAGGCAAGGCCAGCGTGAGATGCCCCCCAACTCAAACCAAACCAAAGCTCGTGCTTTGATCGTATTTACTTTACCTTTATTTTCATGTACCTCTTCGTGGGTTTGCCTGGAAGCCCTCTGCCGGCCACTTCGGAACAGTGGTAACCCTTGTTACTTCGCTTGTGAAGTATCCGTTAATCTACGTAATAGATTGCTATCGCCTTGTTACTTCGCCTGTGAAGTATCCGCTAATCTGCGTAACAGATTGCTACCTTCGCTACTAGTGCAACACTTAGCAAAATTCGGTCCTGAGGCTGAATTGGTACTTCGAATTCCCTCTGCTGCAGGTTCGCACGTTCGGAGCTACTTCGCCAGAGGTGTCCGGAGCTGAGAGATCGGTTTCGGAGGTCCCCAGGACACCCTTCGACGAGACCGCAGGCTTCGACAACAGGCTTCACTAGCATACTTCATCGCAACAGGCTTCGCCACGATCACTCCCCCGCACCGGACGAAGTTGCGCTCGCGCGTGGCCCTCGCGTCGATATTTCCGTAGTTTTCTGTATCGGAGATCTCACGCCGAACCCCGCTATTCGGAGGTGATCATCGCGTATAGATCCGTTCGGAGTCCATCTTCGATCGGGTCAGTCCGAACGCCGAAGCACCCTTCAGTGGAGCACTTCGCACCAGACGCCGAAGGTATACTTCGGTGGCCCCTTCGCACCGGACTTCTAACCAGACGGGCTCCGACTGGTTTGTTGATTGTATTTTGTTTAATCTATCTCTTTCGGCTAATTGGATTATTTTGTGTAATCTGGTTGTCTGGCGACTCCACCCCCCTTATCATGACTAAGGGTAGTCGGAACGCGACGTCGGTGCCACGTCACGCTTAGGTCTGTCCCTAAGTATCCGTGCACTTTTGGATCGGCGAACTGACCCAAGTGCGGGGGCATGATTCCGTGTCAACACACTTTTTGGTGACTCCGCTGGGGACCGCTACGCCAACATGATGAGTATGTTTACATCGGCCACCGGTACATCTACATTGACTACTATGTCTACACCGCCGATGGACGCGATAGGAGGCGCGAATATCGACAACCGCAACATATTGTCACCTACACTCGAAGATATCCCCGCAGAAGACCGAGCAGAGATCGAGGCAAAGTTAAAGGCGTTCCAAGACATGATGCTTGGGGGCTACATCAAGACACGCGTGGGATTCATCAAGCGTGACATCGTCATCCCCGACCTCGCTCAGGTCCAGGTAACACCTGTATCGCCTCGTTTATCTTCTTTAGAAATTGAGCAAAAAATAGCCGCATCAGTAGATCAAGCCGTTAGCGCTTCGCTAGCCAACCGTTTAGATTCGGTAGTCAGCTCCCCGGTAGAGGCAACTCTTAGAAGGTTCGGCTTTACTGAGGCCGTACCCCCAGTTCCTATAGCTAGTGCACCTCCGGCAAATCACGTGTATGGTAGAACTGACGACAGCACTGGCGCAATCACGTCTCCGGCCTCATCACTTATGGCCGAGACCAATCACTACACTTACGGTCAAACTAATACTGCATACCATGCACCACCACCTGCGCCAATGCCCGCGCTGCCCACACCACATGCGTAGACGCCCGGACACGAGAACGTCATACAAATAGCACATAGGGAAGAGGCCCATGGCCGACACGCCGATATCCCACCGCGCGTCGCGCCCCCGCATGAGAGGCGCACACAAGCAACATACCAAGATGACATAGAGGAGCGGGTCCACGCACTATTTAGGGAGTGTGCTGGCTTCGTGCCCAAGGGACAAGTTAGGGTTTACCGTAAACCATACCCCGACCACCTTGATACCGTGCCCTACCCCCGCAGCTATAGAATCCCCGAATTTACTAAATTCGATGGCGAGGGTAGCAAAACCACACTAGAACACATTAGTCAATTCTTGGCACAGTGTGGAGAGGTTAGCGGGATAGATGCTCTAAAGGTTAGACTTTTTTCTCTCTCGCTATCCGGCACCGCTTTCACTTGGTTTTCGGCGCTCCCGCCGAACTCCATCCACACGTGGGATGATTTGGAACGGAAATTCCACGATTATTTCTACACGGGTGAGACAGAACTTAGGCTTTCACATTTGACATCGGTTAAGCAAAAATCTAGCGAGAGCGCCTCTGAATACATCAAGCGTTTTAGGGATACTAGAAACCGATGTTTTAGTCTTAATATTTCAGAAAGGGACTTGGCGGAATTAGCTTTTAACGGGTTGCGTTCCGAAATTAAAGAGAGGTTAGATAACCAAAACTTTTTAGAAGTTAGCCAAGTTTTGTAGCAGGCTCTGGTCCAGGAAGTCCGAACCAAAGACAAAAAGTTTATTAAGACGTTTAGCAAGCCCAGGGCCGAAATCCACATCATGGAACTCTCTGATGAGGAGGAGTCAGAGGAGGAGGATTCGGCCGACATGTACGCGGCCGAGTGGATTTGGAATGCTAAAAATAAACCTGTCACCTGCTCCGAGTTACGACCATCCCCCACAAAGAATCGGCCTAGTGAGGTCAAGTACTCGTTTGATATAACTAAATGTGATAAAATATTTGATTTTCTCTTAAAAGCCAGCTTCTCAGGTTACCTAAGGGTCAATTAATTCCACCTGCCGATGAGTTAAAGAAGCATCCATACTGTAAGTGGCATGATTCACATTCACATAACACTAATGATTGCAATGTTTTTCGACGGCAGATACAATCGGCCATAGAAGAAGGACGATTGAAGATAGACCATAATCCGAAGATGAAGATGGACAAAGATCCTTTTCCCGTCAACGCCATCGACCTCGGCGAAAAGAAAGTGTTGATTCGGCCGGAACAGGCCGAGCCGGCTAAGGGAAAGGACGTGATTATTGGAGAACCGCGCACTCGCACACTTGTGCCAAAGAACCCCGAGGTAGGAGTGTGAAAACGGAACATTAATACACCTTTATCTAAGGCTCACAAGAGGCCGAAGGTGACATATAACATGCTGTTGAGTAAGCATCGAAGAAGGGCCAAGGAGACTGGTCCACACACTCAGAAGCTAAAGCAGCCGAAGGGTCCGAGACCCTCGGAGGATGGCTTCGGACCGAAGAAGGCGGACCCTCCACATGGAGACTTCGGACCGCGGTGGCCCGATGCTCCGCACGGTGATTCCGAGCCACAATGGCCGAATCCCCCGTACAACGGCTTCGAGCCCCAGTGGTCGGGGCCCCTACACAACAACTTCGGCTCCCAATGGCCGAACCCCGCACCATGTTGGACCTCTCCGATGGGAGGCTTTGGTCCATAATGGCCGAACATACCTCCGGCCTGGCAGGACCCTTCACTGGTGTGGTCCGAGGTGCCATCAACACTGTAGAACCCCCCTCCGGGTAACGGGTTCGGCTCACATTGGGCGAGGCCACTAGAGCCACAGATGCCTCCGCCGTATGACTGGGTGGGGACCCCGTGGGCTCCGTACATATCTGGGTCAGGGTATCCTCCGCAACCTAACACTATACCTTGTTTTCCTTCGGAATATTATGGATGGCAGGAGCAAACAGACGCGGCGGAAGGGGGCATCATCCACAGACTGTCCGTTGTGCCTCCGAATCGGACCATGCAGAGCGAAGCCGAGGGGTGCGAGCACGCGGAGGCCGAAGTCAGGGAGTCCGAAGCCATAACCATCAGAGTTGGGTCTTAGGAAGTCCCAATCCCGAAGACTTTGTCACCGAGGTCTGACGGAGGTAAGTCCCATGCTTCGGCCAGACTCTGCGCCGAAGCCCGGCTCGATCGGCCTGACAAGGCTGGTCCGTCTGACGGGGTTCGCAGCGAAGCCCCCTCTGAACACAAGGTGCACAAGGCCGAAGGGCACAATGCCACTTCAGCCAGAATTAATGGAAGCCGAACAGTTGCACCCGACACCAAGCCGCAACCATCTTGGGCACCTCCGGGCATGTCTAAATCACAGAAGAGACGCCTACAATGGCTACGAGCACAGGAGATGCGCGAGAAGGAAGCCAAGGATGAACGCGACGCTATCTTCGAAGAGATCCGCCCTCGGCCAGCCACAAGACAGGTATGGAGGGTGAAGCCGGTTGAGACGATCAACCCGGCTCCCAGTCCGAGCGACGATGACGATGACATGCTCGACGACGATTACTTGCCCGTCTCCGAGGGACCTGCACCCCAGGTGATGGACATCAACATCGTCACACTGCCTGCTGAGTTCGCTCTGCCACAGGATGAGGCCGAGGTCGCTCAATTGAACCTCAGTCCACGCAGCGCCATCTTCGAGAAGCCTGAGGATTCGGCTCGCCATTTGAAGCCTCTCTATGTTAGAGGGCACATCGATGGAAAGACGATTTCCCAGATGCTCGTCGACGGCGGCGCCACTGTTAACTTAATTCCCTACTCGTTGTTGAAGAAACTTGGCAGGGACGAGGATGACCTGAAGAAAACCAACTTGATGCTCAATGGCTTCAGCGACTAGAGCTCCAAGGCCAAGGGCGTACTCTCCATGGAGTTGACGGTGGGTAACAAAACATTGCCAACAGCATTCTTCGTCGTCGACGTACAAGGTAACTACAGTGTACTACTCGGGTGCGACTGGATTCATGCGAATTGTTGCATCCCTTCTACGCTACACCAGTGCCTGATACAGTGGGACGACGACGAGGTAGAAGTCATTCCCGCGGATACTTCGGCCCAAGTAGCATTGGCCGATGTATCAGTTGATGTCGTCCATAACAAAGTAGAATGTCTGTCAGGTAGAGATCTTTTGGATTATGATTTTGTTAGTGTATCCGGAGGACGGTTTGTACTAGTGTCTGTAAAGCCGGCTGGAGTAGCACAACTATTTTTGTATTAATAGTCATGTCAAGCAAGAGTAATCTAGATTGGCTAAAGTCTCGCGTAGAGCAGTATCGGTCTAATAAAGATGGTATTGCCGAAGCCGTCGAGGACTTTAGCAAAGTAGAAAAATTATGACAAGGTTTTGCGTCGGCCGATCCCTTGGAAGAGGTCGAAATAGGTGATGGTAGCACCCCAAGGCCGACTTTTGTAAACCAACATTTACAGCCCGATGAAATGGCTGAAGTAATAAAGTTACTTCGGTCGTATGTCGATTGTTTCGCATTGGAGTATAACGAGATGCCAGGGCTAAGCCACGAGCTCGTAGAGCATCGGCTGCCCATTAAGTCCGGATTTAGGCCTTATAAGCAGCCTCCCCGCCGCTTTAATTCGGCCGTCTATGACCGGGTTAAGGAAGAAGTGGAGCGACTACTCAATGCTGAATTTATTAGGCCTTGCAAGTACGCAGAATGGGTTGCTAACATTGTGCCTGTAGAGAAGAAAGGGAGCGGCAAAATACGGGTATGCATTGATTTCAGGGATCTGAATAGAGCCACTCCGAAGGATGAGTATCCAATGCCGATAGCCGACATGTTGATCAACGATGCTTCAGGACACAAGGTACTAAGCTTTCTTGATGGCAATGCTGGTTATAATCAAATCTTTATGGCCGAAGAAGACGTCTACAAGACTGAATTTCGATGCCCTGGTTTTGTCGGTTTGTTCGAATGGGTCGTCATGACTTTTGGTTTGAAAAATGTCGGTGTCACATATCAGCGCGCTATGAATATGATCTTTCATGACTTGTTAGGAGTCATGTTAGAAGTTTACATCGATGATGTTGTAGTCAAATTGGACGCTATGGGAAACCATTTAGCCGATTTGAAAGTTGCTTTCGATAGGATGCGACAATATGGGCTGAAAATGAACGCGCTTAAGTGTGCTTTTGGCGTGTCGGCGGGTAAGTTCTTAGGTTTCATTGTTCACGAGAGAGGCATAGAAATTGATCCTACGAGACTTGAGAAGATTAGAAACATTGCAGCGCCGACATGCAAAAGGGATGTGCAAAAATTACTAGGCAAGATGAACTATTTGCGTCACTTTATATCCAACTTGTCTGGCAAGATTGATGCATTTGTCCCCATACTCCGGCTAAAGAATGAAGCCGAGTTCACTTTGGGGGCAAGCCAACAAAGGGCTTTCGAAAAGATCAAAGAGTGCTTGTCATCACCACCCGTGGTAAGAGCACCTAAAGTCGAGATTCCGTTTCGGTTATACATCACCGCTGAAGATAGCGTGATTGGAGCCGTGCTAACCCAGGAGGTAGAGGGAAAGGAGTACATCATCACATTCTTGAGCCGCCGCCTGCTGGACGCCGAGACCAGGTACGCGTTTGTGGAATGATTGTGTTTATCACTTTATTACGCGTGCACCAAATTACGCCATTATCTTCTCCCCACTACATGTATGGTCGTTTGCCAAACCGATGTTATAAAGCACATGTTACAGAAGCCGATTCTAAGTGGAAGAATCGGAAAATGGGCTTACGCATTGATTGAGTACGATTTGGCCTACGAACCCTTGAGAGCGATGAAAGGTCAAGTCATAGCCAACTTTATAGTTGATCATCACATAGATGTTAGCTGGAGTGATACTATTGATTTAATTGAGGTAGTACCATGGAAAGTCTATTTTGATGGTTCGGCTTGCAAGAACGGCCAAGGCATTGGAGTGGTTCTCATATCACCTAATGGGGTACACTTCGAAACCTCGGCCCGTCTAGAATTTGCTTCCACTAATAACCAAGCCGAATACGAAGCTTTGTTACTAGGTCTTGAATTACTAGAGTCTGTAGACGCTAAACATGTTCACGCGTATGGTGATTCTTTGTTAGTAGTGCAACAAGTAGCTAAGAGTTCTCAATGTTTTAATGGCTTGCTAAATAGTTACTTGGATAAATGTCTAAACATAGTTGCCACTTTTGATGACTTCAAAATCTTTCACGTGTCAAGAGAAGTCAATTCAGTCGCCAATGATTTGGCTCCGCAAGCATCTGTCTACCAAGTCAGGAGAGGAATATTTTCTGTATTGGGGAAGCCGATGCTCGGCCTCACTGCCGAAGCCAGTAACAGTGGGCAGGCACACGCTCCGTGTCGAACCCCTCAGGCCGCCGAAGGCCACCGCACGCCGAAGCCCCTGGGTCGAAGTGCTCTGCCGACCAAGGGATCTGGCACGCCGGAGCCCATGGTCTGAAGCCTCCCAAATGAAGAAGGCTCCTTAGAGTCCGAAGCCTCCGGAGGGCTTCGGTCTAGCACACTCCGAATGGCCACCCCGGCTAGGCTTCGGCAAGAGCTGGAATGGCTCGGGGGACACCTCGAAGTAAGTAAATTAGAAGTTTTTTCAGAAGGAGGACCAACGAGACCCTCTAAAACCTGTAAGGGCGATTGGAGAGTCCTAATCGTCTAGTATTTGAGGAACCCTAGCCAAAGGGTTGATCGGAAGGTTCGGCGACAAGCGTTCAAATTCGTGTTGATGTACGACACGTTGTATCGCCGAACCATCGGCGGAGTGCTATTGAAGTGTTTAGACCATGAGAAGTCCCAGGTGGCTACAGGAGAAGTCCATGAGGGGCTTTGTGGCACTCATCAGTCGGCCCAAAAGATGAGTTGGATGCTCAAAAGAGCGGGTTTTTATTGGCCGACTATGACTGATAATTGTTTCAAGTACTATAGAGGGTGTGAAGCATGCCAGAAGTTTGGCAATATTTAGTTGGCTCCTGCCTCATTACTCAATCCTATTGTTAAGCCATGGCTGTTTTGAGGTTGGGGTTTAGACTTCATCGACCAGATCCACCCTCCTTCCTCAAAGGGGCATCAGTTCGTGTTAATGGCAACGGATTACTTCACTAAGTGGACCGAGGCCGTACCTCTCAAGAACATGACTCACAATGAGGTACATGATTTTATTTTGAAACATATCATACATAGATTCAGCATTCCCCAAACTCTTACTACGGATCAAGGTAGTTCATTTGTTTCTGGGGAAGTAAGGGATTTCGCTGAATATTATGGTATTAAGTTGATAAACTCTTCACCTTACTATGCTCAGGCCAATGGTCAGGCCGAGTCTAGTAATAAAACTGTGATTAAGCTCATTAAGAAGAAAATCGAAGAGTTTCCTAAAAGGTGGCATGAAGTGCTTTCTGAGGCGCTATGGGCTTGTAGAATTGCAAAGCACGGTGCTACCAAGGTCAGTCCATATGAGTTGGTATATGGACAAGAGGTCGTTCTGCCTGTAGAGGTAGATCTTGGCTCCTTAAGAGTGTTAAAGCAAGATGGCTTATCGGTCGACGAGTATGAAACTCTTGTAAAGGATAATCTAGAGGAAGTAACCGATAAGAGACTAAGGGCTTTAGAAGCCATAGAAGTAGACAAGAAGAGAGTAGCCAAAGCCTACAATAAGAATGTTAAACCAAAATCATTTCAGATAGGAGACTTGGTGTAGAAAACAATTTTACCATTAGGCACGAAGAGTCCCAAGTTTGGTAAATGGTCACCTAGTTGGGAAGGTCCTTTTAAGATAGCCGAATTCGCTCCCGGCAACGCCTACGTGTTGGAATCCCTGCAGGGAGAGCGGTTTCGAAGGGCTCTAAATGGTAGGTACTTGAAAAGGTATTTCCCAAGCGTGTGGCAAACATCATAAAAAATGTTGGAAAGCCGACATGGATGGTATCGTCTTCAGCTCGTTGTGCTTTTAGTTCACTCAGTTCACTAAAAGGCAGGGGGCACGTGTTGATTGCAAAAAATGACATTAATGGCTAGATCATCAAAATATCAATTTTGATGATTTGGGCCGAAAATACACATGTCCAAGGTCTGTCCAAAGCCCTACAGGGCCGAAGTACATTGAGCTATGGGCTCCGAAAGCCTCTAGCCAGCCCATGGGCTTCGGCCGGGAAGCCTTCGGAGGCCCACGCTATCGAAGCTTCGGCCCGAGGAGCAAGCCTCGACGAGCCTGGCCGAAGCCCACACTACCAAAGCTTCGGCTCGAGGAACAGGCCTCGACGGGCCTGGCCGAAGCCCACCTCGGCAGAGATAGAATTGGATGCATTTCCAACTTAATCTTTATCTCTATCTGGTCGGATTAATAGCAGATTAGATTAGGAATTAAACCCCTATAAATAAAGAGGCAAGGACAGCATGAGATGCCCCCAACTCAAACCAAACCAAAGCCCGTGCTTTGATCGTATTTACTTTACCTTTATTTTCCTGTACCTCTTCGTGGGTTTGCCTGGAAGCCCTCCACCGGCCACTTCGGAACAGCGGTAACCCTTGTTACTTCGCTTGTGAAGTATCCGTTAATCTACGTAATAGATTGCTATCGCCTTGTTACTTCGCCTGTGAAGTATCCGCTAATCTGCGTAACAGATTGCTACCTTCGCTACTAGTGCAACACTTAGCAAAATTCGGTCCTGAGGCCAAATTGGTACTTCGAATTCCCTCTGTTGCAGGTTCGCACGTTCGGAGCTACTTCGCCGGAGGTGTCCGGAGCTGAGAGATCGGTTTCGGAGGTCCCTAGGACACCCTTCGACGAGACCGCAGGCTTCGACAACAGGCTTCGCCAGCATACTTCGTCGCAACAGGCTTTGCCACGATCACTCCCCACACCAGCCGAAGTTGCAGCTCGCGCGTGGCCCTCGCGTCGCTATTTCCGTAGTTTGCTGTATCGGAAATCTCACGCCGAACCCCGCTGTTCGGATGTGATCATCGCGTCTAGATCCGTTCGGAGTCCATCTTCGATCGGGTCAGTCCGAACGCCGAAGCACCCTTCGGCGGAGCACTTCGCACCAGACGCCGAAGGTACACTTCGGTGGCCCCTTCGCACCGTACTTCGAACCAGACGGGCTCCGACTGGTTTGCTGATTGTATTTTGTTTAATCTATCTCTTTCGGCTAATTGAATTATTTTGTGTAATCTGGTTGCCTCGTGACTCCACCCCCCTTATCATGACTAAGGGTAGTCGGAACGCGACGTCGGTGCCACGTCACGCTTAGGCCTGTCCCTAAGTATTCGTGCACTTTTGGATCGTCGAATTGACCCAAGTGCGGGGCACGATTCCGTGTCAATAGCCGCTTCACCGGATTTGTAAGTGAACCCCAATTCGCTGATTCTAATATAATTTTCAGTTCAATTTCATTTTCTGCGTTCTTGCTTGTGTTCTTCGATTCGCAGGCAATGATTAGCCTTCTTGGTGAGGTCAATCAGGCTATGCTTGGTTGATAACCAACGAAGCAGTGGTGTAGCGATTGCAAGGGCCGATCTCGTGGATCAGAAGCCGGATCATCAACGTCGAGTTCTCCACAAATCGTTGTTGATCCCCCACCTGACGGAAGATCGGGCACCCTCCTTCTCCATCAAGTGGTATCAGATCTTGGTTTACATTCAGGTTCATGTATCTTAGATTAGATTGATTTCATATTCATCCCATAGTCCACGAAAAAGCCAACAAAAAATTTATAGTCGTAGGTTTTCCCCGATCCAAGACCATCCCTAGCCTTTGCACGTTTTAGTTTCAGAGTTTGTAATATTGAGTTTGTGTCCTTAGTCAAGTTTGGTTGCTGGTTAGTATTGTGATTAGTTTTTTTAAATCCCTTATACTAGCCACCACCCATAAATCCCCTTTAATTTACAATAAACCCTGATTCAGTCTGCCTCTGATAAAATAGTCATATCTTTTGTATACGGACTCCGAATAAGGCAAATAAATACATTTTCAAAATCTACAGAAAAAGTTAGATCTAAGTTTTCCTAGCAAGCTAGGTTTGACGAGTTTAGTTTTTCTAAATTCGGCCGGAAAGATCGAGTTTTCCAGCTCCGAAGTTTCTTGCGCAGATTTTTTCAGCTCATCATTATTTACCTACATAGCACTTCTTTGCAGCAAAACTGTATCACATCTTCTTGGTTTGTTTTCTTTGTGCTGCTAATCAGAAAAAAGAAGTGTAAAAAAGAGTTCAAAAAAGAGTTCAAAAAGAGTTAAAAATATAGAAAAAATAAAAATATCAAAAAAAGGAGGAGCACTTAGGGATAATCTTGAAAGATATTAGTTTTGTGTGGTGCTGTTTTTGGTACTATTTTGTGCTGATTTTATCAAGGAACAAGTCCATTTTTAGCCATCGAACTAAGACCGAAGTTTGCTTTTGGCCATCGAACTCGAAAACCAGGAATCTTCGGCCACTGAACTTTACAAACCGTGTATAATTGACCACCGAATCCTGTTTGGAATGGTTTTAGGTGGTTTTGACCACCACGTTGGACTCCAGTCGCCACATCACCCGCCACATCAGCTTGCTGACTCAGCTGCAGTCCACACGTCAGGTCAGGGGCCCTCCTTATCTCTTCGTTAGGTCACCCGACAGCTGCGCTGGCTCATTCGAATCCTACGACGGCACTAGGGTTTGAGGAGGGGCGGCGGAAGGGAGGTACGGGAGCCATGGCCAGGTCGTCGAGCTCAGTCTTCTTCGACAGGTACGCTTGGAAGTTTGGGTGAAGAGTCTCCAATCCTATACAGGCATGGTCCCCCTAGATTACTCGTCGCCGACAATCTACTATTGAGGGAACAAGGTGACGCGGTGGATTTCTTGGAGCGAAGCGAACCTAGGGCGACACTACTTCACTTGCTATCGTTGACGCTACGCCACGCCACCCTCTGCCTTGCGCACCGATGATTTGAGGAACGAGATGTCATCGGGTGACCTAACGAAGAGATAAGGAGGGCTCCTGACCTGACGTGTGGGCCGCAGCTGAGTCAGCAAGATGATGTGGCGGGTGATGTGGCGATGGAGTCCAACGTGGCGGTCAAAACCACCTGAAACCATTCAAAACAGGACTCGGTGATCAATTATACATGGTTTGTAAAGTTCAGTGGCCGAAGATTCTTGGTTTTTGAGTTCGAATGGCCAAAAGCAAACTTCGACTTTAGTTCGATGGCCAAAAACAGACTTGTTCCTTTTATCAATCTATAAGCCGTCCTTTGAGCCTCCACCACTCTCATATAAGTCTTGTTGTCATAGGGATCACATTCAGACCAGCAATTAGTACGAGTACTCTAGACACTTATTTAATATTACTACCTGTTTCTAAATCGTGTTCCACCATATAGAATACTCTTGTTTAACCGCCTAGACTCCACATATATACTTCTGATCAGTGCAACTTGAGTCTTTGCAATCGTATACCACTCTATTTGGAAGTCACCAACCAGTCAAGATTTGTGCAACGACCAAGATTGTGCCATCCACTGCCCTGTGATGGTAAGAAACTTGTAAGATTATGGTAAGACGCTTGAGTGTGAGCGAGATCACCTTCCACTACCTAATAGTTGATAGGGCTAATATATTTTTTCTAGTGTTTTTCCTTTTCTACTAACCATGGCAGGTATGAGAGGTACGACAAATCATAGTCATGGTAACTATGTTTCTTCTATCAAAAGTAAGTTTACCATCCCATCTTTTTATGGTGAATATGATGCTGAAGAATACCTAGATTGGGAGATGACCGTAGAGCATAAATTTAACTTATATCTAGTTCCTGAACAACATAGAGTTAAACAAGCAACTGGTATGTTTAAAAATCGTGCTTTAATCTAGTGGGAAGATATAAGTGAACTTCAAGTACAACCTGATACATGGGGTCTTTTAAAAAGAGCTATGCGTAGTAAATTTGTCTCTCCTTATCATCGTGAATTGTGTAAGAAACTACAATGCTTCATTCAAGGTAACATGTCTGTGAGAGAGTATTATGCTGAGCTTCGAGAGAGCATGACCCGTTGTGGTGTTGTGGAGCACTCGGAGGACACGATGTGGTGCTTTTATGATGGATTGAGGCATGAGATTCAAGATATCAGTTTATTATAAAGAATTTAGTACCCTTAGTCGTTTGTTCCATCTTGCCATCATTGCATAGAAAGAATTGCAGGAACGATAATACAATGCAAGAGACTCCTATCCACCATGAGTGACGAGCACACCGACACTAACCAAGCCTTTCTCTTCTTCAAGTGTTCGTCATGCACCTGCACATGTCACTACAATAATTCAGCAAACTTACGCCGGCCAAAGCCGATGGAAGTTAGCCCTTTCCCGACAGAAGAAGCTAACTTCCGTCGGTAAAAGACTAACTTCCGTCGGCATTTGGCCGACGGAAGCGGGTAGACAGAAGTTAGTTAACTTCCGTCAGCCGTCGACGAAAGTTAGCTAACTTCCGTCGGCTTCACGTGGCCGACGGAAGTTAGCGCCGAACTCTGCCACGTCAGTAGAGGCGCGCTAACTTCCGTTGGCCAGTCTGGCAGACGGAAGTTAGGTGGCCCTAACTTCCTTCGGCTTTGGCCCTAGCCGACGGAAGTTAGCTGGTATTTTTTTTATTTTTCCTGGTTCCCCTACTCACACTCACATCCAACCACAATTTATATCACATTCACATATAACATCCAAAATCACATTCAAACTTCACATATAACATCCAAAATCACATCTCACATCCAAATTCACATACAAACTTCACCCAGCACATCCAAAATCACATAACACAACTAAATTCACATCCAAAGTCACAATACACATCCGGATTCACATATACCATCCAAATTCACATACAAAGTCACATAACACATTGAGATTCACATAACACATTCAAATTCATATCGAAGCGCATGTCACATCCAGATTCAATCCAAAATTCACACACATATGTCCATACTAACTAATCGCCCACATTTGGGTCGTGGGTGCCGCCGCTAGCTCCCGCTTCATCCACATTTGCCCTAGAGGCTCCATACTGACTAGGCGTACGGAAACTCTGAAGAAATAGACAAAATTAGAGAACGAACTCAACTAACCTTCTAAACTGTTGGACCGAAAATGACGACCAGAGGGGGGTGAATGGGAGCTTTTAAAATTTTAGACTAAAAATAGTCGACTGTTTTAATTCTGTCTTCTGCGGAACAGACTTCGAATACACCCTTTGAAGTTCTGGATCGGAGGTATTTCACAGCTCCAAAACCAGGCTTCGCCAGGAGCAAAAGTTCAAAGTCAAGAAGACTTCGCTCCACCCACAACACCAAAGACTCAACTCTGCTAAGTCAGTGCAGGCTCCGCACACTGGGTGCCTTCGAGCAGGCTTCGCACTTCACCTTTCGCAAGAGCAGACATCCCTCTGAGGACTTCGACCAAATACTCACTGATAGCAACTGGTGCTAGGCTTCGTACTTCGAAGGTCTAAACGCACACTGAACACACTTCGCCGAGGGCTTCGACAAGAGAAGAAAATGGGCTTCGATTCAACCCAAGGATAGTGCTTCGCTAGTAATCAGAGAGGTCAAGCCTCTAGTTTACACAGAGCGAACACACACTAAAAAACACACTTCACACGCATAGACCTCTCACACACTTCTCCAGAAGAGATTCAAAACACAACTTCAAGGAGGAAGAAGAAGGTGTACAGAGGAATCAAAGCATGCAGTGCAACACCGAATACAAGTT
Organism: Zizania palustris; assembly: GCA_019279435.1. Lineage (NCBI taxonomy): Eukaryota > Viridiplantae > Streptophyta > Magnoliopsida > Poales > Poaceae > Zizania > Zizania palustris. Next base: position 30,466,639 of record JAAALK010000282.1, read on the forward strand.
CAAGCATAAATGAGAACAGAGTCAAAGTTTCATTACTTGAACAGGGAACACACAATGAACTCACAAGATGAACACAGAGTATGTGGCGGCTAGCAAAGGAGCTCAAAAATGGCTGCTCAAAGTGTTGTTGTGGCCTAGGCTAGCCTCCACTATTTATAGGCACTATTCAACCATGTGAATAGACTACTTTACCCCTAGGGTTTACACTGGTTTTGTCTCATCAGAACAAGGGGGGTATAGCTGGTAGTCTACTTTATTTGGAGGCTTCTTTTGTCAGCTTCGCAGAGGAGACAACATCAGCTTTTGTAGAGCAGACACGGTCAGCCTTTGCAGTCTTGGATTCTTCTGAAGCCCCCTTCGCACGCGAGGTGTGTGGTAGCTTCGGTGAGAAGCCTTGAGCCTGACGGCCTTCGCTTCACCGAAGTCAGCCTTCGATATAGTGACGGTTTTGAGCCGAAGCCGTCAAAGCCCTTGGGCCTTCGCACCAACACCTCTGGAGTGGACCACCACGGCTTCACAGCTTCTCCCAGCTCGAACTTCGTCAGTCAGTGTACCGAAGCCATGCATGGCCGAAGTACCTCAAGTCAGCCTCACTCCGAAGCCCCACTTTCGGAGTACCACCCTTCGAAGTCCCTCCTTCATCCAAAGCCTCCGTACGAAGCATTCCATGAGCACTTCGTCGCAGTGTCTCTCCCCGAGCACACTCCTCGATGAATCTCACCCGAACCATGCCTTCGATGCACCTTGACTTCTGAGACCTTCGTCGGGTAAACCTTGGAGTGCCTCCCTCCGGAGCACACTTCAAACTCCTTGCCTCATTGTTGAGGACTTGGTCCACCATAATCCGAAGTCACTCCATTCGGAGTACCCTTCGAAGTGCCTCGCCTCTGAGGACTTCGTCTTGGTGTACCTTCACCCAGAGCCATGCTCCACACTCTCTGCCTTCGTCTGGCGCACTTTGACCCGAGGTCCGACCTCGACCCCTTCATAGCCTCCGTGACCGAGCTCCCCACTCACTTGGCATCAAGCCTCCCGCTTGACCCGGGTTCACTTGCTGCGAATCGTCCATCGCCTCCTGACGTCACCTGCGCACCATAGACAAACCGACAAGTGTATCCAGTACCCCGGAGACCTCTCCGGGTAAACAACCTTCGGCACACACTCCGGTGTACCGCCCAAAGTATCGAACACTTTGATACAACCAAGTCATCGTGTACTGTCGGACCCCTCCGACGGTCACACTCCGCTGCAACAGCTGCAAGCAAACAGACCCACCGAACCCTTCAGTGAAACAACCTCTGAACCCCTTCGAATCAGAGGATAAAATATGTCAATCACTCATCACAGACTCTGAAACCAACCCTTGGTTTCTCATAAAAGCTAACTTAAGTATCTCAAGTAATGATATGTCAGGAGGTACCTCAGGTGTAGGAGGAACAAATGGAAGTGGTGGTGGCGGGGGAGGTAGTGGTTGGAACAAGGACATGTCAAATCCACCATGTTGCTAGGCTAGTTGCTACACATATTGTAATGCCATCAGTTAGTTCTAAACATATTGTTGAATACTTTATAACTGCAACACTACAAACTAAACTTACTTGGATCATCGCCTGCTATTGTGCTAAGCAGGCAGTATAGTACTCTTGTTGTTGCCTACTGTGCTCATCACGTCGCCTCATTTCCTCCCTCAGCTGAACCACCTCCGGGTTTGCTTCTGAGCGACGATGGCTGGAGCCAACTCCGACGGAGCTCTGCGACGATTGAGCTAACTTCTGAGCTCTCACCGCTCTTGAGTCAATAACTCCATTGAACATGGAGTACCTGCAACATTGAACGAGTTAGTTACCATTACAATACCATACACAAAACATTGATAAAAATATTGTCTCACCGTCCATGGCCTTTTCCACCTTAGCTGGAGTACACGGCCATTTGGTCGACAGGTTCTCTCCGCCAATCATAGTCCTCTCCATGGAGTTGAACAATGTGTTCACCATACTGCGCCTGCAAAAAACAACATGTCCGATTAGATGGAAAAAAATGAAATGACGCAAACTCTTAACATTGCTAACATATCTCACCAAATGGTCCGTGGCTGACTGGCTACACAAGACATCTGGCTATGTAGGATCGCTTCCTTTGTGACCAGAAGCATACACCTCGATGTCACTTGGCACATTGCCAGATTTAGATTCCTATACAGTAGATATGAGTTAGTCGCATTACAATGTATCTATAGATAGAGTGATAGAAGGCGGTCTTACCATGCGTTTAGCGTGGTGGATATGTCCATCGGCACCATATCTGTGCTTCGGATCCATCCCACAGCATTGTCTTTTCTGCTCGGAAGTCTTCTTGAATGCAGTTGAAGACCAAATCTTGCAGAATTCAAAATATGCATCCTCGTGGTTTGCAAACCACGAAATCCTCACCTGAATAGAGATGCTATTTGTATTATATGAAAATAAATCTCAACAATCGAAGATTAAAAAGTTAGAATTGTTTACCGAACAGTATAGTTCTTTAGTCAAGTATATTGTGGATGCACCCGTCGCCTTGCTCATTCATTGCCCTAGCTTCTCCTTGTAGTACGCATTGTTCGCTTGAATGCGGGCATATGAAATACCAGTCCTTCACCACCTTGTGTGCATTGTTGTTGAAGACTTGAAGGGCATGATTATGGTGATTGCCTGATTCTGGCAAGCAAAAGCGTAACTACAAAAGTCATGATTAGTAAAGTGCTGTAACTTGAAAAGCTTTGTGTTAAAACTAAAAGAAGATTGAAAAAACACATACCCAGAAGTCATAAGACACCGCCCCTTGAGCAGTTCCGTGGAGCCCGTCAGGAGCAAACCGGTACTGATCCCATGTCTGGCATAGAACCCGCTCACCGGTCGGCATTGTCAGCACCCATGTTACCCAATATCTGATTAACCTGCCTGACCCTCAAAGTGCCGTCAAACCGAGAGCCAATCCAAGATTAGAAATACATAATAAATAAAGTCAGTTTACTGAAAGATTTTTTTTAAAGCAAAACAACAGAGTATTAGACTTACCCATCACCGACAAGCGTAATCTCGATCTTGGCTCTACTGGAAGAGACTACTAGTGGGGTGACCAGGTGGCTCGTCCTGAAAGTTTGTGAGGACCCTGAAGCCTCAGCCCCCTCCTCTTGACCCGCACCCTCCGGGTCATCCCCCTGCCCCGCACCCTCCAGGTCATCCTATAGGACCAAAAGTAGCGACCAGAGAGGGGGGGGGGAGGGGGTGAATGGGCGCCTAAAAAAATTCTTTCGAATCAATGGCTTGCTCCCAACACCCAACACACCTCAACATACTTAGCAAAGAAAAGTAAACAGATCAACAGAGCTTAAAATGATCTAGCCTAAAAACGACCAGTGTCCTAATCAAAAGACACCAACTCAGTGCTTAAAGGTATTAAGAGATCCTTCAACTCATAACCAGTTCACACATCACCAAATGAAACATCTATTAAAAATGCACACAAAACGAGATGACAAAATACTCTTCAAAAGGTTTCTGGATCGAAGTCAGTGAAACGAAGTTCGAAGTGTTCCAACAAAGTTTCTGCGAAGCCTGAGATTTAGAGCGTCGAAGCCGAAGCTAGCTTCGACAGACCCTCGCAGCCGAAGTCTATGCCAGCCTAGATTGGAGATAGAAGTCTACACGCGTAGACAACACGCCTGACTTCACTTGATTGCCGAAGTCTTGACGAGCACACCGAAGTCTTGACGAAATTCTTTGCTGAAGATGCACGTCTGACTTCGCCGTGATTACCTCCTACAATCGAAGCACTCACAACACACTGTTTCTACTACAAACTGCGAAAACAGAGAACATGACAGGACTTCGACAGAGAAGAACCGACGAAGCTTTTGAGTACTTCGCCAAGCAGAAATCACACAAATTGTAATCGAGTGAAATCAGAGAAAATAGGAGGCTAGAAGCCTACACTGCACAGCCTAGCACCGAATAGCCTATGCTACTTTGCGCAAACAGACGAGGAACTAGCACAACTAAGCTCCCAAAGGCAAAAAAGAAAAAGTACAGCTATAACCCAGGTCTACGCGTAGCATCTGACCAAGACAAGACCACACACAACAAGCAGTAGAAAATTAATTAGAAACAAACGTTTCAGCTGGTTTCAGAGCACCTTTTAATAAACAATGATATATTAAATAGATTCATTCATAAGCAAAGAAGCAGTAGGAATCAATGTGTGGAGATTTTCCATGCATTGTGAACCTTGGAAACGAAGTACGAAGCTGCTGTAAAAATAGCCCCTAGGCTGAGCGCAAAGCAGCCAAGCACGCAAGCAACAACAGTACCGGAATAAAAAAATCCTACAACGCACAAGAAACGAAATAGCAGGATCTAAGCCTTCGCACTCAGATGAACAAAAACAAACACATATAACTAGGCAACCGAAGAAAAAGATTCACAACAACGCATGATGGTTGAGATAGGAAGTATAAAACCTGATTAAAACAACTTCTCGATATGCCAGAGATGAAGATTCTGACGGCACTCGATGAACAGCGGCGACGCTCACATGAACAAGATGCCGGAAAGACAAACAAAATGACCCAAACTTTTGTGGCATTAAAGTTGATTACTGAATGGGTAACCCTAACCCTAGGGATTGGGGCCCTATTTATAGGCAGCCCAATAGCCTAGGAAAATACCAAAAGACCCTTAAGGTTTTTACTAGATGCTGAAATAAAATGGAAAAGACCAAAATGCCCTTAGGAGATTTTTATAGACTCGACTAACTGACTGTGGGCCTAAAGGCAAAATAGTAAACTCCTAATTACAGATGACTTATCCTGAATTGAAGCTTTCGTAGCGACTACGGCTTCACCTCAGAACGGTCAAATCCGAGATCAGCGGTTGTTCAGTTTTGTGCCGAAACTGACAAAGCGTCGACCGTCTTCGCACCAGGATACCCGAATTGGGCCAGCCCAATTCTGCAGCTCTCTCAGCCCGGCAATCGCTCGCCGCCCGTGTACCTGAGTCAATCCTGGTCAATAGCCCAGTGGATCCTCTACTTCTCCTAGACCATGTACCCGGATTGGGCCAGCCCGACTTCGCGGCCCCTCTACCCGACAGTCGCTCGCTGCCCGTGTACCTCAGTCACATGCGGCCCACACATAGCAGTCTTCACTCCTTCGTGTCCTCTTTGACTTCCGTTGACAATCACTCATCACATCTAGAGCCATGAGGCCCATACTCTTGAGCATGGCTCCTCAATATCCCCCTTGATGAGTGCATTGTCAACACTTCTCTTCATCAGCTCTCTAGTACCTGTAAGCACATGTGGAAACACGAAAACAAAACACAAGAAAACAAAGAAGAATAAAATAAAATAAAATTTTAACCCTAATGACCAAAGCCGAACAAAAGCAAGAAAGCGGTCATTATGGTTAACCAAAAGTAAAGACTCAAAAACAAGTGCAATCTCAGAATTATCAACAAGGATATCAAAGAGTAAGGATAAATAGGACAAAAACTCCACCTGAACCAAATCCCAGAGAAAGCCAAAACTCCCCCTAAACTCTTCGAAGAGAACGAGTAACCCAAAATTTCTCCCCTTGTTGACAATTGGACTCATCTAGTGAGACTAAATGCACTCTAAAGAGACACAGACTCCCCTTGAAACGCATCCCCCCCTCAAAATATGCAATGAATGCAATTGGAGTGCAGGTGGAGTGTAGAAAGCATGCTTCTTAGATATGATTAACTGCAATTACAACATCTAACAGGTATAGCAAAAGACATACTGTCTAAGACACATGGCATGATCAGTGCAGCAGATGATATCTAAAGAAAGTCATTAGCACGCGTTTTTCAATTTTTTGCAAACAAAAGCATCACCACATTTTCTAGATGACAAGAGAGGTAAAGCATGAGATGCAAAAGCTAACTGATATCTACCAAGATAAGCATTGTCCATATCAAAGTGCTTCAACAAACTTGTTCTCTTTTTAATTTTAAGGCTTTTTCTTTTTTCTTTTTCATTTTTGCTAGGGGTTATTTGCATGTCAAACCTTATGCTAACTGACCAAGTCAAGCCTAGGCTAGAACTGGACCATCAGAAGCTTAAGACATTGGTCTTGGCATACATTACACTGTCCTAGTTCATACCAAAGTGCTATGGTAAGCAGTCCAGAACAATGCAATGCGACAAAGCAAACCCACCTGGATCTTTTCAACTCAAGCATAAAAAGGCATGGAATTTTCATTGTTCTAATTTTTCATCATTTTTATAGCACATTTTCCATGTTAAAGCATATAAATGTCCAAGTTGCATATCTGCATCTAAGTAAGGATCTAGCTACAAGGCATGTAATAGATAGCAAAAGCATTCAGCCTACACATGCTAGTTACCAGAAGCAATGGTGACTATTTTTCAATTTTAAAGCATAAAAGCCATGCATATGACAGATATCAGACATATCATATGAACTGAAACAAAGCATGATCATCGACAAGTAATCAAAAGCATGTACCGGCTAGAATAAGTAAAGCAGTTCAATCATATAACAGAAGCAGGCTCAAAGTGTGATATGTGAATATGCATGATATGAACACCACAAAAAGACTCAAGAAAAGATTAAAGAAGAAATAAAACTGACTCAGAATATCCTAAAAAGGATACACAACACCCAAATCCCCTCGTAAACGCTCAAAAGTAGACTGATCTAGGGGTTTGGTGAAAATGTTAGCTACCTGATGATGGGTATCAACATGAACAAGGTCAATGACACCTTTCTCATATTGATCCCTCAGAAAGTGAAAGCGCACATCAATGTGTTTGGTTTTTGAATGGAGACAAGAGTTTTTCCCTACACTAATCGCACTAGTGCTGTCACAAAACAGAGGAACTCTGATAGGAAAGAACAACCCAAAATCTCGCAATGTAGAAATCATCCAAACCAACTGTGAGTAGCAGCTAGCAGCAGCTACATACTCAGCCTCAGTGGTCGAAAGTGCAACTCTAGACTGCTTTCGAGAAGACCAAGAGACAAGAGACGAACCAAGAAACTGGCAAGTACCAGAAGTCAACTTGCGATCCAACCGGCACCCACCAAAGTTAGCGTCCGAAAAGCCAGATAAATCAAGAGACGATGACGCTGAATAAAAGAGACCTAGATCGGGCGCATAGGTAAGGTACCTGAAAATGCGCTTGACAGCCTGCCGTTGAGACGCGCGTGGTGAAGACTGGAAGCGCGCGCACAGTCCTACGGTAAACTGTATGTCTGGCCTCATTGCCGTCAAGTACAGCAGCGAACTGATCATCCCTCAAAACTCTCTCTCGTTGACCTTGACGCCGCTCTCGTCTTTGTCTAGGCCCCTAGATGTACCCATTGGGGTCATCTGAGGCTTCAGCTCTCCACCAAAGTCGAATTTCTTCAACATGTCCCTCGTGTACTTACTCTGGTGGATGAAGATGCCATCCTTGGTCTGCTTGATCTGGAGCCCTAGGAAATACTTGAGCTCACCCATGAGGCTCATCTCATACTCGCTGTGCATCTGCTCAGAAAACTTGGACACAAGCACATCAGTAGTACCGCCAAATATAATATCATCCACGTAAATCTGAGCAACCAAGAAATCTGATGCATCTCTAAGCAAGAAAAGAGTTTTGTCCACAGAACCCATCACAAAGCCCTTCCCCAACAAAAACTGCTTCAACCGGTCATACCAAGCCCTAGGGGCTTGCTTAAGACCGTATAAAGCTTTTTGCAGCTTAAAAACATGTCGAGGAAACTTAGGGTTCTCAAAACTGGGGGGCTGCCTAACATAGACCTCCTCCTCTATGTACCCGTTCAGAAAAGCACTCTTTACATCCATTTGAAAAAGCTTAAAACCCTTCGAAGCGACAAAAGCTAAGAGAATGCGAATGGACTCAGGACGGGCAATAGGAGCGAAAGTCTCTTCAAAGTCAATACCCTCTTTCTGGCAAAAACCCTGGGCAACTAGTCGAGCTTTGTTGCGCACCACACCCCCATCTTCACCTTGCTTGTTTTTGAACACCCACTTGGTGCCTATGGGGTTACATCCAGGTGGCAGCTCAACCTGTGTCCAAACCCGATTGCAGACAAAATTCTCAAGCTCTTCTTGCATGGCATTAATCCAATTTGAATCAGAAAGAGCATGAGAAATGTCTCTGGGCTCAAAAGATGCAACAAACGCAGACTCAGCAAACACAGCAAGTGAGTCAACAGAAGAGCGCAAAGTCCTCTCAAATAGATCACCGATGATGAGATCTGAGGGGTGATCACGCTGAACTACTCGGGATCCCAAGTGATCTGAAGTCACCTCACCGGAGTTAGCAGCTGGCACCTCTGGACTCGACTGAGGGGGCTCGATCGAAGTGGAAGAAGTTATCAGAGTTCCTCCCTTGTCCTCAGTCGAAGTCTCAGAAGGTGTGGGTTCTGCAGGATGTGCAGAAGGCCCACCCTCATCAACAGCTGGAGCGTCATCATCTTCCTCGAAGATGGACTCTCCGAGCTCATCATCTCCAGAAAGCTCAAAAGAATGAGTCAAAGAAGGCAAGGACTCATCAAAAGAAACCTCACAAGTCTCGACAAGCTGCTGGGAGTCGAGGTTCCAAACACGGAAGCCTCGAGAATGCAAAGCATAACCAAGAAAGACTCCATCCCCACAACGAGACTCAAACTTGTCCAAATGCCATCCCTTCTTGAGCACAAAGCACTTGCAGCCAAATGCTCGCAAGTGGCTCACCTTGGACTGTCTACCAAACCGCAACTCATATGAAGTCTTACCTAAGTAAGCTCTAAGAAAAATGCGGTTGGCCAGATAGCAAGCCGTGTTCATGGCTTCAGCCCAAAAACACCTAGGAGTCCTGTGCTCATCGAGCATCGTCCTGGCCATCTCGACTAGCGTGCGGTTCTTTCGTTCCACAATGCCGTTCTGTGGGGGAGTGTAAGGAGCAGAAAACTGATGATCAAGACCCTGATCACTACAAAAGCTGACAAACTGAGAGTTCTTGAACTCAGAGCCGTTGTCAGATCGAATTGCTCACATCCTACCATTGTTCTCATTCTTCAGCTTCAAAATCAGGTCATGAACAAACTGAAAAGTCTCATCCTTAGACTCCAAGAAGAAAACCCACAAAAATCGAGAAAAATCATCAACGATAACAAGCGCGTACCACTTCCCACCGACTGAGCGTACCCGAGATGGACCAATAGTGTCCATGTGTAATAGCTCTCTCGGGTACGAAGTCATCACCTTAGTCACAGATGAGTGAGAAGCGGCAACCACTTTCCCGTGATGACAGGGATGGCAAACTAGATCCTTCTCCATCTTAAGCTTGGGCAATCCTCGGATGAGGTCCATAGAGCTTAATCTGACTAGCAGATCAAAACTCAAATGGCCTAATCTCCTATGCCACTTCCAGAGCTCAGAGGATGATCCAGCAATCAAATAGCGATAAGGGCCAAAAGAACTAGAGAAGTCAATCCGAAAAACCTTACCGAAGGGTAAGATATGGCAAACCAAAGACCCTCTAGAATCAACCACAGGGGACATGTCCTTCTTAAAACGAACCTCCAAACCATCCTCAAGAAGTTGCGAAACAGCAATCAAATTGAAGTTCAAATTTCCAACCAAAGCAACATTCTTCAAAGAGAAATGGTCAGAGATGCGAATTGAGCCAATGCCGAGTACCTTCCCTTGACCACTGTCCCCGAAGGTGATGTATTCCTTGGAGCTCGGGGGAGAGAGACTGGATAACCATCTGCGATGTCCCGTCATGTGGTGAGAGCATCCTGAGTCCATGATCCATACGTCCTCTAGTCCTCGATCCTGCACAATCAGTGGTCATAAGGGGGAGCAAATGGTCCAACACCAGGTTTAGCAAAAGAACTAAACCAGTGTCGAGCCATATGCTCAAAAGACGGAAAGCAGAAAGCATCATAAGAGTGTGGACCAAAACGTGGCTCAAAGCGCGGTCCACGGTTCTGCCTAAAATCTCGGCCACGAGGTCCAGAGCCGTATCCAAAACGACCTGGAGCTCTGCCAGAGCGTACACCACCCTCCGGAGCACGGGCATGAAAGTCGTCTCCTCTGCCACCACCTACACGATGTGGCCTAGCCTCTAGCCTCTCCCTGCGTCGAGGAACTCTCAGTCTACCACCCTGCTAGTAGAATTGTTCCTTCCCACCACGAGCTCTCTCTGCTCTCTCAACCCGCTTCCTCTTGAAGCAAAACTCCTCAAGATGTCCGTCTCTCTGATAGTACTCATAGTGGTATGTGGGCTTCTTGGGATGTGGTTGAGGCTTGGGGTTCTTGGGCTTGGTGGTGTTGTGTGTAGACTCGTTGGTGTGAGAGGGTCCAGGTAGAGAGTCTAGAGAAGTGTGAAGATGTTTGGGCTTTGGAGCCCAGATGGGCTTCTTGGGTGGAGCTTTAGGTTGTTCTTGAAACACTCCATCCTTGGGCTGACTAGCCTAGAAAGACTCAGTGGAGTGAGTCTTGGGGTATCTCTGTTCAGGAGTCATTTTACTCTACTCCACTGCCTGGCTAATGGCACTCTCGAAATCAGCCTTGGTGTAGGTGTAACCTACCCCAAACCCATCCTGCCTCTTAAACTACTGGATCATCATGCCGAGCTATGGCTCTCTGGCACTCACCCAACTCAGGATCTAACGGAGGTAAAAGTTCTCGTTCTGAACATCAGCTAGCTCCTCTCTCAAGAAGATAGAACCTCCACCTGAGACAAGCAGGTCTCACACTCTCTATCAACCTGGATAGACTTCTCGGCTTTTAGCTTGATCAACTCCAATCTAAGAGACAAGCAGTTCTCACAAACAATGGGTGGAACTGATAGTGTCTCAAACTCTAGCCTAGTCTGCTCTAGCTCAGCTCTAATTCTCTCCAACTCGCCCAACTGCTCATCACCCTTGGCTTTCAGCTCAGCTAAACTAGCTAGATGGGATGGGCAATCAACACAGGGCATGACGATAGTGGCATGAGCATCTTTTAGCTCCAGCTGAGCGCTTTCAAGCTCAGTGGCCAAAGCGTCCCTCTCATCTACCCTCTATGTGTACCTGGACTTCAGAGACGTCAGGTCACACAGTAACACCTCACAATTTGGGCACTCACTTCTCAATCCTGCCGTTAGCCACGACAGGCTCACTTTCTAGCTCATCTATTCTCTTCTTAGCCCCTCTAAGCAGTTTCTCCCGATATCTCAACTCCCGACGATTCTCTTCAATTAAATCAACGATTTTGCGTTCATAGGAGGATACCTTTTCATCATCGTCATCGTCGGAGTCGTCGAGGAAGCCCTTTTCTTCCTTATCCCCAAGAGCCATTAAGAAGAAGCTCTTGTGGGATCTTCGGCAGTGATGTGAGCGGCTCTTCGGCCTGTCCTTGAAGGCCATGAAGCAGAGGCCTATCGATTCATCCTTGTCCTTCCCCTTCCTAATCATGATCTCCTCATCGCTTGAGCTTGATGAAGAGGAAGAAGACGAAGACCGCTTAGAGTAGCTTTTCTCCATCTCGGCGAAGAAGGCCTTATCTCGCTTCTTGTTCTCACGCCAGTAGTCCTTCAGGGCCTTTCTGAAGAATCTTGTCTTGGGCTTGCCCTTTGTGAAGGAGGAGCTGTCGTGCTTGCTGGAGTCATAGAAGCCAGCACCGGTACCCTTCTTGTGACCATTGTGCTTGTGGCAGTTGGCGATGAAGTGACCTGGATCACCACACTCAAAGCATCCGAATTTTGTGGCGTGTCTTTTGAACATTCACTTATCATAGACACGACACATTCGGTTGTTAAACAGACACAGGTCATCATCTCCTAGCGACTCAAGCTGGTCCTCAGTGATAGACATCAAGGAGAACCCAGCACAACTCACAGAGGAGGGGTCAACAGAAGGTGTAGCAAGGGCCAGGGTTTTTGATCCAGAGCTAGTGAGATTTGATCTCAACTAGATATCAACCTCTGTGGCCTTTAGCTTGCTGAACAACTCAGAAATTGTCAAGGTATCATAAGATGTGCTCTCAATGATAGAGGATACCTTGATCTCCCAGATCTTAGGGTCCAAGGTATGGAGAACCTTGAGCGCCTGCTCATGATCTGAGACTAGCTGAACTCCCTCGGCCTTGTTGGCCCGAAGCTTGTTGATGATCGATTGAAAATGACCAAACAAAGATTCAACAGATTCACTCGGTTTCTGTGTGAAATTTTCATATTCACGCCGGTAGGTCTGATAGAGCCGAGCCTTGACCTGGGCTGTCCCCTCATGGTGTGCCTGGAGGGTAGCCCTGATCTCTCTAGCAGTGGTGAGATGGCTCACACACTCAAATTCAGTGGGACCTAAACCAGAAAACAAAATGTTCACCGCTTTGTTGTTGTTCAGATGCTGGGCGATAATATCAGGAGAATTACGCTCAGCAACATGCAATATGGTGAAAGTAGCGTGAACACAAATGTCCCAAATGTTTGAGATTTGGCTCATGAGATAGGCTCGCATACGAGTCTTCCAATAATTATAGCCATAAGCTTCCAAGGACGGGACCTTTCTAGGAGAAGTCATGATCACTACCTGGGTTTAGAACCGGTCAAGGTATGGAAAAACCCTAACCAGGCTCTAATACCACTTGTAGGACCGAAAGTAGCGACCAGAGGGGGGGGGGGTTGAATGGGCGCCTAAAAAAATTCTTTCGAATCAATGGCCTGCTTCCAACACCCAACGCACCTCAACAGAATCGGAAACCATTAACATCATAGCGACCCTAACTTTTGGCACTAATACTTCCGTAAGAGAGCTGTCGCAAGTCTATATGTACAATGTCAGCGAGCACACACTGCAAATCATACAAGATTATAAGATAATTAACCTAATAGAGTAAAATAATACGTGTCACAAAAAGTAAGGATTTACATGTTCTCTGAACCAAGTGAGGAAACTAGGCCCGCCATTTACTCCTTCTCGACGCAATTTATCTAATTATTTCTCCGTTGGTTGACGACCAGATATCAAGTATTTCGAATCAAACATACTGTCATTGTAACGAATAGGTAAACAAACGGGTATAAAATTTGGAGGTAAAATATAAAACTAAAAAGAATTTACTTACGCAAATATTGTTCCATCTCTTCCATATTTGAGTACATGTAGAGCAAGGCATATGTCCGTTCTTCCTGAGTTACATAATATGTCGTGAAGACACCAACAGTTATGCCCTTCCACCCAAAAATTTGGAGATCACTACAAGGATGGTCTTCATCCATATGGTACCGTGTAGCAGGTGTGTTGACATTGTGATGCTCAGCGAAGTATATACTAGTGAAGTATGCTATCTCTTTCAATTTAAATTCTTCTGTGATGCAACCTTCAACTCTGGCCTTATTACCAACCATCGATGTAAGCTTCTTTAGGGACCTTTCAATGTGATACATCCACCTATATTGCACAGGGCCACCTACCTTAGCTTCATATGGCAGATGAACCAGTAAATGTTGCATTGGATTGAAGAACCCTGGAGGGAATATTTTTTCCAATTTACATAAAAGCACCGGATCTCTTTCTCTAGCATCTCCATCATATCTTTCTTAATTTCTTTCGCACAAAGTTGTCTATAAAAATAGCTCAGCTCAGCTAACGCCTTCCACACATCATCATTCAGGTACCCGCGAAACATTACAGGAAGGAGTCTTTCCATTATTATGTGGTAATCGTGACTTTTCAATCCATTTAATTTCCTTGTCTTCAAATTCACAGCTCTTCTAAATCCCGCGGCATAACCATCTGGTAATTTCAATTTTTCAACCACCTCATTACTTGTTTTTTATTTAGGTTTTAAACAAAATGGGGGCATGTGGCTTGCCACCACTATTCGTTAACTCAAGGGTTGGTCGATTACAAATCTGAGCTAAATATCTTCTAGCCTTTACATTATCTTTTGTCCTGTCTGCAAAATCTATACATGTACTTATAATGCTTTCACCAACATTACGTTCCTGATGCATAACGTCAATGTTGTGCATCAGAAGTAGTGAGTTGACATACGGTAGTTCTCATAAGCCACATATGTGGGTCCAATTATGTTCGGTTCCGAATCCTACAAATCCATCCTCATTTTCATTAAGGATCAACTCATTCAGCATATCAGCGATTTCTCTACCATTTAAATGCCTTGGTGGTCCCTTTACAACAACATTGTCCTTCTTGAAATTGTTACTATGTAACCTAAATGAGTGATTCATGGGCAAAAAGCATCTATGACAATCAAAGTAACAAATCTTTTCGCCGAAGTTCAGACAGAAACAATCTGTGTCCTTCGCACATATCGGACATGTCAACCTTCCATGACAACTCCAACCAGAAAAAATACCGTATGCCAGAAAAATCGTGGACCGACCACAGATACGCAACTCGAAGATTGAATTTTTGCTTCCGGTCATAGTCATATGTGTTGGACCGAAAACGGCGACCAGAGGGGGGGTGAATGAGAGCTTTTAAAACTTTAGACTAAAAAATAGCCTTCTGTTTTACTTCTGTCTTCTGCAGAACAGGCTTCGAACACACCCTTCGAAGTTCTGGTTCGGAGGTATTTACAGCTCCGAACACTGGCTTCGCAAGGAGCAAAAGTTCGAAGCCAAGAAGACTTCGCTCCACCCACAACCCCGAAAATTCAGCTCTGCTAAGTCAGTGCAGGCTCCGCACACAGGGTGCCTTCGAGTAGGCTTCGCACTTCACCCTTCGCAAGAGCAGACTTCCCTCTGTGGACTTCGACCAAATACTCAGCGACAACAACTGGTAATGGGCTTCGTACTTCGAAGGTATAAATGCACACTGAACACACTTCACCGAGAACTTCGACACGGGAAGAAAACGGGCTTCGACTCAAGTCAAGTAGTGCTTCGCTAGTAATCAGAGAGGTCTAGCCTCCAGTTTACACAGAGCGAACAGACACTGAAAAACACACACTTCTCACAAACAGACTTCTCACACACTTCTCCAGATGATTCAAAACACAACTTCACTCAGGAAGAAGAAGGTGTACAGAGGAATCAACGCAAGCAGTGCAACATAGAATACAAGTTCAAGCACAAATGAGAACAGAATCAAAGTTTCATTACTTGAATAGGGAACACAAAAGAACTCACAGACTGAATAGAGAGAGTGTGGCGGCTAGCACAGGAGTTCTACAATGGCTGCTCAAAGTGTTGATGTGACCTAGCCAGCCTCCACTATTTATAGGCACTATTCAGCCATGTGAATAGACTACTTTACCCCTAGGGTTTACACCGGTTTTGTCTCATCAGAACAGGGGGGTACAACTGGTAGTCTACTTTATTTGGAGGCTTCTTTTGTCAGCTTCGCAGAGGGGACAACACCAGCTTTTGCAGAGCAGACGCTGTCAGCCTTTGCAGTTTTGGACCCTTCTGAAGCCCCCCTTCGCACGCGAGGGGTGCGGTAGCTTCAGTGAGAAGCCTTGAGCCTGATGGCCTTCGCTTCACCGAAGTCAGCCTTCGATACAGTGACGGTTTTGAGCCGAAGCCGTTAAAGCCCTTAGGCCTTCGCACAAACACCTTTGGAGTGGACCACAACGACTTCGCAGCTTCTCCCAGCTCGAACTCCGTCAGTCCGTGTACCGAAGCCATGCATGGCCGAAGTACCTCAAGTCAGCCTCACTCCGGAGTCAGCTTCACTCTGAAGCCAGCCTCACTCCGAAGCCCCACCTTCGGAGTCCCACCCTTCGAAGTCCCTCCTTCGTCCAAGGCCTCCGCATGAAGCATTCCATGAGAACTTTGTCGCAGTGTCTCTCCCCGACCACACTCCTCGACGATCCTCACCCGGACCATGCCTTCGATGCACCTCGACTTCTGAGACCTTCGTCGGGTATACCTTCGAGTGCCTCCCTCCGGAGCACACTTCGAACGCCTTGCCTCATTGCTGAGGACTTATTCCACCATACTTCGAAGTCACTCCATTCGGAGTACCCTTCGAAGTGCCTCGCCTCCGAGGACTTCGTCTCGGGGTACCTTCACCCGGAGTCACACTCCGCACTCGCTGCCTTCTCCCAGCACAGCTCGACCCGAGGTCCGACCTCGACCCCTTCGCAGCTTCGTGACGGAGCTCCCTGCTCCCCTAGCATCAAGCCTCTCGCTTGACCCAGGTTCACCTTCTGCGAACCGTCTGTCGCCTCCAAAGTCACCTGCGCACCACAGACAAGCAGACAAGTGTATCCAGTACCCCGGAGAACTCTCCGGGTAAACAACCTTCAGCACACACTCCGGTGTACCGCCCAAAGTACCGAACCCTTCAGTACAACCCAGTCATTGTGTACTGTCGGACCCCTCCGACAGGCACACTCCGCTGCAACAGCTACAGCAACCTAGACCCACCTCCGAACCCCTTCGGAGGACCAACCTCCGAACCCCTTCGGAGGGACCCCTTCGAATCAGAGGGTAAAATCTGTCAATCACTCATCACAGACTCCAAAACCAACCCTTGGTTTCTCAATCTCCCCCTTGATGAGTGCATTGACAACCAAATTCAAGTTCAAGAAAATTTGAAAAATTTCAGCACACAAGTGACCATAAAAACTCAGAAACGAGCCAAATCATGTCACTTGACAAAAGAATTTTCCTCCTCTTTTCAAAAGAGTAAAAGCCCCTTCGGCTAAGATAAAAACTCCCCCTGAGTTATTTTACCCCCTTGCTGCAGAGAATTCAAAAATTTCTTCCCCTTTGGCAATGCAAGCATCAAGGAGCATTCAGAAGATGCAAAGCTTCGTAATGGGCAGAATTGCAAAGACATATAAAGCAAAAATATGCCAACATTAATACCAATTTTCATGTGCTCAGCTCAATTTAACATTCTCTAAAAAACATGATGACAGCATGTGATTTCATCATTTTGAAATAAAAGCATCACCCCTCAATCAAGGTAACTAGACAAGTAAAAACAAGGACTGCACAAAGCTAGTCAATTTCTACTCTAGACAGACAAGTCCAGTTCAAATGGAGCATTAAAAACAAACTTGATGATCAATGAATTTGCTGTTCTTTTCATAATGCCAGGGGTTATTTGTTTGTCTACCTTATACTTTCCAATCAGGCCAAGCCTAGGGATGAAAGCCATCAGAAGCTTAAGGTGGTGATTTTGGCATACACTACGCTATCCCAGTTCAGACCAATGTGCAACGGTAAGCAGTCTGGAATAGAGTAGTGTGACAAACAAACCCACCTGGATCTTTTTCGCTTGTATCATTCAAATCATGGATTTTGAATTTTTTTAATTAAGTGAACAAATTGTTTAGCACTTGACGAATATCCATGAATACAATTTTTTTCAAGTTGCAATGTTTAGCATCCAAAGAAAAGGTGTCTTGCTATCAAGCAGATAAAAGATAGCTATAGCAGTCCTGCCTGAACATGCTAGATTCAAGACTAAGCAGTGAGCATGATTTGATTTTGGAAAGAAAAATCATGCACATAATGTTTCAGACATATTAAAGAGAGTTGAGCTGACATGATTTCATGAATTAAAATCAAGCATATAAGTGCAAAAGATGTAAATGCAATTTCATGCACAATGAGCATATGCATGACAATCAAAATCTGCTCCCCCTCATACGATGCTGTAAGGGTGACAAACACCAAGTTCCCCACGCAAGTAGGCAAAACGAGAAGCATCGAGGGGTTTTGTGAAAATATCGGCTAGCTGGTGTTGGGTATCAACATATTAAAGTTCAATATCACCCTTCTCATTATGATCTCTGAGAAAATGATATCGCATATCAATGTGTTTGGTTCTAGAGAGTTGAACCGGGTTGTTTGCAATACAAATAGCACTAGTGTTATCACAGAAAAGTGGAACATTCTTATAATTTAACCCGAAATCCCACAAAGTGGAAACCATCCACAAAATCTGAGAGCAACAGCTAGCTGCAGCAACATATTCGGCCTCAACCGTTGATTGTGCAACACTAGACTGTTTACGGGAAGACCAGCAAACCAGTGATGTACCCAGAAAATGACAAGTACCAGAGGTACTCTTCCTATCAATCCTACACCAAGCAAAATCCGCATCGGAATAACCTCGAAGACACAACGAAGAATACGCCGAATACCAAATGCCGAATTCTAAGGTATGTTTGAGATACCTGAGAATGCGCTTTACCGCTTGGTGGTGCGAAGCTCATGGTGAAGCCTGAAAACGAGCGCACAGACACACTGCGAAGTGTATGTCCAGCCTCGTAGCAGTCAAGTAGAGGAGGGAGCCGATCATGCTTCAGAACTCCTTCTGATCTACGGTTTCTCCATCTTCGTCAGGATCCAATGCTACAGATGTAGCCATTGGAGTGGCGAGTGGCTTCGCATCAGCCATGTCGAATTTCTTGAGCAGGTCCTTGGTGTACTTTGTCTGGTGGACGAAAGTACCTTGTTTGCTTTGCTTGATTTGCAAACCAAGGAAAATTGTAAGCTCCCCCATCATGGACATCTCGAATTCCCTGCTCATAGCATCTGCAAACTCGGCAACTAAAACATGAGAAGAGCCACCAAAGATGATATCATCCACATAAATCTGAACTAGGAGGAAATCTTTGCCATGCTTGAGAGTGAAAAGGGTTTTATCAACAGAACCCATCAAATACCCCCGCTCAAGCAGAAAAGACTTAAGTCTATCATACCATGCCCGAGGGGCTTGCTTGAGTCCATAAAGAGCCTTATGAAGTTTAAGGACTTTATGTGGGTATTTGGGGTTTTCAAAACCAAGGGGTTGTTTTACATAAACATATTCGCCTATGAAGCCATTAAGAAAAGCACTTTTGACATCCATTTGATAGAGTTGGAATCCCCAGGATGTCAGCAAAGGCAAGTAAAATCCTAATGGCCTCAAGACGAGCAACATGTGCAAAAGTTTCAGTAAAATCAATCCCTTCTAATTGAGAATAACCCTGAGCTACAAGTCTAGCCTTGTTTCTAATTACAGTCCCATCCTCTCCTTGTTTGTTTTTGAAAATCCATTTTGTTCTAATGAAATGAACATTTGGTGGAGGATCAACTAAAGTCCAGACTAGGTTTCTCTCAAAATTTTCAAGTTCTTCATGCATGGCATTGATCCAACTAGAATCGGAAAGTGCATGACTAACATCTAAGGGCTCAAAAGAAGCAACAAAAGCGGAATCAATGAAATGAGCATGAGAACGTGTTACGCTTTGATCAAGCTCACCAATGATCTGCTCTGGAGGATGCATCCTTTGAACATGGTGTGGAGCCTCGCGGCGAGATGCAGTCTCCCCCTCAACTTGTGCGTTGGAGTGGTCCAAGATGACCGATGTCGAGGTAGTTGCTTCGGGACCTTGTGCCGAAGTGGTCGAAGCGGGGTCGGCTTCGCGAGTCGATGTCGAGGGTAGTAGGGGTTCATCCTCGAAATCTCCGGGATCTTCTTCGAAGATGGTCTGCTCCATGTCGTGTTCATTTGCCTGTTCAAATGTAGAACTAACAGAGAGGGTTAATTCATCAAAAGTCACATCACATGACTCGATGGCAGTGTTAGTTTCCAAATTATAAACACGATAAGAATGACCATGTGTAGTGTAACCCAAAAAGATCCCGTCAGAAGAATGCGACTCAAATTTATCCAAATTACCACGTTTTAGGATAAAGAAACGACAGCCAAAAACTCGAAGATGAGTAACCTTGGGCTGTCTCCCAAAACGTAGCTCATAAGATGTCAAGTTCAAAATTGAGCGCAAGAAGATTCGGTTTGAGATGTAACATGCAGTGTTCATGGCCTCAGCCCAGAATTTCCTAGGAGTCCTGTGCTCATCGAGCATCGTCCTAGCCATCTCAACCAAGGTGCGGTTCTTTCTCTCAAAAACACCGTTCTGTTGAGGAACCCGCGGAGCAGAGAATTGATGTTCTATGCCATGCTCCATGCAAAAGTCAACATAGAGACTGTTCTTGAACTCAGTGCCATTATCACTTCGAATGAATTTCAATGCACCAGGGAGTTCAGTGAAAAGTCTCAAAGCCAAGCTCCAAAAGTGTGAAAACACTTCATCCTTGCTGGCAAGAAAGAAGACCCAAGAGTAACGAGAGAAATCGTCGACAATAACTAACACATACCACTTGCCGCCTAAAGCAGACAAGTGTATCCAGTACCCCGGAGACCTCTCTGGGTAAGCAACCTTCGGCACACACTCCGGTGTACCGCCCAAAGTACCGAACCCTTCGGTACAACTCAGTCATTGTGTACTGTCGGACCCCTCTGACAGGCACACTCCGCCGCAACAGCTGCAGCAACCAGACCCACCTCTGAACCCCTTCGGAGGACCAACCTCCTAACCCCTTCGGAGGGACCCCTTCGAATCAGAGGGTAAAATCTATAAATCACTCATCATAGACTCCGAAACCAACCCTTGGTTTCTCAATATGCTTCAACTCCTTTCCACAATTGTTTCAACTCTTCAATTAAGGGCTTCAGTATCATGATCAGGCGTGTTCTAGGATGCTCTGGATCGGGTATAATGAGACACAGGAACATAAATTCATATTTCATACAAAACGAAGGTGGAAGGTTGTATGGAATAGAAAATACAGGCCAACAAGAGTACGACGATGCGGTTACATTGAAAGGCATGAATCCATCTGTTGCCAACCCGATGCGAACATTCCTTGCATCACTAGCAAAGTCTGCATCAAATCATCTAGAGACTTCCATTCCTCACCATCAGATGGATGCACCATTACTTGATTATTCTCACGTACACCTTCTTTATGCCATTGCATATGTCTAGCGGTTTTCTTTGAGAGAAACAATCGTTTCACCCGAGGTGTAAGAGGCATGTAACAAAGTTGCTTATGAGCAACCTCTGTCGTCACCTTTTCTTCATCTTCATTTACGACCTCTACGAATCTCGGTTTACCACATTTTAAGCATTTCACCTCATTCCTATGTTCTTTCTAGAAAAGCATACAATTATCTCGACACACATCAATCTTCTCATACTCCATACCGAGAGCAGAAAACATTTTCTTTGACTGGTACATGTCTTTCGGCACCTTATGGTTCATAGAAAGGATATCACTGATCAGATTCAAGAGCTCCTTATAACAATTGTTGGAGAATGCAAACTTTGACTTAATGGCCATAATACGGGTCATGAAAGCGAGAACGCTTACGGTGGTGTGCTCATGCAACGACTTTTCTGAAGCTCAAAGGATGTCAAAAAAATTTTGAACCTCCGGTGTTGGAGGATCCTCGGGGTTTGATTCAAACTCCAGTTGTATAGCATCAAGCATCTCATCCATCCTATCGTCAGCAACGCTATCATCTTCTTCTTCCACTACTAATACCATTTTTTCACGGCCTATCTCGCCGTGAAAAGTCCAAACTTCACAACCTGGCACGAAACCATATTTGCAAATATGGAATAACAATGTCCTCTTGTCTTTCCAATGATAATTTCTACACTTCATGCATGGGCACCTCGCGCCAGTGTTTGTTGTCAAAGCGAATGCATGATCAACAAATTTCTCAGCGTTGATTACCCACTGCCTCGTGTGAGCTCCACTTTTCATCCAACCGCTATACATCCACCGTCAGTCATCCTCAGCCATTCTATAGGCAAAACATTCATTCAATCGAGAATGCATCATAAGTACTAGACGTTTTCTACATACCACGGGCCTATGTATATAGGAAAAGATTGGTCCTAAACCCACCCAAGAGTGACCGACAGAACGTGGTATTTATGACGAGCCATGAGTTCGAATAAAATTTCAGCAGCATAACCCCGTTGTTCTCTAATTGCACGCCTGATAGTGGTGCAATGGAGAACAACAAGGTTATATCACTGAAATCTCGTTTGGACTCATGACTCATCATAAATACCATGCTCTGTCGTCCACTCCGAGGCTGTCCAAAAGGGACAATTCCGGACCTATAGATCTCACACGCATGACACGTGTGAGACATGTTGGTCCGAAACGGGGGACGCATAGGTTTCGTTACACTATTTACGTTGGTGTCAAATAAAAAATTACATATGTGTATGAAATCATCAACAAACAATAAATTAATACTAGAATATATTTAATAATATATATGATACCACATCGCATACCAAGCACATGTAAAAGCATACAATTAATATAGGAACATTTCTAATAGCATAATAGTCAACCTAATGAAATGATCACATAATACGCATTAAGAAATGGCTGAATCACATAAAGCAGCAGTGCAACAAAAGTTATAAATTATCAAGTGTGAATAGTAATAAATGGCTTGGTCTTAATCACATGAGGTAGTCGGATACACATTCTTGATTTCCCAAAACTGAAACTTGAAAATTAACATTTTATGTGACACTGAAACTTGAAAATTCACAAATAACACTTTAACACATTAACACTTTCTTGTGGTGACATATTATTGGTCTTGATTTCTTGTGGTGACATATATCTTCTAATAACACATTAACAATTTATGTGACACACAATTCACAAATAAAAAGTGAAAAAAATAAAGCCGAAAAAATCACTTAATCGTCGGACGGCGATGGGCGGCGACGGGCGGCGACGATGGGCGGGGACGGGCGGCGACGACGTCCGAAGGCCGGTGAGCGGCGGCGGACGGCTGGCTAGCAGGAGGTCGGTGGGCGGTGGGAGAACCGGCGTCGGCAGGGCGGTGGGCCGTGGTGGGCGGGACCAGGCAGGGCGACGGCGTGGGCGGTCGGCATGGGAGGCAGTGGGCAATGGCGCGCGGGACCGGGCGGTGGCCGGCGGCGGCGGGAGGTGGTGGCCAGCAGCGGCCGGAGGCGGCGGGAGGCGGTGCGGCGCGGGCGGTGGGCGCAGGAGGCAGCGGCGTTGGAGCACGCGTACAAGGAGTTTAGTTCTCCCTGTACACGCGCGCGGTTGGGGAATAAATCCCCTAACTTCCGTTCGGCCAACATTAAAGCCGACGGAAGTTAATTAACTTCCGTCGGCTTTTCCGAAAGCCAACGGAAATTAAAATTGCCGACGAAAATTTCCTATTTTCTTGTAGTGTGTACCTGCACCAATATCAACAAGCATATGGCCTTCCATCTCTACACGAGTTGAGGTGTCAGGTAAAAAGTCCTTACAGGTACTCGTCGAGGTTGCTTCATCAGCTGAAATAATAGAACACCCTTTGCAATTTGATAATGATGCACTTCACCATGATAGGACTAATAACTATACCGTTGTGCATGAGGATGTGAAATCTACTTTGTTACTTTCAACTTCTAATGAAATTGTTAAAGATGATATCGGGACGACAACTAATGAGAGCAAACAACTTGATATTAGATCTGAAGTTCAGCATGAAATCAAATTAAAAGATTCTTCTACCCTTGCACATAAAATGGATTAAACTGAAATTCATAGTCAAGATGTGTGCTACGTCGTGATTTATGAAATTGCTTATTATTCTCTTACTAATATAGTTTATACTTTGCCCCCAGTTATCACTAAGTATTTATATCATATTGAGCTACATAAGTGTAAATTTGATATGCCTCCCGAGTTTTTATCTTCTGTTGAGTTACATAACTATAAACGTGTATTGCCTCCCAAGTTTTGGGATAGTTCCTCATTTAACGTTGTAAAATTGAAACCAACCATGGGAGCAAAATATGAGTATGAGTCGAGGACGACTCTATTTCAAGAGGGGGAGAATGATGAGAACATCACCAGTTGGGATAGGATCATGATTGTGAGGAAACAAGTTAAGGTGCATGCTTTCTATGTTAGATTTATTTTTTATATATTTGAACCTCAGATGCTACACCATGAGATGCGTTCATTTTCAATTTCAAAAATACTTTCTTTGATCAATAGAAGAGATGCATGTATATGGAACTCTTGTATTATCATGGAAGTTGATTGGGGACCAATAGACGTTGAGTCGAGGATGACTCCAAATCAAGAAGGGGGATGATGAGGACATCCCTACCAATGATACAACCATACATGAATACCAAGATCTAATTATTCGAGTTCGAGCACGACGATTAAATCTCCAGGTCAACTGATTTCTAAGTATTGTAGTATATTATCTTGGGAATAAATTACTACCTATTATTATTATTAGGAATCATGAAGATGATGAAAATCACTTGGAGATAAACAAAGAGTTGGAGAAGAACCAAGAAGGACGTCCAAGCCAATTTGAGAGTCCAATACAACTATAATTCGTGTCTAACTCGGATTCCAGGAGCAGCGTGCACTAAAATCATCGCCCAGGCCGCATACGGACTCCGTTTTTTACGTTCCACCAAGCCATGGAAAGATAACTTCAGAACCTTTCCAATGCCACCGGTTTCATCTCAAAATTCATTTTAGATCAACAGGAATCGTCAAAACAAGATAGTGTCTAGAATCTGTCAACATGCCGTTTTCCGCGTTATTGGGCCTTTGGGCCGTGTATCCAGTTGAGCCCACTAGGGGTGCATCCCGAACTACTATATAAGGTGTTTCTACAGCTATATAGGGTTTTTGGGTTTAGTTTACATGTTGCTTTAATAGCCGCCGCTTCACCGGATTTGTAAGTGAACCCCAATTCGCAGATTCTAATAGAATTTTCAGTTCGATTGCGTTTTCTGCGTTCTTGCTTGTGTTCTTCGATTCACAGGCAAGGATTAGCCTTCTTGGTGAGGTCAATCAGGCTGTGCTTGGTTGATAACCAACAGAGCAGTGGTGTAGCGATTGCAAGGGCCGATCTCGTGGATCAAAAGTCGGATCATCAACGTCGAGTTCTCCACAAATCGTTGTTTATCCCCCACCTGACGAAAGATCGGGCACCCCCTCCTCCATCATAATCAATCATGCTTGTTTACTCATTTAGGGTCAAGTTTGTTCCTAATTTTATACCCGATATGTTTATGGGTAAAAACAAATACTTGAGAGGTAAATGGTTACATATACATATAATCACTATCCATACTTGCTTTATCCATTTAACATTAATATATAAATAAAACTTAAACCCTAACCCTACCCACTCCACCCAACATCTCCGAGTCGCCACTCTCCCCACCCCCACTATCTAGCAGCCACACCCTTCCTCCCCTTTCTCCGACGGCACCTCTCCACCTCCCCTCCCTCATGAAGCACACCTCCCCACCCCTCATGTTGACGCCAAAAGTTGGTTAAGTCCAGGCCTAGTAGGAGTAAAGTGCGGTCAACATAAGTCAAAGAAATCTGGTCAAAGACTGGTCAAAAAAGTTTGTCCATATTATTGTGCATGACCAGATATGAAGAAGTTGATAGAGATGAAGAAGATAGAGATAAAAGTCAGAATCAATAACAATGTGGATCATATTGGACGAAAAGTCTCCGGACTATAAATATGTACCTATTAGATAAAAAAGAACAACCATAAAGAACTACTCGACGCATCGCCGTCCTTGGTTTCCAAGGTTTAATTCCGGCGGAGCTTGGCACTCGGAGCTGCGTTGCATCATTTCGATCTCTGATGAATAGGTGAGTCACGCCACCCTAACGATTGTATCAGTTAGATCGGTGTTATTCAAGGCTACATCACTTTGACCTCTTGGATTGCATTGGTTTGGTTAGTATAGTTGTCGGTTTATCTTGATGTACTAGCTAGGTCTAAGGCTGCATCGATACGATCTTTTAGATTGACGTAGATTGGATATCACATTTTGAGGCTTTATCGGTTAAGTCCAACATCGTGATCTATTGTATCTGATTTATGTTGTATATCATTCATATAAATAAAGTATTCCTTATATGTTAAAGTATTATGAGTCATTCATGATTTATCGACTGTCTTGGTTAGGTATGATCTTGCTGTTATGATAATTTTATAGTATAGATGCATTGTCTAGTATGCTAGATTCAGGTTCTATTAGAGTACAAGTTGATAGGTTATCTTCAATTACATGTTACATCTCATCGGACTCAGGGATTATTTGTCGATCCTAATGCGCAACGTATCACTCCTCCATCCATCGGCCCGATGGCATGGGTGTTGCATATCAGCCGAACACATAATTGATGTCGATCGCGTGACTCTAGCCATCGGCTCAATAGCTGATAGGCGCCACTATTAATGCTTTTTTCACGTCTCTGCATGGTCATCGGCTCGATAGTCGATCAGCGTTGATAGTAACATTCTCCTTGTCCCTTATCAATTGTAGGATCAAACTGATTGGTACGCCTAGAATCTCTAAGATTGTAGGACCTGCACTATAGTTAAGGAGACCTTTCAGTCTATGCGTGTGCCCAAAAATGACACCAACACGCTTTTTGGCATGCCTAGTGGGACCATCTTCAAACAACTCAACCATGGTGGGTGAACTCAACAACAGTAACATCATATCGGTCACTTTGGAGACATTGACTGATGATTAGAGGGCAAAAGCACAGAAGCACGTGGATGACTACTAGAAACTGTGCCTCGAATCCTTTGGCATGACCTGATCTAGTCCCGTCCAAAGAAATCAATTGTCAAAACCAACTCTGACCAAGGAAACCGCCAACTGGTTGAAAGTCCTCGGGTCAGTTTTAAGACGTCATCGATAATGCGCTCCATCACGCCCTGATCAATTAGTCCGAGGTGTTGGTCAACACTCTCCACAGGCTGATCAAAAAGACCATTAAGGGCACTGTGGCACATGAACCGGCACAAGGAGTGACATATTTCCCCGTCAGCCAGCCACGTCCACTCTAGAACCTGCAACACACTTGGTTAGCACCATTGCTGCAAGGGCCGATGAGGCTGGAACCATCGAACGTATCATTCGATTTAGAAAAAAGCACGACAACCTAGCCACCAACTCCTACGCCCCAAGGGATAGGGAGGTAGGACCTATCGTGAGTATGTATGTCCTCGAGAGGGGCATGCTAGCGCCTCAGCCTATGACTACTCCGTAGGGGCCGATGAGGCAATGTTGGTGCATTTTTGGTCACTCTTTGACACACACGTGGCTTGGGAGATCTACTTAACTCTAGTGCAGGTCCTACGTTCTTAGAAAAAGGGTTCAAAGAGTGACAATCAGTTTGACCCTACAACTGATAAGGAAACAGGAAAATATGATCAATAGCATAGCCTATCGACTATCGAGCCGATGATCGCAGTGAGGATGGAATAATCGTGGAATATCATGCCGATCGTCCATAGGGCCGATGACCATGAGTGAAGCAACCAGGCGAGCATGCCATCAGCCAATGAGATGGGCAGTTTAAACATATAGGACGATGAATGCGTTCCCGATGACGAATAAGATGTGTCATTGAATTGAGAATAACCTGTCGACTTGTACTTCAACAGAAATAAATAAAAGGTGCTAGATAACATGTCTATATCATGAAAATCATCACAATAACTAGATCAGACCTAACCAAGATAGTAGCTAATCATGATGATCTTAATAATATATCAAAGTATTAGGTATGCTTTATTTAGATGAACAGTATACAACATGAAAAAGATACAATAGAAAGAGATGTTGGACTTAACAAATGAAGCCTCAAACTATCACACCTAGATCACATCAATCTAAGAGATCAATGTGATGTAGCCTTAGACCTAGCCAATACACCGCGAAATCGGCGACCGTACTGTTTCGACGATCACCTCAAGAGATCAATCTTATGCAGTCGTGAGGATACTGACCTAGTTGATACGGTCGTCGGGGGTGGTGGGACTCACCTCTTTGCTGGAGATTAGAATGATGTAGCCCAGCTCCGAGTGTCGAATCCCGCTGGGATAAACCTTGGGAAGCAAAGGGTGGCGATGCACCGAATAGTTGATTAACAGAAATGTGTCTTTCTAATCTAACTAGGGGTACATATTTATAGTTCGGAGACTTTCCGTCCAAGTACTCTATCTTAACCGATTCTGGATAACCTTTATCTTCTCTTCATCGGCTCCTCCATATCCAGCCAACTCTATAACGTATGGGCTTCTTTGACTATCTTTGAAAGGACTATTCTTGACTTTTATTGACCGTACGATATCCTTGGTGGGCTCTAGGTTTCAGAGCATTAAGTGGCTGCTGATACTTCGAAATTAATAACCATCATTATCCCTGCCACAACGTCTTCTCAAATGTCTATCTGCATGATCTCTTCGCTTTGATTGCCAACCAAAACCCTTCATCTTCTAGTACCTTTATATCTTCGCCCAGGGTTTCATCTTCACAATTTTCTCTCATTTTCCCACTTCTTCATCTTCAGCCATTCATGATTGCGTTGGGTGTTGCCTAGTCCGACGTATCTACATTTTCTTTGTGGCGGCGTTGGACCAAGCTTCATCCCACACAATTTTGGATTGGTGTTCTTTAAGCCGAATATTCAGGTAGTATAATCTTGGGCCTACAAAGATCTCGGCACTTTTGAAAACCGTACTCATTATTACCTTTTGCCAAACATTGCAGGTGACCCCACCAAATCTAGTGGAATCAGCCTGACCCAGCTGTCGAGGAGTTACTTCTTTCTTTATAAGTACCACAGTCACTCCACCCTTCTTCTTCACGCTTTCTACTCACTTCTTCTGTATTTGCCCCCCAAGCTTACTGCCGTGTTCTTGTGGCCTCCGCTACTCACCACCTTCGTCTTCTTTGCTGACCCACATTTTCGGCAAATCTTCTCGATGGCGACCAACGACTCCATCCCTGAGCTAAATCTTTGGCCTTTTATTTTCCGTTATTCTTCATTTCTCTTGGTTCTTCCACCACTTTCTTTATTGTTCTTCTCTTTCCCTATAGAATCTATGGGTTCAAGTCTTGATTCATATGGCCAACCATCCCTCCTTCTTATTTTTGGGTCCGATGGGTAACCCTGACCCCACCGACTTCATTAACGCTGAGACTCAGCGTATTCCCTTCAAAAATTCAAAATGCCCTTTTCCAACTAGGCCTAGAGCTTTAGTACATTCCCTTCTCCACTCCCTAGATGGTGTAACTGTACCTCTAGGTTGCCGCATCGAAGCGGGGTTCCTAGGAACAGGCTGGCATCGCACACTGCATAAGCCTTTCCCTTGCTCTCTGTAACACCCCAAGATTTAAAAAGAAATAAAATAAAAGAAATATATTACTAAAGAAATTTCTGAATTTTATTATTAAAGAAAACCCTTAAAGAGCCCTAATACAACCAAACAGAAGGGAATACTTTAAATTTTGAACTTGGAAAATTTATGGTAGAATCTAGAGGTCAAGATATAATTTTAGGAATTTTTACAAATTTTTATCAACAGTAATTCAACCCTTAAACAAATAAATGAATTACTGGATTTATTTTAATCAGAAAAACAGATATAAATCTAAATGGGCCTCAACCTTGAATTAGCCTTCAGCCCAGCCCAACCCAACCTTGAGTCAACGACAAGCGAGACCCGCCTGTCGGCGCACTCCCCCTCTCTCCTCCCCGCGCCCGCACTCCGCCTGGCCCACCCGTCAGCCTCGCTATTGAATTTCCCCGCCGCTGACAGCCCGGGCCCGTCTGTCGGCCCCCTTCCTTTTTTGTTCGCTCGCTGACAGGTGGAGCCCACCTGTCAGGACCTTCGTCCCCGATGGAAGGGGATCTCTCCCCTTTCCTTCCAGCGACCCCCCTTTCCGATTTCTCACCGTCGGCCGCCCGCGTTCGCTCGGATTGACCCCGGATCACTTTCCCCAAGCGCCGCCGCCCCCTTTCCGTCTATAGCCGATGCGCATTCATGTTTATAGAAGTCGGGCCGAGGAAATGGAACCCTCGCTAGAGAAGGAAGGAAACCTTTGGTTTCCTTCCATTTGGTCGCCGCCGATGAACCTATAAATACCCCCTGAGCTCCGCCTTCAGCCCACACCGCCTTAGCGCCAGCCTGTGCGATCTAGAGCACCACCACCCCTTTTCTCGGGATTCTCCTCTACTTCAACTCCGGCCGCCGCTCGCCGTCGACCCTGGTCCCCTCCGTCCTAGCCGTCACCACCATCGTGACCACCGGAGCTCACCTGTCCTCGGCCACCCCTCGGTTGGCCGTGGAACCTGCCAGACCACCGTTGCCGTCGAGCACCCATACACCCTTCGCCGTCTACCCTCGCCGCCGGTCACCTTCGGACCTCCTTCTTCGCCGTCAAAGGTACGGTTTATGACCACCATCCCCTCCACTTTCCATTTTCGCAAAAACCTAGGCCCCTAGGCACTTGCCGTCGCCGTCGCCACCGTGCCCGAGGCCGCCGTCGCTGGAGACGAAGGGTAAAGTACCCTCGTCGGCACGTGCCGTGTCGGATGGCCGCCTGGCCGCACGATCGCGATCGAAGGGCTAGGATTAAATCCCTTCGGGATTTAATCCAGGCCCTTGATCTGGTCAAAGGGGTACAAGGCCATCTCGGCCGTCGATCATCACTTAAGTCTCTGGATCGATCTCGCACGTCCACGTCATAACCCTTCGCACGTTTTAATCTCAGCCGTCCAATCTCATTAAACCCACCCGCCTCGCATCTGGCCGCTGGATCCAGATCCAACGGTCCAGACCGCTCGGGTCCACGCGCACAGTGCGCCTGTCCACCGTGGGCCTGGCTCACCGTGGACTAAAGCCCATTTTCTGTTTAAATAAAATTCCAGAAAATAGTTTAAACTTCGAAAATTCATAACTTGCTCATTTAACTCCAAATTTCACCATTCCAATTTTATTAAATTCAGCATTTTATTCTCTACACATTAATGCCATAAAAACAGTATGTTACTTTAGCACAAAATAATCTTATGAATTAAATAAATAAAAACCCCTTAGGGATAAATTAATAATTCATGAAATAAATTAGGAAAAACCCCAAAACTTTAACCTTTGATATTATTAATATAACTTCAGTACAATAAAGCTCAATTCACATATTTAAATCATAAAACTTGTATGCTTATGTTTTGTGATGCTTTATTGAATGTATTGTTTACTTTTCCGTATAGAGAAGACTACGAGTTCGTCGAGGAGCCGGAGTTCTATCCCGAGGTTCCACCTTCACCCTTTGCTGAGCAAGGCAAGTCATCGAACCCTCCTGTGGAAATAGTTGATCATCATTGAGCCCAGTTTTTCATAACTATCGCTATAACTCATAGGATAATATTGCATTAGTCAAACATCAAGCCCTACACTTATATTTATTAGATCCCCGTCCTTGTGTGCAAACCCAAGCCATGCTTATTGAGCCTTAACTCCTTGTCACTCTACAAATATTATATTAGCTAGTGCCCAATGTACCGACACAACTGCTATAGGATAAAAAGAATGAGTCGTAGATAGATGGATTCTGTTATATGAATTTCCCCGTTATTCTTGTCTCTGGACTCTGTTGGAGTTGTCTATGTTATAAGTATGGTGGGTTCTGGGTGCAAGCTCAGGAACTGGTTGGTCGCACCCGGGGCACTATAAGGACCGGTCTGCGGGATCTGTTGCAAAGCACATCCGTACCAACCACAAGTCTAATGGGTAAGTCTTAACTGAAAGTATGGAACAATCCGACTCGATGCATCATAGTGGAGGGGGCAAGGGGCAACCTGCGGGTGACTTGTACCGACGTGGCTCAAGGGGGGTATGGTGAGGCTCGACGCGTCGAGACACGATACGAAACCCATAAGAGGGTGCTGTCGGGTCGAGGCGGACCATATGGAAGGTTTTGGCACGAGTTCCCGTGGTATGTGTCATCTCGTTACACTTTGGTGTAAGTGATGAGTGCGTGCCTTGTTGGTACAGTGGTACATCTCTGATCAGAGTATTTAATCTTTTCGAAAAGCCGAGCCCACGGTCAAGGGCGGGTTGTGTGACTACTCGCAGTTAGTTTATAATTGCGTGAATGGTTGAGTTATTCATGGCATGTAAGGACTGTTGAGCGAGGTGGGGCTAACTGTACCCCTCAAGTTAGAAGATGATGATGCATACACATGTTTACATTTCAGTACTAATAAATTGATCACATTTAAATGCTTTACACTTATGCTTTCTCCGCAAATTAGCCACTATCTCCCTTGTTATTATCTTGCATTATATTTGCATTCGGTGGCTTGCTGAGTACGTTTGTACTCACCTCCGTTGACTTACACCACCAGAGCATGTCTACTATGAGGAGGATGAAGGTCTGGAGTAGCGACCCAGTCAAGGCGAGACTGGGAGGAGGCGTTCATCTAGGACCCTTTATTTTATTAGTTTCTCTTCACCTTTATTCACTTTTGTATTAATACGGTCTACGAACCGTGAATGATTGCTCGTATTTGTACGTGGTCGCATGATGAACGTCTTGGTTTATTGATTTTCTATGGAATTTCAACAAAGGTCCTGATTTATTAAATTAGGGCGTGACACTCTCCCCTTAAAAGACGAACCGATGCTAGCATCTTCTTGCTACTTCTGGTCCAATGCATTAAATGCATTTCTTTTTGGCCATGGCCCGATGAGTCCCAACCTCCTTGATGTTGCAGTCTTGACCTCTCTCGATATCATTTCTGCGATCGATCCCTTTCTTTTCCATTCCAAACCTTCCCACTATTTTGATATCAAATCTAGTGGTGTATGGGCCAAATATATTGCAAGTCATAATAATTAGTCTGGTCTTGTTGATGAGCGAGAACACATTGCTTTTCTTAACCATTGGCTCGAGAGGTTCTTCTTTTGTGGGTCCACCTTTGGGCCTACTTGTCATCTTCAATTTTAGCGGAGCGACTGGTTGCTAAAGTTGCGATCCCCCTTGGCCGATGCCTCCTTGGCTCCCTTTATGACCTTCTTCATCAGGTATTAGTCCGATTATTGGTCGGCGATGTGGTAGGTCACCTTGGTGGTCCCTGGTGGTTCCTCTAGTTGTGGCTTAACCTCTAGTTGTGGTTCCTCTTGGTGGTCCCTCGTTTTCCATCAGATCATCGTGAGTCTGCCTCACCGACCACCCGCCGATGCCTATCCTTAGGTGTGGTGGCCACCTACCGGTCGGGAGAAAGAATGTCCACTGACATCTTGGTCCGATGGTTCAAGGCCTTTTACTACGACTTCATTAGTGATTGTGTAGTGTGGTATGCCTATGAGTCCTTGCTGATTATGAATACCCACATTGGCTATCTTTGGACGATGTGCTAGCGAGCCAACAGAGCAAGGCCATCTTCCTTGCTTGCATCTCTCCTTGTCTTCTTCTAATCAACTTCATGGCCGGTCCGATGCATAAGCCATCTTATGAGTTTTATCATCTGACGTTCTACGCCCGATAGCTTGGTTTCGGTCAGCTGCCAATCGATCTCTTCTTCATCATCCAGATCTAGGTTCACAGTGAAGTAGAAATTTCTTTGGAGTTCAATCGGCTCTTCTCTATGATTGATTCAATCTCTCTCGGAGAACTCCCTTCCTAGGCCGCATGCAGGGTGGCGTCGATCCCTTGCAAGAAATTGTGGTCCGAGGTGAGCCAGCACATCTTCAACTGCCATTCCATGCACTTCTGTCTTTCACTGGATCCGGTCTTCACTGACATCAACCCTGAGGTTTGTCCTGATTCTCGTGGCTTAGCTTGCTATTTGTATTAATTTTCTTCCTCGTCTCCTGACTCCCTTCCTTTGTAGGAGGATGACATTGATGCCCCATTGATGAGCCAAAGCGGTAGGTCAATACGATATGGGCTGCCATCGACCATTACCAACTTAGGTAGTGGGGCCCCCACTCCGTCAGAATGGCTTGCCAAGAAGCGAGTCAAGTTCTCGGTGCGTAAGCGCAAGGCATCAGACGTAGTGACGTGCCGCTCCACCAAGACTCGATCTGCCTAGGTAATCTTCATGGCCCTTGTTTTGTCATACCTAGCAAACTCTCGTCTTCTCTTTATGGTATTTCCGACCCATAGTTGATGTTTTTCTCTTTCTTCCTCAGCCGACGCCACAGGCATCTTCTATCGTGCGGACCCCCATTGCTACCGATGTACCTCCACCGGCTCAGGTGCGTACGTCTTTACTATATGATAGTTGCTTTCCTTTCGATACACATTGTTCTTCTATTTCGTCTAGCCTTCTCCTATCGCTGCGTCCCCTTGTATGGCGTTGGACCAGCCGGTGGATGACCTAGGTAACGCTCAGCCGACTCTGACTTCCGGAGATGCCACCATGGACTTTGTCATCGGGGCCGATACTCCGGAGGTCGTCATTTATTGGACCGAACTGGGCGACCAGAGGGGGGGGGAGTGAATGGGAGCTTTTAAAATTTCAGGCAAAAAATAACCTTCTATTTTAACTTCAGTCTCCTATGGAACAGGCTTCGAACACATCCTACGGAGGTCTGGTTCGGAGGTATTTTACAGCTCCGAACCCAGGCTTCGCAAAGAGCAAAAGTCCGAAGTCAGGAAGACTTCGCTCACACCCACAAACCCCAAAACACAACTCTGCAAAGAAAGTGTACGCTCTGCACACAAGGTGCCTTCGAGCTAGATTCACACTTCACACCTCGCAGGAGTAAGTTTCCCACTGAGGTATTCGAACAGATACTCCGCACTAGCAACTAGTACTAGACTTCGTATTTCGAAGGGCAGAAAGCAGACAGGACAGACTGCACAAAGACTTCAGCAGAGGAAGGAAAACAGGCTTCGAACCCTACTTCACTCAGTGCTTCGCTAGTAATCACAGAGGACTTGCCTCCAGTTTATACAGAGCAAACACACACTGAAAGATACACACACTTCGCACGTACAGAACACAAATACACTTCTCTAGAAATGAACCGGTGCAAAAAATCTGGCTAGAACATAACGAAGTGTGGCATAGAGATTTCAACACATGCAGTGCAAAACAGGGATACAAGTTCAAGCAACAGATGAAGAATAGAATGAAAATTTCATTGCATGAACAAGGAACACAAAAGACTCATAGGACTGAGTACATGGATGTGGCGGCTAGCTCTGGGAGTTCTAAAGATGGTTGCTCAAAGTGTTACCTAGACCTAGTCAGACAACTCTTTTTATAGTCACAACTCAACCATGAGAATAGACTACTTTACCCCTAGAGTTTATAGTGATTTTGTCTCTACCAGACAAGGGGGTACAGATGGTAGTCTACTTTTACAGGAGGCTTCTTTTTGTCAACTTCGTAGAGGAGACAACATCAGCTTTTGAAGAGCAGACACGATCAACCTTGCATAGTTGTAATCTTCTGAAGCCCCCTTTGCACACAAAGTGTGCAGTAGCTTCGATGATAAGCTTTGAACCAAATGGCCTTCGCTTCATCGAAGTCAGTCTTCAATACAGTGACGGTTTTGAGCCGAAGCCACCAAAGCTCTTGAGCCTTCGCACCATCATCTCCGGAGTGGAACACCATGGCTTCACAGCTACTCCCAGCTCGACCTCCGTCAGTCCGTGTACCGAAGCCATGCATGGCCGAAGTAACTCAAGTCATCCATACTCCAAAGCCCCACCTTCGGAGTACCTTCGCCACCTTCAAAAGTCCCTTCGTCCAAGGCCTCCGCATAAAGTATATCCATAAGCACCCGTTCGCAGTGTCTCATCCCTGAGCACACTCCACAAAAACCCTTATCCAGATCATGCAGTCGATGCACCTTGACTTCCGAGACCTTCGTCAGGTGTCCCTTCGAGTGCCTCTATCCGGAGCACATTCGAACGCCTTGCCTCAATGTTGAGGACTTCGTCCACCATACTCCGAAGTCACTCCTTCCAGAGCACCCTTTGAAGTGCCTCGCCTCCGAGGACTTTGCCTCGGGGTATCTTCAGCTAGAGCCACCCTCCGCACTTTCTGCCTTCGCCTGGCACACCTTGACCCAAGGACCGACCTTGACCCCACGCAACCTTCATGACCAAGCTCCCCGCTCACCTGGCACCAAGCCTCCTGCTTGACCCAGGTTCAATTGCTGCGAACCGTCCGTCGCCTCCAAAGTCACCTGCGCACCACCGACAAGAAAACAAGTGGTTCCAGTA
Organism: Zizania palustris; assembly: GCA_019279435.1. Taxonomy (NCBI): domain Eukaryota; kingdom Viridiplantae; phylum Streptophyta; class Magnoliopsida; order Poales; family Poaceae; genus Zizania; species Zizania palustris. Next base: position 30,502,554 of record JAAALK010000282.1, read on the forward strand.
CCCCAGAGACCTCTCCGGTAAATAGCCTTCGGTACACACTCTGCTGTACCACCCAAAGTACCGAACCCTTCGGTACACACATGTCATCGTATTCTGCTGGACCCCTCCGATAGACACACTCTGCTGCATAGCTGCAGCCAGCAACCACCGAACCCTTCGGTAAACACCTCCGAACCCCTTCGGAGGGACCCCTTCGCCTAGAAGAGAAATTGTCAATCACTTATCACAGACTTGAAGACCAAGGCATAGTTTAACTTGGTTTCTCAATCTCCCCCTTGATGAGTGCATTGACAACCAATTCAGGTTCAAGAAAATTTTAAAGTTTTCAGCACACAAGTGACCATAAAAACTTAGAAAAGAGCCAAAACATGTCACTTGATAAATGAATTTCTATCGACTTGACTCATGAAAAGCCATTTTGCAATAATTCCCCTTTGACAGCAAAAATTTTCTCCCCCTTTGAGTTCCATCACTTGACCTCCCCCTTTGGTAGGCAAACCAGACATTTTTCTCCCTCTTTGGCAATGCAAGAATCAAGGAGCAATTAAAAATGCAAGGTTTATAAATGATGAAAAGTATGAGAACATAAGGTGCAAGAATATGCCAAATCATAGGGTCAAGCTCAGATGCTCAGCTCAAGTAAATATATTCCAAGTTCAAAGTGTGATGCATGAGTTTTTTGAATTGTTAAAAATAAAAGCATCACCACTTTGACTAGTCATATAGACAAGTGAAAATAAGAACTGCAAAATCTAATCAATTTCTACCCCAAAAAGCAAGTCCAATTTTATGGAGCATTTAGCAAGCTTGAGAAGCAAATAATTCAGACTTTGTTATTCTTTTTATCTTGCCAGGGGTTATTTGCTTGTCTACCTTATACTTTCCAATCAAGCCAAGCCTAAGTCAAGAAAGACCATCAGAAGCTTAAGGCAATGATTTTGGCAGACACTAAGTTATCCTAGTTCATACCAAAGTGCAATAGTAAGCAATCTAGAATAAAATAGTGCGACAAGCAAACCCGCCTAGATCTTATCATTTTTAGCATATAAATCATGGATATTGAGTTTTGTTGTGTAATATTGTTGTATGATTCCATGAATAGCAGTATTATTTTAAAGTTGCAATTTTGCATTCATAGTAAAGAAATCTAGCTACCAGGCAGATAAAAGATAGCTAAAGCAGTTCTTCACACCACATGCTAGACACCAGATTAAGCAGTGATCAATTTTTGAATTTTGTAAATTAAAATCATGCTCATTATGAAGTTGAATATATTAAACAGAGCTGAAGACATCATGAACATGAAATCATGCCAAGGCATATGGAAGCAACTAAGGTCATCAACACATCATCATAAGGAAGCCAATGCAAAATAATTAATTCATGCTCCACCTCACAGAATGCCATAAGGATGACAAATACCAAGTTCCCCACGCAAATAAGCAAATCGGGATGCATCAAGTGGTTTGGTAAAAATATCGGCAAGCTAGTTCTGGGTATCAACATATTGAAGCTCAATATCACCCTTCTCATTGTGATCTATGAGAAAATGATATCTCACATCAATGTGTTTAGTTCTCGAATGCTGAATTGGGTTGTTTGCAATGCAAATCGCACTAGTGTTAGCACAAAATAGTGGAACCCTCTTATAATCTAACCCCAAATCCCGCAAAGTGGAAACCATCGACAAAATCTGTGAGAAACAGCTAGCTGTAGCAACATATTCGGCCTCAGCCGTAGATTGTGCAACACTAGACTATTTGCGAGAAGACCAATAAACAAGAGAAGTTCCTAGAAAATGACAAGTACCGGAGGTACTCTTTCTATCAATTCTACACCTAGCAAAATCCACATCTGAATAACCATGAAGACACAAAGAGGAAGATGCAGAATACCACTTGCCAAATTCAAGGGTATGCATTAGATACTTGAGAATGCGCTTTACCGCTTGGCGGTGCGAAGCTCGTGGCGAGGCCTAAAAATGAGCGCGCAAACACACGACGAAGTGTATGTCTGGCCTCGTAGTAGTCAAGTAGAGGAGGGAGCCGATCATGCTCCGGAACTCCTTCTGATCTACGGCCTCTCCATCCTCATCAGGGTCCAATGCTACATATGTAGCCATTGGAGTGGCGAGGGGCTTCGACATAAGCCATGTCAAGCTTCTTGAGCAGGTCCTTGGTGTACTTCGTCTGGTGGACGAAGGTACCTTGTTTTCTTTGGTTGATTTGCAACCCAAGGAAAAATGTGAGTTCGCCCATCATGGACATCTTGAATTCCCTGCTCATGGCATCTGCAAACTCGGTAACCAAAGCATGAGAAGATCCACCAAAGATGATGTCGTCAACATAAATCTGGACTAGGAGGAAATCTTTGCCATGCTTGAGAGTGAAAAGGGTTTTATCTACGGATCCCATCAAATACCCTCACTCAAGTAGAAAATACTTAAGTCTATCATACCAAGCCCGAGGGGCCTACTTCAGTCCATAAAGAGCCTTATGAAGTTTAAGGACTTTATGTGGGTATTTGGGGTTTTCAAATCGAGGGGGTTGTTTACATAAACGTCTTCGCCTATGAAGCCATTTATAAAAGCACTTTTGACATCCATTTAATAAAGTTTGAAACCACTGGGATGCCGCAAATGCAAGTAAAATTCTAATGGCCTCAAGACGAGCAACAGGTGCAAAAGTTTCTGTAAAATAAATCCCTTCTAACTATGAATAACCCTGAGCCATAAGTCTAGCTTTGTTTCTAACTACATACCCATCCTCCCCTTGTTTGTTTTTGAAAATCCATTTAGTTCCAATAAAATGAACATTAGGTGGAGGATCAACTAAAGTCCAGACTTTGTTTCTCTCAAAATTTTCAAGTTCTTTATGCATGGCATTGATCCAACTGGAATCAGAAAGAGCATGACTCACATCTAAGGGCTCAAATGAAGCAATAAAAGCAGAATCAATGAAATGAGCATGAGAACGTGTTACCCTTTGATCAAGCTCACCAATTATCTGCTTTGGAGGATGCATCCTTTGAATGTGATGAGGAGCCTCACAGCGGGATGCAGTCTCCCCCTCAACTTGTGCCAGTGAATAGTCGAAGATGACCGATGTCAAGGTTGTAGCTTCGGGGCGTCTTGCTGAAGTGATCGAAGCAGGGTCGGCTTCAGGGGTCGATGTCGAGGGCAGTAGGGGTTCATCCTCGAAGTCTTCGGGATCTTCGTCTTCGAAGATGGTCTGCTCCATATCATGTTCATTGGCCTGTTCAAAAGAAGAGCTAACATAGGGGGTTGATTCATCAAAAGTCACATCACATGATTCGATAATAGTGTTAGTTTCTAAATTGAAAACACGATAAGACTGACCATGAGTAGTGTAACCCAAGAAAGATCCCGTTAGAAGAACGCAACTCAAATTTATCCAAGTTACCACATTTCAGGATAAAGCACCGACATCCAAATACTCGAAGATGAGTAACTTTGGGCTGTCTCCCAAAACACAGCTCATAAGAAGTCAAATTCAAAATTGAGCTCAAGAAAATTCGGTTTGAGATGTAACAAGCAGTGTTCATGGCCTCAGCCCAGAACTTTCTAGGAGTCCTGTGCTCATCGAGCATCATCCTAGACACCTCAACTAAAGTGCGTTTTCCCTCTCAACAACACCGTTCCGTAGAGGAACCCGTGGAGCAGAGAATTGATGTTCTATGCCATGCTCCATGCAAAAGTCAACAAAGAGACTGTTCTTGAACTCAGTGTCATTATCACTTCGAATGAATTTCAATGCACCAGGGAGTTCAGTAAAAAGTCTCAAAGCCAAGCTCCAAAAGTGTGAAAACACTTCATCCTTGCTAGCTAGAAATAAGACCCAAGAGTAACGAGAGAAGTCATCGACAATAACAAGTACATACCACTTGCCGCCTAAAGAACAAACCTGAGAAGGACCTATAGTGTCCATATGAAGAAGTTCTCCGGGTTGTTCAGTCATCACGTACCATAGTGACTAGCGAGTGCGAAGCGGCAATCATTTTCCCATGTCAACAAGGAGCGCAAACTAATTTGTTCTCAAACTTGAGCTTGGGCAATCCTCAGATCAGGCCTAGGGCACTCAACCGAGCGAGCAACTCAAGATCATATGCCCTAGTCTCCTATGCCACTTCGAAAGCTCAAAAGATGAATGTGAAACAAGGCAGTGAGAAGAAACAGATGACTCAAAAAAATCAGCTCCAAAAGTCTCCCAACTCTAAAGATCTTACAGACTAAAATGCCATCAGAATTAAGTACTTGCGAAGTATCGCGATGGAATCGCACTTCAAAGCCCTCATAAAGCAACTGAGATACAGAAAGCAAATTGTATCCCAAATTTTCAACCAAAGCAACATCTTTGAGAGTGAAATTTGAGTTGATTCTTACCACACCTTTACCTTTCACTATACTCCTTCGATTACTGTCGAAGGTGATTTGTTCCTTTTGCTTGGTTGTGGTGAGACTAGAGAACCATGCAGCATTTCCGGTCATATGGCATGAACAAACGGAGTCCATGATTCAAGTGCCCTCCAAGCCTTGGTCTGTCGTCTACACAAAACGAGAAAACTTCGATCAATCAGTGTTGGGGTGAGTGAAAGTATGACGAGGCATCCAACACTGAGAGATACGAGCAGTAGGCATAGTAAAAATAGATTGTCTATGCATAGGTAAAGTGGAGTGATGCAAAGTGCGAGGTCTACCTATATGATGCAACCCAGATGCATGATGAGGTCTCCCAACCTGTCGAGACACAAAGCTACTAACACGAGGTCTAGCACCATATGAAACATGGTGAACACCACGAGGGGCAAAGCCTTTTGAGAGGATCGGGGAGCCTCGTAAATAGGACATGAGTAAAACTCAGACTCATGCATACCTAGAGGAGGGTAATGCATGTCCTGGAATCTCAACGTCTGAGAACGTCGCTCATCCTTGATGCGATGATAGCAAAACCCAACCAAATGACCCATCTGCTGACAGCAAGAACATTGAAATACTCTTCTAGGAGCACTTTCATGGGTCATAGGAGCAATCCTCACAGGCTCCTTGGGCTTCTGCTGAGGGTTCTTTTTGGGAGGAATTTTCTTGGCAGAAGGAGGGGTTTTCTTTGGAGTTTGGGTAGACTTTTTGGCTGATGGAGTGTCTAACTGGACTCTTTCTTTCTCTAAAGTAGTGGGTGAGGTAAAAACTATTTTGTTCTCACTATCTGAAGGAATCCTCTCAAAACCCAATCCTAGAGCTAACCCCGCCCTATCAGCACACATCTTGGTCTTGGCCAAGAGCAAGTTCATCCTATCCTTTCCCTCAGTGCATTTGTTAACCATAGAGAGAAGGTATTCATTTTCAGTCATAAGGTTTTCAGCTTGCCCTCTAGCAAAACTGAGTTGGTCCTTAAGGGTGATACAAGTGGGATAAATAGGCTGCACATCCTTAAAACACTCAACACTCTCCAATCTAGCCTCTAATTCCTTATCATGCTTGTCTCTCAAATTAATGCTATCAATCAATAAAGAACAGTATGAACAAGCATCAAAAGAACTAGGTATAGATTCCACCACCAAAAGCTGCTTCTATGCAGTCTCAAGCTCATTAACAGTTTGAGCATGCACAAAACGCAACTGAGCAAGCTCACCCATAACAACAATGCAAGATTCACAATCAACATCATTAAATTTAGACTTAAGCATGGCATAATCAGTTGAAAAATATTTTAGCCTAAGTCTAAGGTCTTTTCTATCTCTAGCGGCTTGCACAAGTAATCTATCCTGAACAAGAACTATTTCATTCAGTTCATCTACTTTAATGGAAAGCTGGTCATAGGATAGAGGTACCTTAGATGAGTCAAGCTCATCACCGCTGTGACTGCTATTGGCCATGAAACAAAGGCCAATGAAATCCCTTGCCTTCTTCTCCTTCTTCACCTCTTTCCTTGGAGACTCTTCCTCCTCGTCAGAGCTCGACTACTCAGTTGAGGAAGTGTCGATGTCACTGAGTGTAGCAACGAATGCTCTGGAAGTGGCCTTGGCTACCCTCTTAGCCACCTTGTCGCGCTTACCCTTTACATAGGGTTTCCTCTCCTTCTTGTGGTGTTTGGGGCGCTCACTCTCATCTCTCCTCTTGAGCTTAGGACAGTTGGGCTTAATGTGAGAAGTGTCATCACACTCAAAACAACCACTAAAACCACTTCTCCTCTGATCCCGTCTCTCACTGTGAAAACAGGTGAACCTTCTAGCAATGAGAGCAAGCTCTTCATCATACAGAGTATCCACCTGCTCCTTAGTGACAGAGACCAGGGAGGACAATCCAAAACCACCCGCAAGAACACAAGTGCTATATGTGCTTGGTTCTGCAGTGGTGCCACGGCTAGAGCCATAAACTAGTGCCAATGGCTGTGGCAAAGAGTTTCTGTGCACTGCAAGAGATGCCTTGACAATCTCTATGGACTTCAGCTTGCTGAAGAGCTCATCACAGGTCAATATGTCATAACCTGTGGACTCCTCTATGCTGTATATCTTCACCTCCCATATGCTATGATCAAGAGCATAGAGAAGATTGATAGCCCTATCATGGTCATGGTAAGCAAGCGTACCATTGGACCGCAAGTTACTCACTATAGCGTCAAAGCGAGAAAACATGGCATGTGTAGATTCACTAGGCGCTTGCACAAATAGCTGATACTGTTGATTGTATGTGCTCTGGCGCCTAGCCTTAATCTGTGTAGATCCCTCATGGAAAATAGTGAGTATAGAACAAATATCCCTAGCTGTCCTTAGGTGCTTTTAAAATTTCAGGCTAAAAATAACCTTCTGTTTTAACTTCAGTCTCCTACGGAACATGCTTTGAACACACCGTTCGGAGGTCTAGTTCGGAGGTATTTTATAGCTCCGAACCCAGGCTTCGCAGAGAGCAAAAGTCCGAAGTCAGGAAGACTTCACTCACACCCACAAACCCACAAACCCAAAAGCACAACTCTGCAAAGAAAGTGCAGACTCCGCACAAAAGGTGCCTTTGAGCAGGTTTCACACTTCACACCTCGCAGGAGTAAGTTTCCCACTGAGGGCTTCGAACAGATACTCCACACTAGCAACTAGTACTAGGCTTTGTATTTCAAAGGGCAGAAAGCAGACAGGACAGACTGCACAAAGACTTCGGTTGAGGAAGGAAAACAGGCTTCGAACCCTACTTCACTTAGTGCTTTGCTAGTAATCAGAGATGACTTGCCTCCAGTTTACACAGAGCAAACACACACACTAAAAGATACACACACTTCGCACGTATAGAACACAAATACACTTCTCTAGAAATGAACTAGTGCAAAAACTCTAGCTAGAACAGAACGAAGTGTGGCATAGAGAAATCAACACATGCAGTGCAAAATAGGGATACAAGTTCAAGCAACAGACGAAGAACAAAATGAAAATTTCATTGCATGAACAGGGAACACAAAAGACTCACATGACTGAGTACATGGATGTGGCGGCTAGCTTTGGGAGTTCTAAAGATGGTTGCTCAAAGTGTTACCTAGACCTAGCCAGCCAATTCTTTTTATAGGCACAACTCAGCCATGAAAATAGACTACTTTACCCCTAGGGTTTACAGTGATTTTGTCTCTACCAGACAAGGGGGTACACATAGTAGTCTACTTTTACAGGAGGCTTCTTTTTGTCAGCTTCGTAGAGGAGACAACATCAGCTTTTGCAGAGCAGACACGATCAGCTTTTGCACAGTTGTAATATTCTAAAGCCCACTTCGCACACGAAGTGTGCAGTAGCTTCGATGACAAGCTTTGAACCAGATAGCCTTCGCTTCATCGAAGTTAGTCTTCGATATAGTAACGGTTTTGAGTCGAAGACGTCAAAGCTCTTGAGCCTTCGCACCATCATCTCTGGAGTGGAACACCATGGCTTCACAGCTACTCCCAACTCGACTTCCGTCAGTCCATGTACCGAAGCCATGCATGGCCGATGTACCTCAAATCAGCCATACTCCGAAGCCCCACCTTCGGAGTACCTTCGCCACCTTCAGAAGTCCCTCCGTCCAAGGCCTCCGCATGAAGCATATCCATAAGCACCCGTTCGCAGTGTCTTATCCCCGAGCACACTCCACGAAGACCCTTATCCGGACCATGCCTTCGATGCACCTTGACTTTCGAGACCTTCATCAGGTGTCCCTTTGAGTGCCTCCATCCGGAGCACACTTCGAACACCTTGCCTCAATACTGAGGACTTCATCCACCATACTCAGAAGTCACTCCTTCCGAAGCACCCTTCAAAGTGCCTCTCCTCCGAGGACTTTGCCTCGGGGTACCTTCAGCCGGAGCCACCCTCCACACTTTCTTCCTTTTCCTGGCGCACCTTGACCCGAGGACCGACCTTGACCCCACGCAGCCTTCATGATCGAGCTCCCCGCTCGCCTAGCACCAAGCCTCCTGCTTGACCTGGGTTCACTCGCTACGATCCATCCGTCACTTCCGAAGTCACCTACGCACCACCGACAAGCAAACAAGTGTTTCCAGTACCCTGGAGACCTCTCGGGTAAACAGCCTTCGGTACACACTCCAGTGTACCACCCAAAGTACCGAACCCTTCGGCACACACATGTCATCGTGTTCTGCTGGACCCCTCTGACAGACACACTCCTCTACACAGCTGCAGCCAGCAACCAAAAAAACCTTCGGTAAACACCTTCCGAACCCCTTCGGAGAGACCCCTTCGCCCAGAAGAGAAATTGTCAATCACTCATCATAGACTTGAAACCAAGGAACAATTCAACTTGGTTTCTCATCATTGCTGACCCTAACGTGTCGGTCGACACCGCTATTATAATTACACCAGCTAGGGCCGACACATCCTATGGTGTGCCGGCGACCGTCGAGACTGACACCGAGGTGCCTCTAGTTGATGGCTCTCATCATGTACTTTTGTTTATTCTTTTTATTGCCCTCCTCGTAACTTACATCGACCTTGAATGTAGCCGATGCTAAACACTATGGGCTCGTCTGCCCCCTAGGGTAGTCTTGAAGAGGAAGGTTCACACACCCTTCCAGTGGCTATAGTGGAGGACGATAACGCTACCTCTTCTACCGATGGTGCCCCATAGTCAGTTGCCCCTGCAAGGCCTACTGACGTGAGCTTCCTTGTGTTTGTTTATTATGATATCATGGTCTCTTGCCTGACTTTCTTTCTTTCTTTAGTCTTATGCCCAGCAGTTCTATTTTGATGCTGGTCCTTATCTCAAGGCCAATGAAGAGGTTATGAGTGCTGGACCTACTTCATGCAGAGGAGGCCGACCTGGCCATGAAGCTAGACGGAGTGCGGGTGAATATCACCGCTAAGGAAGGTGCTCTGCCTCCCTCTTGGATCGGATCGAGGCTTAGAAACACCTTCTCACCAATGCGGTTTGTCTCGCACAGCGCCGACGCCGAGCTCTCCAAGACGTTCCTTGTTTTGGATGTCGAAGACCATGCCACCCTTTGGAGTGTCGACGTGATCCGGCTATAGGCGATAGAGGTTATTTTCCATGCGCTTGCATAACCTCTTTTGTATCGGATCTTTGATTTGTAATTTAGACACAATAATTGTAATATATTATTCTTGATCCCTTTGTCTTGAACTAAACTTGTTTGTATTTTGAGTCTAGGGTGATGCTTTTGCATCAACCGTCTGAAGGCGATACCATCAATATCAGCTGTTTCCATATCTCCGACATAGTTTCCTTTAATCCATTTATCTCATCGGGAGTATGGGTACTTGCAAAGGTTAGCCTCGGTCTGTCGTCGGTGTCCGATGTTTGTATTTCCATAGTTCATCGGTTGCGGCGAAGTTTTGACTGAGTCCACCCTTCATTCTTTGGCGCCGTCTTTATAGTATGAGCTTGGGAAACTACTCGTTGATCGGGTTGACACCATTATCTGATACATTCTTATCCTCATGATCGGCCTTATCCTTTACCCACCATTCACTTTTGATCTTTCGGGGCCGATCCGTTTCTTCATCGCACCTTTGTGTCTTCAATTCTCTTTGCCGCAGACGTTGGATCCTTCTATTTTGACTCTTCGTGAAGATACCGCTGGGGCACCATTGCGACTTTTCTGGTGCATCACTGCCATCGTCCGGTTGGCCAATTTCCTTGGAGTTGATGGGGCCAAGCCTTTCGAGCACTGATACCCTCGGTGGTGACAACCTTTGGTGAACGACTTCTTGTTCACGCAGTCTTGTCTTGACGTTATATGGCCGATGACCGCCTTGCGTCGTGTCCTTAGCGTCGCATCCTAGGCAGTCGTCCATCGATGGTAGACGCAACCCTTCGTTCTAGCAAATCCTGAAGAAATCACAATTCCAATGGGGATTGAATCACAAGTATCCATGGTTGTCTTCGCTGTTCATCCTCTTCTTCAACTTCCTCTGGTATTTCCTGATGAGATTCGAAGAAGCAACCTTGTTGTTGGCTTGGCTTGCTTTTATTTGTGTGCCGATCGTCAGCGTGGTTCGCGTGCACCATGTTGACTGGAAATGGATGACTGTCGATATTCATCAACTTCTTTCCATCATCGAACTTGATTTGACCTTGCTCCATGGACGATTGGATCTACTACCTGAACACTTTACACTCATTAGTACGATGCGATGGGGAATTGTGCCACTTGTAGTATTTTCTCTTCTTCAGTTCATCGATAGTCAGTATGATGTGACCAGGTGACAAGTGGAACTGCTTCTCATTGAGCAACATATCAAATATTTTATCAGTCTTGTTGATGTTGAAATCATACTTTCTTATTTATCGGTCGGTTTCACCTAGGGGCACGCAACTTGCTTCTTGTTTCTGGACCATTCGGCTAGACTGACTTCTGCATCTGAGTCACTGTTCTCATTGGAGTCCGAACTGTATACCTGAGTGTATGCCACCTTCTTGTGATACCTGTCTCTTTTGGCTTCTTGGAATTGGCTCTTATGCGCCGATACCCTTTGCACTAGTTGGGAGAGGCTCTCGAACTCCTGTGATGAAAATATCTCCTTAATTGGGTTCAGGAGTCCCTGAAATGCCAGCTCCGCCAACTGAAGGATATGTCCAAGAAAATTCCGTGGATCGGAAGTTCCGATAGGTAGTATTGGATGTTCTGGTTAATTTCTGGTCTCGATATAGAGAGTAATTGTTGTTTCGAAAGTTCTAATATGGTATCGGAAGTTCCGATGAGCCAGAAGTTCTGATTTAGAATCGGAGGAATTTTAGACTGATCGGAAGTTCTGAGGTTGGCGATAACAGATTGGATCTATTGTGTGTCGTACTGTATTAGGTGACCTGAAATACCTTGTCAAAAGTTCCGATGCAGGATCAGAAGTTCCGACAGTGGACAAACAGATTGGATCTATTACGGTTTTGGGATAAGCACGACCCAGGGGCCCTCAACCCTATATAAGGAGACGAGGAGGATGTCTTGGTTACAACAATAAGTCTAGATTAGACCTAGCCACCCAAGAGTTCTCTCCTCCCCTTCTTGATCTCAAATGTTGAGGTCAAGGATCCCCGTCTCTCACGTGCGGTGCTAGCACGCTGTCGTGGGAGGTACTCCATCCCTATACGTGTGGACTCCGTGGAGGCGTTGCTCTAATAGCGACGCTCGTGAACATCTACATGCGAACGACTACGTTGTCTTCATTAATCGGATCGGCGAAGGACGGCAAGGATGAAGCGAGGAGAGCCTAGACGCGCTGCTCGAACATCTTCTTCTGCGGCACCTAGCGTGTCAAGTTCTAGATGGTACCGATCTATGATCTCACACGCGCATGAGACTAGGGCCATAGGGCAGAAATTTTGAATTTGCCGGCTAGCGTAGCTCCCCTATTCCCCAACAGTGGTATCAGAGCCTACATGCGTAGTGTTCGATCTAGATCCCTCATGTATGAAGATACATGGTGGAAAAACAGATTATATTTGTTTCTATCCACTGATAGATCGGAAGTTCTGATGTGATCGGAAGTTCCAATGGTGGATTGGAAGTTCTAATACTGATTGGATGTTCCAATGTCAAATAATGATTCGATACAGAAGGCAATTGTTGCGATGCGGGATTTCGATATTGATCGGAAGCTCAAATAGATCGAAAGTTCTGATGCCAGATCGAAAGTTCCGACCCACGCGATTTTGAAAAACAGAGCTTGCTGACCCAAGTTTTTCAGATCCAGAATCCAGTCATTTGTAGATTGCTCGCCTAACTTTGTTTTGCAGAGAATGTCGTGACTGGCATGGCCTTGGTCAAAATGTGATGTATGAGATGCATGCAATCAATGTAAATTAAATATGGCTTGTGTGTCATGGTTATTTACAGCCCAAGTCTGATGTAAAATTTATTATGACTTGCATGTCATTTTTGCGGTGCTTCGGCCCATGTAATTAGTATAGCCTATGCGAGATGGACTAGTACTCTTCATGGAGGCCGAGAGCACGCACTCGAAGACGGGAGCCATGGAGATGGAGATCGCCATGTGAAGAAGGCCATGCTATGTCACAGTTAATATGATTGCCTGTGATGCTTTCTTATGTTCCTATTATTCTATTCTTGCATGTTTCGTGTATGCTAGGAACATTACGATGCTAGAGTAGTTTTTCCTCAGAAAATTAAGTGTTGATGCTCTTCCCAATAGTTGCACCCACTAGGGTTCGTGCTCATCGATATTGGGTCTACCAAAGATGAGTGCTATCTTTTATCTCGACCAGTTGGGGCGGAAGTCGGACTTCTGCACACATAGTGTTGGTTCACTTGACGAGGTTATCAAAACGGTTTTGGGCCTTGGAGCATAGGAGTTGGAGTCGAGCATTTGATGCTTCTCCAACGACAAGAGTCACATACGATGTGATTAGCAAGGAGTTGCTTACCTATGTCAACTAGCTTCTAGCAGTGATGCCAAAGTTCACTAGGAGATAGCATGACCATGGATCTTGCGCCACTATTAGTCATGAGAGGGAAAGTGACTGGGTTAGATAGTGGAACATCTTTTATTGGATAGAAGATAAACATTTCATAATGCTAAACCTCACATTTAATCTTTTGTAGATCATGGCACCTACTACGTCTACTGTTTAGAGCACTCCAGTTTTTAATTTGTGATCTATTCTTGATTGAGATAAATTGTCTGGAACGATTATGTTCTAGAGGAACCCCACCCTGATGAACCGGGAGAGCATGTTTCTGCAGTAGATAAGCGTGCTTATGATAAGCATGCTAGTGATTCCGTGGATGTCAGGTGCCTGATGCTTGCCAGCATGTCCTCTCAGTTTCAGAAATAGTATGAGGAACATGACGCCTATGATATGATTGTAGGGCTTAAGGGCATGTTTTTGGACCAAGCAAGGGAAGAAAGATATAATGTGTCTAAATGCTTGTTTGGTAGTAGGCTGGCTGAAGGGAGCCCAGTGAGCCCTTATGTGATCAAGATGATTGTTTTCGTAGAGACTCTAGAGAGACTGGGCACTCCACTGGATCCATACCTCGCTATTGATGTTATTCTCTAGTTGCTCCCACTGAGCTTTGAGCCGTTCATCATGAACTATAACATGGTTGGACTGGAGAAGACACTAGTTGAGTTGCATGGGATGCTAAAATCTGCTAAGAAGAGTATTAGAAAGGCTCCAAACCATGTGATGGTTGTTCATAATGAGGACAAAAAGAGGAGGAAGAAGGCTAAGACTACAGATGCGATCTCTAGTGCGAATTCTAAACAAACTGGAAAGTCCAGGTCTGGTCCTACCAACTCTGATGTGTGCCACCATTGCCACAAGCCTGGGCATTGGAAGCGCAACTGCAAGGTGTACCTGGAAGAGCTGAAGAATAAGAAGGGAAGTGGGACTTCTGCTTCCGGTATTAATGTTATTGAAATTAATCTTGCTACTCGTCCAAATGATTCATGGGTATTTGATACCGGATCGATGATTCATACATGCAAATCACTGCAGGGGCTGAGTAGAGAAGAAAGTGTGCAAGTGGCGAGCTGGATATCCGCATCGGGAATGGTGCAAAGGTTGCAGCGTTAGCCGTCCGTGTCTATTCACCATCGCTACCGCCAGGACTAGTTTTGGAAATAAATAATTGTTATTTCATTCCCACCTTAGGCAGAAACATTATCTCTTCTTCATGTTTAGAGGAAGATGGTTTTGAATTCGTAATAAAGAACAAGAGTTGTTCAATATTTTCGAATGACATGCTCTATGGTGTTTGTCCATTAGTGAATGAATTGTATATTCTGAGTCTTGATGATGCACACATTTATAACATTAGTACTAAAAAACAACGACTCAATGATTTGAATCCCACCTACATCTGGCATTATCGTTTAGGTCATATAAATGAGAAGCGTGTACAGAAGCTCCATAGTGATGGACTTGTGGAGTCATTTGATTTTGAATCATATGACACATGCGAGTCTTGTTTAATTGGCAAAATGACAAAGACACCTTTCACTGGAAAGAGTGAGAGGACAAGTGAGCTATTGGCCATAGTACATACTGATGTGTGGGGTCCAATAAGTCACACGACTAGGAAAGAATTTCAGTACTTTATTACTTTTTACCGACGAGTTTAATATATATGGCTATGTCTACTTGATGAGGCATAAGTGGGAATCCTTCGAAAAGTTCAAGGAGTTCCAGAATGAGGTACAAAATCATACGGGCAAGACAATTAAATTTCTATGATCAGATCATGGGGGTGAATATTTGAGCCATGAGTTTAGTGATCATCTGAAGCAGTGTAGAATTGTTCCATAGCTGACTCCACCCAGCACGCCTCAATGGAATGGGGTGTACGAGCGCAGAAACCACACTTTGTTGGACATGGTGTGGTCTATGATGAGTCACATTGATCTTCCATTATCCTTTTGGGGTGACGCTCTAGAAACCGCAACTTTCACGATTAATAGGGTTCCATCTAAGTCAGTAGAGAAGACGCCATATGAGATGTGGTCTGGGAAGCGTCCTAGTTTGTCTTTTCTAATGATTTGGGGATGTGAGGTATATGTCAAACGTATGATGTCTAACAAGCTCAGTCCTAAGTCTGACAAAGAGTTTCTCTCAAAAGGAGTTAGTGGGAGGACTGTGCATCTCGAAGAGGTTTGAGAGCCACTAGAAATTGTTCCAGATCCCATTGTGCCGGAGCAGGAGGCGCAAGCTGTTGCAAATCCTGTTGTGGATGCGGCAGCCCCACAGAGGTCTGGGAGAGTAGTCCATGCGCCAGAGAGGTACATGTTCTTGACCACTAGGCATCGCGACGTGTTGTTGATAACGACGAACCCAAGACCTATGCGAAAGCAGTGATGGGATCAGACTCTGAGAAATGGCTTGGAGCCATTGGATCAGAGTTGGAGTCCATGCGTGTTAATCAAGTTTGGAACTTGGTTGATCCACCCGATGGTGTAAAAACTATTGAGTGTAAATGGATCTTCAAAAAATGATAGACATTGATGGAAACGTTCACATCCATAAGGCACGATTGGTGGCAAAAGGTTTCCAACATATTCAAGGTGTTGATTATGATGAAACATTTTTGCCCATCGCTATGCTCAAGTCTATTCGGATCATCCTAACTATTACTGCATTTTATGATTATGAGATATGGCAAATGGATGTTAAGACGACTTTCCTAAATGGAAACATAAGTGAGGATGTGTACATGACACAGCCTTAAGGTCTTGATGGTCCGGGGAATGTTGGGAAAATTTATAAGTTGCTAAAGTCCATTTATGGACTGAAGCAAGCTTCTCGGAGTTGGAATCTTCGTTTTGATGAGGTAGTCAAAGGGTTTGGCTTCATCAAGAATGAAGAATAGCCTTGTGTTTACAAAAAGTGTAGTGGGAGCTCACTTGTGTTTTTGGTCCTGTATGTGGATGACATATTGTTTATCAGAAACTACATTCCTTTGTTGAATGTTGTCAAGACCTCACTGAAAAATAGTTTTTCTATGAAAGATCTTGGAAAGGAAGCATACATTTTGGGCATAAAGATCTATAGAGATAGATCAAAATGACTAATTGGATTAAGCCAAAGTATGTACATTGACAAGATTTTGAAACGGTTCAAAATGCAGAATTCTAAGAAGAGATTTCTGCCAATGTCGCATGGTATTTCTCTTAGTAAGACTCAGTGTGCTGTGACACCTGATGAGCTAGAGAAGATGAGTGAGATCCTGTATGCCTCAACAATTAGATCCATCATGTATGCCATGCTGTGCACACGCCCAGATGTGTCATATGCTGTAATTGTAACGAGCAGGTACCAATCAAACCCGAGTGAAAGTCACTGGTCTGTAGTAAAGAGTATCCTCAAGTACTTGAGAAGGACTAAGGAAATGTTCCTGGTATACGGTGGTGAAAAGGAGCTCGTTGTAAGTGGTTAGACGGATTCTAGCTTTCAGACCGATAAAGATGATTCTCTATCGCAATCTAGCTTTGTGTTCTACCTCAATGGAGGCGCAGTGAGTTGGAAGAGTTCCAAGAAAGAGACGGTGGCCGATTCTACAATGGAAGTTGAGTATATCGCTGCTTCAGAAGCGGCGAAGGAGGCCGTTTGGATAAGAAGTTTGTGAGAGATCGGAATGGTGACTAGAGGAGGGTGAATAGGCGCCTCGACAAATTCTTGCAAATTGATGACCTTTTCAAATCACCCAACGCACCTCTAAATGAACAAGTGAAAGCAGATGTAGTAAAGACTCTGATAAAAATAGATGCTATCACCCTCCTATTTGATATTATGTCAAATGATAGATTGAGGGATCACCAGCATTGAATTTGCACACACAAAGACTGCACTTTAAAAATACCTCTGAACCTTTTTTCTGTTCTATACAACACTCACATAAAAAAACAATTTCAGAATGGGCTTGGTGGAACATGTGCTCGGCAGTACATGCAGTTGTTAATGGTGAAAAATATCACTGTATACGGCAGCACATGATCGGCAAGCTGGAAAAAAAGGAGAAAAATGTTTCTAGATTTAACTTTGAGCCTTCAAGATCAGCAAATGACCACCTTCCATAATTTTTATAGTATATATTTGAGCCAAAAACTATATGTAGCTTTGTTCAGAACCTTTTGTAAACTTCAAACATAGAACCCTTGTAACTTGGACAACAAGAGTTATGTAGAACTCAGGTCCAAACACATAACCAAAACCGATCAAAAATTGCCTCAAAGATTGAATCCACACTGAAAACAGAAAACTTGTAGAAATCAGCAGTTTTCAGAACTTTTTAGGCACTTTGTTGGACAGGAAAATATATGCAGCTGTGGTCAAAACCTTTTGCAAATTTTGAACATGAAACCCTTGAAACCTGGACAACAAAAGTTATGTAGAACTCAGGTCCAAGAACAGTACAAAAACAGATCAAGACTCGCCTCAAAGAATGAATCGAGACTGAAGACAGAACTCAATTAGCAGAAAACAAAATTTCCAGAACTGTTTAGGCACTTTGTTGGACAGAAAAATATATGCAGCAGTGGTCAAAAACTTTTGCAAACTCAAAAAATGGAACCCTGGAAACTTGTACAACAAAAGTCGTGAATAACTCAGGTCCAAAAACAGCATCAAAATAGTTCAAAACTCAGCACCAAAAGTGAATCTGAAAAGGAAGAACAGTACCTGCGCTGAAAGATCCTGGATGCTATTTTTGCTTAATCCGAATGATGAACACTAAAACGAAATTAAGAACAGCAAAAAGGTTAAAACAAAATAGAAATTGTGGTTGGTAGCCCCCAAAATATTCAGCTGAAAGAGTCTAATGACAGCCACACAAGTCACACCAACCATAGGCCTTTAGGTCCTTTATATAGGCAAGCCCACAAATGAAAACCACAAAATGCCCCTAGAATTTAATTACAAATTAATACTTAAAACTAATTAAACCTGAAATATCCTTTGGTATTTTTCAGAATTAAAATCCAGAAAAATACACAAAGAATATACTTAATTTATTACAACACTTAAACCTATACTTTTAATATATTTTCAGAATTTTGACAATTCCAAAAAATACTAAAAGTTTACACTTAATCTAAATTACTTAACGAAAATAAACTCCTAATTATTGTCATTTAAAAACATTTAGAGATGAGACTATTTTCAGTGAAAACCGACAAAGCATCCTCGATCACCGACATGTGACGCCAATCCGCGAACTCGACCGCCAGCAAGTCTCTCCCGCTCTCGATCCCCTTGAGCCGCCTGATCACTTGCACTGGCCTCCCATTCGCTGACTTGACCGTCACGCTATCTCGACCATCCGTCCGTCCTGTCTTTCTCTATCTCCTCGTGCACTCCTTGAGATCATCTCCAACTTCACCCGACATCCTTGATCCTCTAGCATTGAGCTCCTTGCTCGACCCTTGATCACCCGCCATTGACAGTTGGTTAGCATATCCACCCTGCACACATGAGACAAGCCAAAAGACGAAACGCGATGCACACCGATCCCCTCGGCATCCACTCTTCACTCACACATCAATCCCATCGATGCATGCAAACTACCACTCACTCATCACTCTAGATCGAGCAACCTTGTCAATCACTCATCACAAAGATAGAAACCACAGTGCGACCTCTCTTGGTTTCACAATCTCCCCCTTGATGAGTGTATTGACAACCCCAAATAGAAACATGATGAAAGTTTCAAGTTAAGCGCACAAGTGACCATAAAAACTCAGAAAAGAGCCAAAACATGTCACTTGGTAAAAGATCTCCTCCTTGGGCAAAAACTCATGCAACACATTCTCCCTATCTTTGGGAAAAGCATCAATGCATCATGAAAGCCATTACTCCCCCTTAACCAAGCAATCATCCAAAAGCCTCCAAAAGCATCATGTAAACCATTTCTCCACCTTTGGCAATGCAAGCATCAAGATGATAAAAAGATGCAAAGAGGGTTGTGAGGGTAGAGTATAGATGCAAGCTTCTGAAACATGAGTAACTCCAATTAAAATACAAACAAGCATTTGCTTTGAATATTGTCTAAAAGTATTGTATGAAACACTTAGATGAATACCATCTAAACAAAAGGCATGAGCAAGCATTTTTAGATTTTAGCAAATAAAAGCATCACCACTCAGACTAGCATAATAGACGCGACAAGGCATGAAATGCAAAAGCTAATCAAATACTAACCAGATAAGCATATCCCACTCTAAGGAGCTCCAGCAAACTTGATATGCAATTGATTCAAGCTTATGATTTTTTATTTTTCATTGTAGTGCTAGGGATTATTTGCAAGTCAACCTTATGCTAACCGACCATGCTAAGCCTAAGTTGAAACCATCAGAATCTTAAAGCTATGGTCTCAACATACACTTCAATGTCCCAGTTCATACCAAAGTGCTATGGTAAGTAGTCCAGAATAAAGTAGTGCGACAAAGCAAATCCAACTGGATCTTTTCAATTTCAGCATAAAACAACATGAATATCATTCATTTTCATTTCATTTTCATTCATTTTTTAATTTTCAGCATAATATTTTTGAAATGATCAAGTTGCGCATTAACATCCAAGTGAAAAGGACTTAGCTACCAGGTAAGTAAAAGATAGCTAAAGCACTCAACCTATTCAAGCTAGTTTCCAGACTAAGAAGTGATCATTTTCAAATTTTCACAAATAAAAAGCCATGCTCATGACAAACATCAGATGTAAACAAGCCAAGTGAAATCTACAGTATTAAAGACAATACTTCAAAGGCATAACAAATCATGTACTTGTAAAAGCAATTAATCATATAACAGAAGCTCATGCAGTGCTACACAACTCCTCAAAACATGCTAGAAGATCTCAAATGCTCAGTGTTGGGGTGAGTGGAAAATTATTTAGGAATCCAGCATTGTATAACTCGAGAACCAGGTAAAGAAGTAGACTGATTATGCACAGGGTATGAACCATAATAAAAAGTGTGTGGTCTACCTACAAAGTGCGAACCTAGAAAATGACGAGGTCTCCTAAACTGTTGAGATTCAAATCCTCTTACACGTGGTCTAGCACCATATGAAGCATGGTGTACACCACGACGGGCAAAATCTCTCATGGGACCATGGGGAGCCTCAAAATCAGGATAAGAGTGAAAAGCAGACTCATGCATACCAAAATAAGGGTAATGTATGTCCTGAAAGCTCATCGCAAAAGAACATCATTCATCCTTGATACGACGAAAGCAAAACCCAATCAAATGACCCACCCAATGACAGTAGGAGCAGTGATACACTCTCTTGGGTGTGTGAGCATGGGTCTCAGGCGCAAATCTCACTATCTTATTGGGTTTTTGCTGAGAAGTTTCCTTTGGTGGATGAAGGGCTTTCTTTGTAGGTTTAGTAGGATTCTCGGTTTTTTGAATGGTGTCTAACTAGGCTCTTTCTTTCTCAAGGGTAGTGGGTGGAGTGAACATTGTTTCGCTCGAAGTGTTTGAAGTGGTTCTCTCATATCCCAACCCTAGAGCTAACCCTACCCTGTCAGCACACAATTTTGTTTTAGCCAAAAGCAAATCCATCCTACCCTTCCCTTCAGTGCATTTTTCAACCACGGATAGAAGATACTCATTTTCACATTTTATTTTTTCAACTTGCTCTCTAGCAAAGCTGAGTTGGTCCTTAAGGGTGATGTAGGTGGGACACGCCAGCTGCACATCCTTATAACACTCAGCACTCTCCAATCTAGCCTTAAGTTCATCAACATGCCTATCTCTCAAATTAATGCTTTCAACAAGTAAAGGACAATTTATGCATTTGTTGATGACAACAGGACTAGATTCCACCTCCAAAAGCTGCTTTTGAGTGCTTTCAAGTTGTTCAATAACTTGAGCATGAGTAGTACGCAGCTGAGCAAGTTCATTCATGACAACAAGACATGACTCACATTCGGCATCATCAGACTTAGATTTCAAAATTGCAAGTTTAAGTGGAAATAGTTTCAAGTCTGAATTTTAGTTTTTTTCGTTGTTTAGAAGCAAGTTTAAGTAATCTATCCTAAGAACAGACAACATCATGCAATTCATCATTTTGAACAAGAAGCTCATCACGAGATAGATATACCTCAGAAGTGTCGAGCTCGTTGCTGCTATGGTTGCCATCGACCATGAAGCAAAGGCCGGTAAGATCCATTGTCATCTTCTCTTCTTCTCCTTCTTGGGAGGTTCCTCCTCTTCTGAGATTGGCTCCTCGCTTGATGTGCCATCGATGTCGCTAAGGGCGGCCACAAAAGCTTGTCTACTCTTTTAGCCACTTTTCCGCGCTTCCCTTTGAAGTAATGTTTCTTGTTCCACTTTTGGTGCTTGTGCTCATTTTCATTTTTCATTTTTAATTTAGGGAAATTCGCTTTTATGTGAGAAAGATCTTCACATTTAAAACATCCCTGCGACCCTCCTCTCCTTTGGTCTCGTCTATCATTGTAGAAGCAGGTGAACTTCTTGACAATGAGAGCTAGCTTCTCATCATCTAGAGTGTCCACTTGTTCTTTTGTGACAGAGACAAGGGAGGACAAATCAAAACCACCAGAATAAGCACAAACTGCAAAACCACTAGAAAAGTTACTTCCAGATGAGGTACCACTGCCAGGACCAGAAACCAAAGCAATAGAAGGCAACAAAGAGTTTCCAAATCCTGGACGAGATGCCTTGGCAATCTCAGTGGACTTAAGCTTACTGAAGAGTTCGTCGCAAGTCAAAGTGTCAAAGCTTGCCGACTCTTCAATACTAGAGATCTTCACCTCCCATATGCTACGATCAAGAGCATAGAGAAGTTTGATCGCCCTATCATGATATGATTAAGCTAAAGTCCTAGTGGAACGTAAATTGCTCACAATCCCATCAAATCGAGCAAACATGGTATCTACAGACTCACCGAGGACTTGCACAAACATTTGATATTCTTGATTATATGAGCTTTGCCGCCTAGCCTTAATCTGAGTAGTGCCCTCATGGAAAGTTTTCAAAGTGGTCAGAATTTCACGCGTAGTTCAAAGATGCTGGACCATATCAAACTCTTTTCGACTCAGACTCATGAATAATATGTTTCTTGCCTTGCTATTATAATTGTACTATTCCTTTTAGGCCTGAGTGGTGCGAGTTTCAGGGATCACATATTGGGAATCAATAATGTCTCGTATAGCACTTCCTTGGCTTAGTAGGTAAGCCTCCATGCACACCTTCCAATAAGAAAATCATGACCATCGAATATTGGAATCTTAGTGTTCTTGTCCATGTCGCCAAAAAGGATCACAAACCGGTTAAGGTCAACTGGTGATCTAACCGGCTCTGATTCCAATTGTGGGATCAGAATGGCAGCTAGAGGGGGGTGAATAGGCGCCTCGACAAATTCTTGCGAATATGATGACCTTTTCAAATCACCCAACGCACCTCTAAATGAACAAGCGAAAGCAGATGTAGTATACTATGATAAAAATAGATGCTATCACCCTCCTATCTGATATTATGTCAAATGATAGATTGAGGGATTACCAGCACTGAATTTGCACACACAAAGACTACACTTTAAAAATACCTCTGAACCTTTTTCTGTTCTATACAACACTCACATAAAAAACAATTTCAGAATGGGCTTAGTGGAACATGTGCTCGGCAGTACATGCAGTTGTTAATGGTGAAAAATATCACTGTATACGGCAGCACATGATCGGCAAGCTGGAAAAAAAGGGAGAAAAATGTTTCTAGATTTAACTTTGAGCCTTCAAGATTTCCAGCAAATGACCACCTTCCATAATTTTTATAGTATATATTTGAGCCAAAAACTATATGTAGCTTTGTTAGAACCTTTTGTAAACTTCAAACATAGAACCCTTGTAACTTGGACAACAAGAGTTATGCAGAACTCAGGTCCAAAAACAGAACCAAAAACGATCAAAAATCCCTTCAAAGATTGAATCCAGACTAAAAACAGAAAACTTGCAGAAATCAGCAGTTTTCAAAACTTTTCAGGCACTTTGTTGGACAAGAAAATATATGCAGCAGTGGTCAAAACCTTTTTCAAATTTTGAACATGAAACCATTGAAACTTGGACAACAAAAGTTATGTAGAACTTAGGTCCAAAAACAGTACCAAAACAGATCAAGACTCGCCTCAAAGATTGAATCCAAACTGAAGACACAACTTAATCAACAGAAATCAGAAATTTCTAGATATGTTTAGGCACTTTGTTGGACAGAAAAATATATGCAGTAGTGGTCAAAAACTTTTGCAAACATAAAAAATGGAACCCTAGAAACTTGTACAACAAAATTCGTGAACTCAGGTCCAAAAACAACATCAAAATAGTTCAAAACTCAGCTCCAAAAGTGAATCTGAAAAGGATGAACAATACCTGCGCTGGAAGATCCTAGATATTGTTTTTGCTTGATCCGAATGATGAACACTAAGCACGAAATTAAGAACAGCAAAAAGGTTAGAACAAAATATAAATTGTGGTTGGTAGCCCCCAAAATATTCAGTTGAAAGAGTATAATGACAACCACACAAGTCACACCAACCATAGGCCTTTGGGTCCTTTATATAGGCAAGCCCACAAAGGAAAACCCCGAAATGCCCCTAGGATTTAATTACAAATTAATACTTAAAACTAATTAAACCTGAAATATCCTTTGCTATTTTTCAGAATTAAAATCCAGAAAAATACACAAAGAATATACCTAATTTATTACAACACTTAAACCTATACTTTTAATATATTTTCAGAATTTTGACAATTCCAAAAAATACTAAAAGTTTACACTTAATCTAAATTACTTAACGAAAATAAACTCTTAATTATTGGAATTTAAAAACATTTAGAGATGAGACTATTTTCAGCAAAAACCGACAAAGCATCCTCGATAACCAACATGTGATGCCAATCCGTGAACTCGACCGCCGCAAGTCTCTCCCGCTCTCGATCCCCTCGAGCCGCCTGATCACTTGCACTAGCCTCCCTTTCGCTGACTTGACCGTCATGCTGTCTCGACCATCCGTCCATCCATGTCTTACTCTATCTCCTCGTGCACTCCTGAGATCATCTCCAACTTCACCCGGCATCCTTGATCCTCTCACATCGAGCTCATTGCTCGACCTGTGATCACCCGCCGCTGACAGTTGGTTAGCATATCCACCCTGCACACATGAGACAAGCCAAAACATGAAACACGATTCGCACTGATCCCCTCGGCATCCACTCTTCACTCACACATCGATCCCATCGATGCATGCAGACCACCACTCACTCATCACTCCAGATCGAGCAACCTTGTCAATCACTCATCACAAAGACAGAAACCACAGTGCGACCTCTCTTGGTTTCACAGTTTGTTTCTGAGTTGAGTGTTGTTCCTATTGTGTCTAGTCCAGTGGACCTCTATTGTAATAATAGTGGTGCCATTGTGTAGACCAAGGAGCCTTGGCCGCACTAGAAATTGCAAATATATACTTCGGTGATATCACCTGATCCGCAAGATCATTGAGAGAGGTGATATGAAAATTTGCAAGGTGCACACGGATTTGAACATGGTGGATCCGTTGATGAAGCCTCTTCCATAGCCCAAGCATGAGGCGCATATGAGATCCATGGGTATTAGATACTTGCGTGAGTGAGTCATGTGTTTGTGAAAGAAGCTAGTAGAGTCTATGCTAATGTATGAGGATAATTGTTATCTTGTTCCTTGAATAAATATAATTTGCATTTAATTAATGAGTACAACTTTTTATGTGAAACTTTTTGCTTTATGACGATGTTGTTCAAAAGGGTCCCAAATCTTGTCATCATGTGGGACAGTGATGATACATGGATTAGCACATCCAACTGATTGATGATTGTGTTTCACAGATCATAGACATAGAGATGTCAAATCAGTGATGTGGACACATGTTAGTGAACATGGTGTTGGACAGACTCACTTGAGATACTGCTGAGATTAGTTATGTGCCAACAGTTGTCATCTCAAATGGTGTACCTGTAGAGTCCTTGGACCTGAGATCGTCATTTGATTCCAGAATGCGTAGTGACACACTTAGATGCTTCCTAACACTATTCCGTAATAGGGTAGTACTAAGGGTTGTTTTTAGGTGTGTTGTGAAACATGTCTTCGGATGTGAGCAGTCAAGATGGAATTTACCCCTCCTAATAACAAGAGAGTCGTCTCTAGGCCCCTCGAGGTATTGGATTGGAAAAGTGCATGGCCATGCCACTATGACTCAGGAGTTAGTCATGATTTGAATCCGATACTTGATCAAGTGAAAACATCAAATTAACCAACAAGGGTGGCACATATCTCGCCTTGAGCTTGCCTCACAGTGCGTGGAAAAGGGACTAGTGCATGCGTATATCAAGGTTCATGAAAATTTTATTTTGTACGCTTTCAGGGGTCAATATGTGCTGCTAGGTACCGTTATTGATCAGTGAGTCAGAAATGGTTTCCGGTGAACGACTGTTAGTGTTGAACCTATCGGGTCACACACTTAAGGGGATGGATTAAAACATGCAAAAAATTGGTTCTTGTGCAAGTGGGAGATTGAAGGATATTCCCAAGAAAATTACGTGGATCGGAAGTTCCGATAGGTAGTATCGGAAGTTCCGGTTAATTTCTGGTCTCGATACAAAGAGCAATTGTTGCTTCGGATGTTATGATATGGTATCCGAATTTTTGACGAGCCATAAGTTCTAATTTGGAATCGGAGGAATTTTGTACTGATCGGAAGTTCTGATATGGTATAGGAAGTTCTGAGGTGGGCGATAACAGATTGGATCTATTGCATGTCGTACTATATCAGGAGACCTGAAATACCCTGTCGAAAGTTCCGATGCAGGATCGGAAGTTCTGACGTGGACAAACAGATTGGATCTATTACGGTTTCAGGATAAGCACGACCCAGGGGCCCTCAACCCTATATAAGGAGAGGTGGAGGATGTCTTGGTTACAGCAATAAGTCTAGATTAGACCTATCCACCCAAGAGTTCTGTCCTCCCCTTCTTGATCTCAAACATTGAGGTCAAGGATCCCCATATCTCACTTGTGGTGCTAGCACGCTGCTGTTGGAGGTACTCCATCCCTGTACGTGTGGACTCCATGGAGGTGTTGCTCCAATAGCGACGCTCGTGAATGTCTACACGCGAATGACTACGTTGTCTTCATCAATCGGATCAGCGAAGTACGGCAAGGATGAAGCGAGGAGAGGCTAGACGCGCCACTCCAACATCTTCTTCCGCTGCACCTAGCACATCAAGTTCTAGAAGGTACCAATCTATGATCTCACCAGCTAGCGTAGCTCCCTTATTCCCCAACACCAACTGGGTATCATTGAGGCTCAAACTATAGCATCTGCTCCGTATGTCTTGGAACCTCTATATGTATTCTTGCACCAACTCGTCCATTCTTTGCTTATCAGTCATCAAGTCGGTGAGCTTAATTTATTTAATGTCAGCGAAGAAATATTGATGAAACTTCTTCTCTAGATCCGCCCATCCTCTGATGGAATCCACCGACAGTGATGCGAACCACGCAAAGGCCGATCCTTATAGGGATAGTGGAAAAAATCAGGACCCTCAGTGCTTCGTCGTCCGTTGCCTCCCCACACTGGGCGAGGAACCGGCTGATGTGCTCGATCGGGGAGACTGAATCTTTTCCCGAGAACTTGGTGAAGTCGGGTATCTTGTATCGGCCGAGTAGCGGTACTCGGTCGAACCATTCTGGGTACGACCTCCGATACATGTACATCTGTTCTTTGGGCTTCAACCCAAATTGATCTTTGATAACCTCCATGATCCAATTCACTCAGTCGTATTCTTGTTGCCCCGGTGTTGGGTACCATTCAGGCATTGGGGCTTGGTGATATTGATCTTATCGGGCAGCGTTGTACCTGTATTGCCCGTCATCACCATAAGGCCGCGCTCCAAAATTCACGGTCCTATGGTACCCTTGGGGAATATCGTCGGGTGCCCCTTAGGCGGCACGCCATCTTGCAGCATGTTCCGTGCGACACCATATGTGACTTGTGGGGCCTCCTGTCCAATCGGCCTGGGACCGGCCATTGAGAACGGCGCCGATGCACATCTTTCGAGGTTATAAGACGAACTCAATGATAGGCCCTAAGCGGGAGCCGATGGTTGAGTCGCCCTATTTCCTTCATGGACGGCCAAGAAGGTTGACTTCTCTAGCCTCATTGGCCCTTGCGGTTGTGGAGCCAGCCGAGTGTGCTGTGGATTCTGTAGTAGTCTGGTCTAAGTATTGGGGAGATACGTCGGACCTTGTGATGGTTCGTGAACTATAGTGCCATCATTGGTCTTCTTGATCAAGCCATGGAGGGTGTTGACCAGTGTTCCATATTAATTGATGAGCGCGTAGTGAAGCGCGTTGTTGACGATGTCCTGGAAACCGACATGAGGGCTTTCTGTCGGCTGATTGATCTCCATGGCCATTGTTCGTCTTGGCAATGAATCCCTTAAGATGGGACCCACACGAGTCATTTTGTAGGCTTCTAGGCACAACTCCTAGAAAGCATCAACGTGTTTCCGTACCTCTACCCTTTGCTCCTCAGTCAAGGTCTCCAGGGTGATCAGAATGATGTTATCGTCATTGAGTTCACCCGCCATGGCTGGATTGCTGAAGTATGGTCCCACCGGGCATGCCAAAAAGCATGTTGGTGCATTTTTGGTCACATTTTGACACACACGTGGCCTAGATCTGCTTAACTCAAGTGTAGGTCCTACATTCTTAGAAAAAGGGTTGTTGGCCTGCTTTTTGGTCACACACTGAAATACGTGTGACCTGGGAGATTTGCTTAAGTCTAGTGCATGTCCTACATTTTAGAAAAGGGTTTAGGGTGTGCCAATTAGTTTTACCCTACAACTGATAAGGGATTGAAAAATACAGACGTTAGTAGCATAGCCAATCGGTTGGCAAGCCGATGACTGTGGCGTAAAAGATAAAACTGTGAAGGATCGTGCGGTCGGCCAGATGGACGATAGCCTGGATTAACCCACTTGATCAAGCGTGCCATCGGTCGATGGAGAAAAATAGGACGCACATATAGGCCGATGAGCACCCTCGATGGTGAACATGATACGGAGATGAATTAAAGATAACCTATCTGCTTGTACTCTGATAGAAATAAATAAAGCATGCTAGATAATAGATCTATATCATGGAAATCATCACAATAACTAGATCGGACCTAACCGAGACAGTAGCTAGTCACGATGATCTGAACAATATATCAACGAATTGGGAAAACTTTATTTAGATAAATAGTATATGACATGAAAATGATACAAGAGCAAGAGATGTCGGACTTAACCGATGAAGCCTCAATCTATCAATCCTAGATCACCTCAATCTAACAGATCAAACCCAATTGATGCAACCTTAGACCTAGCCAAATACGCTGAGACCAACCAGCGACCATGTTGTTTCACCGTTCTCCTCAAGAGATCGGACTGAACTGATGCAGCCGTGAGGATACTAACCTAGTTGGCATGGAAGCCGGGGGTGGCAGGACTCCCCTCTTCACTGGAGATCAAACTGATGTAGCCCAGCTTCGAGAGCCTGAGTCCCGCCGGATAACCTTGGGGCACAAGGGTGGCGTTGCACCGATTGTAGATTAAACGAGAGTTAAACTAAACCTAACCTAGGTGATACATATTTATAGTCTGTATACTTTCCATCCAAGTAACCTATCAGCCGATCTCAGGATGTATCTATAACCAACTGTCGTTCTTAATTTCCATCGGCCTCCTTCCGATCATGCAGTTGTTATGGGCAAGCTTCTTTTACTTTCTTTGACTGGATCAGTCCTTGACCTTCTGTTGACCGCACACCTTCCTTGGTGGTCCTTGGTCTTTACCAAATCTTGGTGTCAACACATGCCCCTAGTTTCGGAGCGCTTAGGGATAACCGATGCTTCGAAATTATCAATCATAATCACCCTTGCCAACATGTCTTTTCAAAAGTCTTTTCTAATTCATTTCTAGTAGCCGAGACCCTTCATCTCCCAAAGCTCTATATATACTGCAATGGCATCGGCTCCATTTTATCTTCTTCATTGCACATTTCTTCCTTCTTTGGCCATGAACAACTATGATGGATGTCGCTTGGTCTGACTCATCTACTTTTCTGTGGCGACGTCTGACCAGGATTCATCTCACACAGTCTAGCATTGGTGTTCTTAAAAATCAAAAGCCTTGTTTTCCCCTGATCCTGCAATGATTTTCGGCCTATTTTAAAATGTACCCATGATTACCTCCTGCCGAACGTTGGGACGGCCCCACTGAATCGGCTGTAATCACTCTGACTGGACCGCTGAGGAACTGCTTCTCACTCTATAAGAATTGCCGAGCACCTCTCTTCCTTTTTACTCCTTTCGCACAACGCTTCCCTTTCCTCTAGCTCAACACTATTATGTGTTTCCTACGTTCATCATCTTCTCTGCTGGTCTCTTTTTTCGTCAGCTTCCGATGGTGACAATGATTCCGTCCCCGAGGTACGTCATTGGCTCTTCCATCCTTAATTTTCGACTACTTGCCGATTTCCTTGGTTTTCCACCTTTTCTTATCACTTCTCCCCTCTTTTTTCTTCTCTGCAGAGTTTGAAAAAAACAAATCTTGATCCATTTGGCCAAATAGCCATCTTGTTTCTTTCTGGGGCCGTGTGGCGATCCTGATCCCATCGATTTTATCAACGCCGAAACCTAGCGCATTCCTTTTAAACATTCGAAAATGCTTCTTTCTGATTGGTACCAGAGTTTTAGGGCATTCCCCTCTCCGCTTCCTGGGTGGCGCGACTGGCTCATTCGGGTTGCTGCGTCAAAACGAAGTGTCTGGGAGTACACCAGAACCGCACATTGCATTGGCCTCTCCGTCGCTTTCCCTTTCAAGAATGAGTCGATGCTAGTGTCCTCCTGCTACTTCTGGTCCGACGTGTTGAACGCATTCCTCTTTGGCCACGGGCCGATGAGCCCTACCCTTCTTGACATAGTGGCCCTGACCTCCCTTAACATCACTCATGTGGCCGACCCCTTCCATTTTCACTCCAAAGCCTCCCATCGCCTTGACACCAAGTCCATCGGTGGTTGGGCCAAGTACGTATCCATTCACAATAAATAAACTTACAATGGCGACGATCGGGAGCACATTGCCTTCCTCAACCTCTAGCTCGAGAGGTTCCTCTTTTGTGGATCCACCCTCGAGCCCACCTGCCACCTTTAGTTTCTGGCCAAAGAACTGGCCGCTAGAGTTGTGGTCCCCCTCGGCCGATATCTCTTTAGCTCTCTCTATTTTCTTCTTCATCAGGTATCGACCAGGCTATTGGTCGGCGATGTAGTGGGTCACCTTGGAGGTCCTTTGTGGTTCCTCTAGTTGTGGCTTAATGTATATACGACCAAGTCTTCTCCTGGCCCTTCTTTTTTAAACCCTTCATTTTCCATTGGACCACCAGTGAGTTTGAGTCTCCAACCACCCGCCCATGTCTATCCTTGGGCGAGGCTGCCGCCTGTCAGCCTGGGGACAAGATGTTCGCCGATATCTTGGCCTACTTGTTCAAGGTTTTGTATTATGGCTTTGTAAGCGACTCGGTAGGGTGGTATGCCTATGAGTCCTTTCCCGATTATGAATACCCTCACCCGGTGTCTTTGGTCGATGTGCTAGTGAGACTGGAAAGCAAGGCTCTCTTCCTTGCTTGTATCTCCCCTTGTCTCCTCCCGACCAACTTCACCTCTTCTTCGCGCAAGCCGTCATATGATTTTACCATCCGACGGCCTGCGCTCAACAACTTGGCTTTGGCCAGTTGCCGATTGATCTTTTCTTTATTGGTCGGATTCAGGTTCATGGCGAAGTCACATGCCAAGTACAGTTTGATCGGATGTTCTCTATGACCGATGTCATCCCTCTCGGGGAGCTCCCTGCGTGGACTGCGCGTAGGGTGGCATCGGTCCCATTCAAGAAATGGTGGTCTGAGATGAGTCAGCACGTCTTCAACCGCCGCACCCAGTGTTTTTGCCTTTCGCTGGACCCATCATTCGTTGACATCGACCCAGAGGTTGGTTTCAGCTCTTGCGGCTTGGCTTTCTTTTGGTTTTGATTATTATTGTGCCTTCTCTGATTTTCTTTTGCAGGAGGAGGACATTGACGCTCCGTCAGAGAGTCGAACTGGTAGGAAGATTCATTACAGGATGCCATCGGCCACTACTAATCTAGGAAGTGGGGCCCCTACCCCTTCGGCATGGCTCGCGAGGAAGTGAATCAAGACTCCGGCGCGTAAGTGCAAAGCACCTGACTGCAACGACACGCTGCACCACCAGGGCCCATACCATCCATGTCATCACCTTGTCCTTGTAAATCTTTGTCTTCCTCCTGTGATTTCTTCGTTCTTGCTCAATGACACCCCTCTTTCCTCAGTACACGCCGCCTGCGTCCCCAACTACAGGGGAGTCCGTTGCCACCAGTGTTCCTCCCTCGACACTAGTATGTACACTTTTATTGCGCGGTGTTTTATTTGCCATTTTCATCACTTTTGTTTCTTCATTTTTCTTGTAGCTCCTTCCCATCACGACATCAGATCGCATGCCAAGTGACTCGACTAGCGCCTAGCCGATTCTACCTGCCAAGGACACCGCCGTGAGTCTCGCCACCGGGGTTGAGATTCCCGGGGTGTGACCGCTGACCCTACTGCAACAGCCGATGCTGCCGTCGAATTCGCCCCGGCTAGGGCTGATGTACTAGAAGAAGAATCGGCAGCCAGTCAGAGTTGACACCGAGGTTCCCCAGGTAAATTCCTTTCCGCGATGTATGCTCTCTCTTTTCCCCTTTGTATTACCCACATTAGCTTTGAATGCAGTCGACGCCGTGCAGCCACGGGTTCGACTACCCCCCAAGGCGGTTGTGTAGAAGGCGGCCCTCATTCCCCTCTAGTGGTCACGGATGACGATAGGGCCCTCCCGCCCGAGGGTACTCCATGATTAGCCACCTCCGCTGACTCTGTCGATGTTAGTCTCTGCTCCTTCCCTGTAGTCACCACACTTGCTGAGCGTGCTTAATCCCTTCCTCAGTTTCTTTCTTTGCAGTTTTCTTTTAACCTTGGCTCCTATCTCAGGGCCGATGATGAGGTTGAGGCCACCTTTACACCAGCCACTGTCTCACTCCCTCCAGAAGTCAAAGAGGTTTTGTAGGATATGCTACGTCGCTTGGAAGACCCCATGGAAGTCCTGGTTAACGATTTGGGGCCGATACGCGGGCGCCTCAATGACATCTTGAACTTCCTTCCTCTGAGGTTATTGGATGTTCTCACACCGGCCGCCCACTTGGAGTTTCACCGGCCGGCCGTACAATGGGCGCTGCACCAGATGGCTGACTGTGCGAGTCGTGCATCTCAACGGGCAGAGGTCAAAACACTTAATGTAGCAGCGCTGGCCGAAGGCTCTCTCCTAGACTAGCTTTAGGGTGAGTCGTTGGCCGTCCCGTAGAAGCTGGTCTCACTTCAGTTAGAAGAAGCTGCCATGATTGCTCGATTGGACGAGGTATGGGTGGAAATCACCATCCAAGTAGATGCTCTGGCCTCTCTCCCGGACCAGATTGAAGCCTTGAAGCGCCGCCTCACCGAGGCGGTACGTCTTACACAACATCGGCATCGGGCCCTTTGGGACGTTCTTGGTTCGAACTTGGATGATCGCGTCGTCCTTTGAGGAGCCATGCTGAATAGCGTGGGCCTCATGGCTCTAGAAGTGATGAGTCATTGTCAACGATAGTCAAAGAGGACTGAAGAAGAGATGAGATCTGCTGTTTCATGGGCCGCGTGTGACTCAGGTACACGGGCAGCGAGCGACTGTCGGGCAGAGGAGGCTGCGAAGTCGGGCTGGCCCAATCCGGGTGCATGGGCCAGAAGCAGTAGAAGACCCACTGGGCTGTTGACCAGGACTGACTCAGGTACACGGGCGGTGAGCGATTGCCGGGCTGAGAGAGCTGCGGAGTCGGGCCGGCCCAATCCGGGTACCTGGTGCAAAGCTGGTGGAGGCTTTGTCAGTTTCGGCGTAAAACTGACAACCGTTGATTCTGTATCCGACTGTCCAGAAGAGTAGCTTCAGGATATGTCATCTGTTACTCTAGGCCCACAGTCAGTCAGATGTGTCTGTAAAAATACCTAAGGGCAGTAGAGTCTTTTTCTGTATTTTTGAGTCTGTAAAACCCTAAGGGGCTGGTAGAATATTCCTAGTGTTGGGCTGCCTATAAATAGCACCCCAATCCCTAGGGTTTGGACTACCCTTTTGTGCTGAAATCAAATCCACCCATTGGGTCACTTTGCCCCCTGTCTTCTCTCTCCTGTGTGCGCCGCCAGGGGCTTCCCTCTCCCTGTTCTTGCATTCTTTTGGCTCAAATCTTTTGGATGCATTTAATCTTTGAACTCTGGTGAATTTATTGCTTGCATTTTGTTTGGTTTGGGGAGTTATTGCCTTACCTACGGGCTGCTGAATTTATTCTTGAAGAGAAGCTTCTTCGGGTGGGTGTGTTCTTCACGGTGGTAGTACTAGTTCTTGCTGTTGCAAGTAGTACTGCTTTACTGTAGCTACAGTGTTCGGCTGCAGCTTTTCACCTTCTATCGCCCAGCTTTTTGATCGAAGCAGACAGTCTCTTTTGCTTTTTCCTGGTGTGTCTGGCGAAGCTCGGTTCCGTGCGAAGTCCCTCAACTTCGTGAGGCAGGCTCCGATCGAACCTCTTTAAAGGCTTCGCTCAGACTTCGAACTTCGGTTTTTGTGTCTGAGTTGTTAGATTCGAAGTTCCTCCTGTATGGACAGCATCGCATACTTCGAACTAGCATACTCCGAATCTATCTGTTCGAAGCACACACTTCATTA
Organism: Zizania palustris; assembly: GCA_019279435.1. Lineage (NCBI taxonomy): Eukaryota > Viridiplantae > Streptophyta > Magnoliopsida > Poales > Poaceae > Zizania > Zizania palustris. The sequence continues at coordinate 30,536,403 of JAAALK010000282.1, forward strand.
GGTTTCGAAGTTGGGTTCGAAGTTTGTCTTTTCCGACAGACTTCGCTTGGAATTCTTTGTGGCGTGTCAGCCTTCGATTCTCCTTCCGAAGCTTTCCCTGTTCGAAGATAGAGTGCAAGCCTCGGACTTGATCTTCTATCGCGTGACAGACTTTGCTCCTTTGTTCGAAGGCTGTCTGTTTGTGTATTGTGTTCGAAGCTTTCTGTTCGAAGGTTGTGCTTCGAAGCTCTAGGTTCAAAGTGTGTTCGAAGTCCTGTCTTCGAAGTCCTCACTTCGAAGCAGGCTCCGACTTTGTCACTTTGCTCCGAAGCTCTTGGTTCGAAGCTGTGCTCGAAGTCCTGTCTTCGAAGTACACACTTCGAACCAGGCTCCGGCACTGTTTTACTTCGCTCCGAAGTACACTTCGCTTCTTACCGCTTCGAACTAGGCTAGACAGTGACACCTTCGGCACTTCGGACAGACTTCGTCACCAACCTCCGAAGCAGACCTCGACGTGCGAAGGGGGCTTCGCCAAGTTCCGAACAGGAGACAAATTTGGACAGTAACTTCTCTTTTCATCTTATACATACTTAGATCATTTCATTGAGAAGTTTAGGCCTGTTACACTTTGTTCATCTGTCTAGTTGCACTGCTTTAACATTACACTGTTTATCATCAGCTGCCTCTAGATTAGAAACCTTTAGACTTAGGCCTTCTGTTCATTTTCTGCTGCACAGTCTTTTGAGGTGCGTTGGGTGTTGGGAGCAGGCCATTGATTCGAAAGAATTTTTAAGGCGCCCATTCACCCCCCCTCTGGTCGCTACTTTCGGTCCTACAAGTGGTATCAGAGCGAGGTTAGGGTTTTTCCATACCTTAACCGGTTCTAAACCCCAGTAGTGACTATGACGTCTCCAGGCAAGGTCCCGTCCTTGGAAGCCTATGGCTACAATTATTGGAAGACTCGCATGCGAGCCTATCTCATGAGCCAGGGTTCGGACATATGGGACATTTGCGTTCACAGCACGTTTGTCATTCTGCCAGTCGCTGAGCACGGTACTGCTGGTATCATTGCTTAGCATCTGAGCAACAGTAAGGCTGTGAATATTTTGTTTTCTGGATTAGGTCCCACTGAGTTTGAGCGTGTGAGTCATCTCTCCACTGCGAGAGAGATCTGGGCTACCCTCAAGGCACACCATGAGGGAACAGCCCAGGTCAAGGCTCGGCTCTATCAGACCTACCGGCGTGAATATGAGAACTTCACACAGAAGCCGGGTGAATCTGTTGAAGCCTTGTTTGGTCGCTTTCAGTCGATCATTAACAAGCTTCGGGACAACAAGGCTGAGGGTGCTCAGTTAGTCTCAGATCATGAGCAGGCGCTCAAGGTTCTTCATACCTTGGACCCAAAGATCTGGGAGATCAAGGTATCATCTATCGTTGAGAGCACTTCTTACGATACCTTGACCATTTCTGAGTTATTTAGCAAGCTGAAGGCCACTGAGGTAGATATCCAGTTGAGATCAAATCTCACTGGCTCTGGATCAAAATCCCTGGCCCTTGCTACACCTTCTGTTGATCCCTCTGCTGTGAGTTGTGCTGGGTTCTCTTTGATGTCTATCACTGAGGACCAGCTTGAGTTGTTGGGAGATGATGATTTGTGTCTCTTTAACAACCGGGTGCGTCGTGTCTATGATAAAAGAATGTTCAAAAGACACGGCACAAAATCCGGATGCTTTGAATGTGGTGTTCCAGGACACTTCATCGCCGACTGCCCCAAGCGCAATGGATACAAGAAGGGCGCTGGCAGCAGCTTCCACGACTCCGGCAAGCATGAGAGCCCCTCCTTCAACAAGGGCAAGCCGAAGACTCGGTTCTTTAAGAAGGCCCTGAAGGACTACCGGCGAGAGAACAAGAAGCGCGACAAGGCCTTCTTCGCCGAGATGGAGAAGAGCTACTCCAAGAGATCCACGTCTTCTTCCTCTTCATCGAGCTCAAGTGATGAGGAGATCTACCATCAAGAAGGGGAAGGACAAGGATGATCCGGCGGGCCTCTGCTTCATGGCTTTCGGAGACAAGCCGAAGAGCCGCACTACACCAGCGCCGAAGATCCCGCAAGAGCTTCTGCTCCATGGCTCTTGGGGATAGAAAGAAAAGAGCTCCTCCGACGACTCCGACGACGACGATAGCAAGGTATCATCTTATGAGCGTGAAATTGTAGATTTACTTGAGAGCAATCGTCAGGAGTTGAAGTATCGGGAGAAACTGCTTAGGGGGGCTAAGAAAAGGATAGACGAGTTAGAAAGTGAGCTTGCCGTAGCCAACGGTAGAATAGAAAGTCTATCTTCTTCCCCTTGCTTGGGTGATAGCAGTGAGTGCCCGAAGTGTGAGGTGCTTCTGTGTGACCTGTCGACTCTGAAGTCCAGGTACACAGAAAGGGTTGATGAGAGGGACGCTTTGGCCACTGAGCTTGAAAGCGCTCAGCAGGAGCTGAAAGATGCTCACGCCACTGTCGTCGCACCCTGTGTTGATTGCCCATCTCATCTAGCTGCCTTAGCTGAGCTGAAATCCAAGGGCGATGAGCATTTGGGTGATGTTGAGAGGTTGAGAGCTGAGCTTGCCCAGACTAGGCTAGAGCTTGAGACACTTGTCAGTTCCACCCACTGTCTGTGAGAACTGTCTGTCTCTTAGAATGGAGTTGATTAAGCTAAATGCCGGGAAGTCTGTCCAAGTAGAGAATGAGTGTGAGACCTGCTTGTCTCAGGTGGAGGTTCTAGCTTCTTTGAGAGAGGAGCTAGCTGATTCTCAGAATGAGAACTTTTACCTCCGGTCTATCCTGAGTTGGATCAGTGCCAGAGAGCCACAGCTTGGCATGATGATCCAGCAGTTCAAGAGGCAGGATGGGTTTGGAGTAGGTTACACCTACACCAAGGCTGACTTTGAGAGTGCCCTCAGCCGGGCAGTGGAGTGGAGTAAAATGACTCCAGAGCAGAGGTATCCCAAGACTCACTCCACTGAGACCTCCCAGGCTTGTCAGCCCAAGGATGGAGTGATCCATGAACCACCCAAAGCTCCACCCAAGAAGCCTATCTGGGTTCCTAAGCCCAAACACCTCCACTCTTCTCTAGACTCTCTTCCTGGACCCTCTCAGCCCAAGAAGACCACACCAAACACTACCAAGCCCAAGAATCCCAAGCCTCAACCACATCCCAAGAAGCCTACCTATCATTGTGAGTTTTGTCAGAGAGACGGGCATCTTGCGGAGTTTTGCTTCAGGAGGAAGCGGGTTGAGAGAGCAGAGAGGGCTCGTAGTGATCAGGTGCAGTTCTACCAGCAGGGTGGTAGACTGCGTGTTCCTCGGCGCGAGGAGAGGCTAGAGGCCAGGCCGCGTCGTGTAGGTGGTGGTAGAGGAGACGGTTTTCCTACCCGTGCTCCAGTAGGTGGTGTTCGTTCCGGCAGAGTTCCAGACCGAGTTGGCTACGGTTCTGGACCTCGTGGCCGTAGGGTTAGGAAGAACCATGGACCGCGTTTTGAGCCGCGTTTTGGTCCAAACTCTTTTGATGGTTTTCGCTTTCCATCTTTTGAGCAGATGGCTCGACACTGGTTTAGCTCTTTTGCTAAACCTGGTGCCGGACCATTTGCTCCCACTTACAGACATTGATTGTGCAGGACCGGGGACTGGAGGATGTTTGGATCATGGACTCAGGATGCTCTCGCCACATGACGGGACATCGCAGATGGTTCTCCAGTCTCACTCCCCCGAGCTCCAAAGAGTACATTACTTTCGGGAACAACGGTCAAGGGAAAGTAAGTGGCATAGGCTCAATCAGCATCTCAGACCATTTCTCTTTAAAGAATGTTGCTTTGGTTAAAAATCTGAACTTTAATTTAATCTCTGTGTCGCAACTTCTTGAGGATGGTTTGGAAGTGCGTTTTAAGAAGGGAAATTCTTCTGTGATTGATTCTAGAGGGTCTTTGGTTTGTCAGATTTTACCCTTCGGTAAAGTTTTTCGAATTGACTTCTCTAGTTCTTTTGGCCCTTCTCGCTGTTTGATTGCTGGATCTTCTTCTGAGCTCTGGAAGTGGCATAGGAGGTTAGGTCATTTGAGTTTTGATCTGCTAGTCAGGTTAAGCTCTATGGACCTCATCCGAGGATTGCCCAAGCTTAAAATGGAGAAGGATCTAGTTTGTCATCCCTGTCGTCATGGGAAAATGGTTGCCGCTTCTCATTCACCTGTGACTCAGGTGATGACTTCGTATCCAGGCGAGCTTTTGCATTTGGACACTGTAGGTCCAGCTCGGGTACGCTCAGTCGGTGGGAAGTGGTATGCACTTGTGATTGTTGACGACTTTTCTCGTTTCTCGTGGGTTTTCTTTTTGGAGTCTAAGGATGAAACTTTTCAATTTGTCCATGACCTGGTTTTGAAGCTGAAGAATGAGAACAATGGTCGGATGCGAGCAATTCGCTCTGACAACGGCTCTGAGTTCAAGAACTCTCAGTTCGTCAGCTTCTGTGGTGATCAGGGTCTGGACCATCAGTTTTCTTCTCCTTACACTCCCCCACAGAACGGCGTTGTGGAACGAAAGAACCGCACGCTAGTTGAGATGGCCAGGACGATGCTCGATGAGCACAGGACTCCTAGGCGCTTTTGGGCTGAAGCCATGAACACGGCTTGCTATCTGGCCAATCGCATTTTTCTTAGAGCTTACATTGGTAAGACATCATATGAGTTGCGGTTTGGCAGACAGCCCAAGGTGAGCCACTTGCGAGCGTTTGGCTGCAAGTGCTTTGTGCTCAAGAAGGGAGGGCATTTGGACAAATTTGAGTCTCGTTGCTGGGATGGTGTTTTTCTTGGTTATGCATTGCATTCTCGAGGCTTCCGTGTTTGGAATCTCGAATCCCAGCTGCTTATCGAGACATGTGAGGTTTCATTTGATGAGTCCTTGCCTTCTTTGACTCCTTCTTTTGAGCTTTCTGGTGATGATGAGCTCGGAGAATCCATCTTCGAGGAAGATGAGGATACTCCAGCTGCTGTTGAGGGTGGGCCTTCTGCATCCCCCGCAGAGCCCACACCTTCTGTGACTTCGACTGATGATGAGGGCAGACCTCTGATCACTTCTTCCACTTCGATCGAGCCCCGTCAGTCGAGTCCAGAGGTGCCAGCTGCTGACTCCGGTGAGGTGACTTCAGATCACCAGGGAACCCGAGCAGTTCAGCGTGACCACCCCTCAGAGCTCATCATTGGTGATTTGACTGAGAGGACTTTGCGTTCTTCTGCCTCTCTTGCTGTGTTTGCTGAATCTGCGTTTGTTGCATCTTTTGAGCCCAGAGACATTTCTCATGCTCTTTCTGACTCTAATTGGATTAATGCTATGCAAGAAGAGCTTGAGAATTTTGTCCGCAATCGGGTTTGGACACTAGTAGAGCCGCCACCTGGATGCAACCCCATAGGCACCAAGTGGGTATTCAAGAACAAACAAGGTGAAGATGGGGTTGTGGTGCGCAACAAGGCTCGACTAGTCGCCCAGGGTTTTGCCAGAAGGAAGGTATTGACTTTGAAGAAACCTTCGCTCCTGTGGCCCGTCTTGAGTCCATTCGTATTCTTCTAGCTTTTGCCGTTTCAAAGGGTTTTAAGCTGTTTCAAATGGACGTTAAGAGTGCTTTTCTGAACGGGTTCATAGAGGAAGAGGTTTATGTTAGGCAACCCCCCGGTTTTGAGAACCCTAAATTTCCTCGACATGTTTTTAAGTTGCATAAAGCTTTATACGGGTTGAAGCAAGCCCCCAGGGCTTGGTATGACCGGTTGAAGCAATTTTTGTTGGGGAAGGGCTTTGTGATGGGTTCTGTGGACAAAACTCTTTTCTTGCTCAGAGATGCTTCAGATTTTTTAGTTGCTCAGATTTACGTGGACGATATTATCTTTGGCGGTACTACTGATTCTCTTGTGTCCAAGTTTTCTGAGCAGATGCACAGTGAGTTTGAGATGAGCCTCATGGGTGAGCTGAAGTACTTTTTAGGGCTCCAGATCAAGCAGACCAAGGACGGCACCTTCATCCACCAAGGTAAGTATACTCGTGATATGCTTAAGAAATTTGACTTTGGTGGTGAATTGAAGCCGCAGATGACCCCGATGGGCACGTCTGGGGGTTTGGACAAGGACGAGAGCGGTGTGAAGGTCAATGAGAGAGAATTTCGAGGGATGATCGGTTCGCTGTTGTACTTGACGGCAACAAGACCGGACATACAGTTCGCCGTGGGACTTTGCGCGCGTTTTCAGTCTTCACCACGCGCGTCTCACCGGCAGGCTGTCAAGCGCATTTTCAGGTATCTCACCTATGCGCCTGATCTTGGTCTTTATTATTCAGCATCATCATCACTTGATTTATCTGGCTTTTCGGACGCCGACTTTGGTGGGTGCCGGTTGGATCGCAAGTCGACTTCCGGTACTTGCCAGTTTCTTGGTTCTTCCCTTGTATCTTGGTCTTCTCGAAAGCAATCTGGAGTTGCTCTTTCGACCACAGGAGGCTGAGTATGTAGCTGCTGCTAGCTGCTGCTCACAGTTGGTTTGGATGATTTCTACTCTACGAGACTTTGGGTTATTCTTTCCTACCAGGGTTCCATTGTTTTGCGACAGCACTAGTGCTATTAGTGTAGGGAAAAACCCGTGTCTTCATTCAAAAACCAAACATATTGATGTGCGCTTTCACTTCTTGCGGGATCAATATGAGAAAGGTGTCATTGACCTTATTCACGTTGATACCCATCATCAGTTGGCTGACATTTTCACCAAACCCCTAGATCAATCTACTTTTGAGCGTTTACGAGGGGATTTGGGTGTTGTGTATCCTTTCTAGGATATTTTGCGTCAGTTTTCTTTTTACTCTTTTCTTGAGTCTTTTTGTGTGTGTTCATATCATACATATTCACATATCACACATTTGAGCCTGCTTCTGTTATATGATTGAACTGCTTCACTTAGTCTAGCTGGTACATGCTTTTGATTACTTGTCAATGATCATGTTTTGGTTCAGTTCACTTGATATATCTGTCATATGCATGGCTTTTATGCTTTAAACCTGAAAAATGATCACCATTACTTCTGGTAACTAGCATGCGTAGGCTGAGTGTTTTTGCTATCTGTTACATGCCTTGTAGCCAGTTCATCACATAGATGCAGATATGCAACTTGGACATCTTTATGCTTTAACATGGAAAATGTGCTATAAAATGATAAAAATCAAAAATGAATGAAAATTCCATTCCTTTTTATGCTTAAAGTCGAAAAGATCCAAGTGGGTTTGCTTTGTCGCATTATATTGTTCTGGATTGCTTACCATAGCACTTTGGTATGAACTAGGACAGTATAGTGTATGCCGAGATCAATGTCTTAAGCTTCTGATGGTCCAATTCTGGCCTAGGCTTGACTTGGTCGGTTAGCATAAGGTTTGACATGCAAATAACCCTTGGCACAAATGACAAAGGATAATGAAAAAGCCTGAACTGTAAACGGATAACAAGTTTGCTGAAGCACTTTGTTTTTGAACAATGCTTATCTTGGTAGACATCAGTTAGCTTCTGCATTTCATGCTTTACCTTGCTTGTTTTACTAGAAAATGTGGTGATGCTTTTATTTGCCAAAACTGAAAAATGCGTGCTAAATGACTTTCTTTAGATACCATCTGTTGCACTGATCATGCCATGTGTCTTGGACAGTATCTCTTTTGCTATACCTGTTAGATACTGTATTTGCAGTCAATCATATCTGAGAAGCATGCTTTCTTCACTCCACCTGCACCCCAATTGCATTCACTGCATATTTTGAGGGGGAGTTGCATTTCAGGGGGAGTCTGTGTCTCTTTTGAGTGCTTGATGAGTTCACTTGTCAACAAGGGGGAGAAAATTTGGGATCAGAGTTTAAGGGGGAGTTCTTACTCTGTTGATATCCTTGTTGTTCTAAAAATCGCACTCATTTTGAGCTTTTACGTTTTGGTTAACCATAATGACCACCTCTTGCTTTTGGTTCGGCTTTTGGTCATTAGGTTAAACTTTTACCTTATTTTTCTTCTTCTTTGTTTCCTTGTGTTTTTTTGTTTTCGTGTTTCCACATTTGGTTCGCAGGTGCTGAAGAGCTGAGAATTGAGAAGTGTTGACAATGCACTCATCAAGGGGGAGATTGAGGAGCCATGCTGAATAGCGTGGGCCTCATGGCTCTAGAAGTGATGAGTCATTGTCAACGATAGTCAAAGAGGACTGAAGAAGAGATGAGATCTGCTGTTTCATGGGCCGCGTGTGACTCAGGTACACGGGCAGCGAGCGACTGTCGGGCAGAGGAGGCTGCGAAGTCGGGCTGGCCCAATCCGGGTGCATGGGCCAGAAGCAGTAGAAGACCCACTGGGCTGTTGACCAGGACTGACTCAGGTACACGGGCGGTGAGCGATTGCCGGGCTGAGAGAGCTGCGGAGTCGGGCCGGCCCAATCCGGGTACCTGGTGCAAAGCTGGTGGAGGCTTTGTCAGTTTCGGCGTAAAACTGACAACCGTTGATTCTGTATCCGACTGTCCAGAAGAGTAGCTTCAGGATATGTCATCTGTTACTCTAGGCCCACAGTCAGTCAGATGTGTCTGTAAAAATACCTAAGGGCAGTAGAGTCTTTTCTGTATTTTTGAGTCTGTAAAACCCTAAGGGGCTGGTAGAATATTCCTAGTGTTGGGCTGCCTATAAATAGCACCCCAATCCCTAGGGTTTGGACTACCCTTTTGTGCTGAAATCAAATCCACCCATTGGGTCACTTTGCCCCCTGTCTTCTCTCTCCTGTGTGCGCCGCCAGGGGCTTCCCTCTCCCTGTTCTTGCATTCTTTTGGCTCAAATCTTTTGGATGCATTTAATCTTTGAACTCTGGTGAATTTATTGCTTGCATTTTGTTTGGTTTGGGGAGTTATTGCCTTACCTACGGGCTGCTGAATTTATTCTTGAAGAGAAGCTTCTTCGGGTGGGTGTGTTCTTCACGGTGGTAGTACTAGTTCTTGCTGTTGCAAGTAGTACTGCTTTACTGTAGCTACAGTGTTCGGCTGCAGCTTTTCACCTTCTATCGCCCAGCTTTTTGATCGAAGCAGACAGTCTCTTTTGCTTTTTCCTGGTGTGTCTGGCGAAGCTCGGTTCCGTGCGAAGTCCCTCAACTTCGTGAGGCAGGCTCCGATCGAACCTCTTTAAAGGCTTCGCTCAGACTTCGAACTTCGGTTTTTGTGTCTGAGTTGTTAGATTCGAAGTTCCTCCTGTATGGACAGCATCGCATACTTCGAACTAGCATACTCCGAATCTATCTGTTCGAAGCACACACTTCATTAGGTTTCGAAGTTGGGTTCGAAGTTTGTCTTTTCCGACAGACTTCGCTTGGAATTCTTTGTGGCGTGTCAGCCTTCGATTCTCCTTCCGAAGCTTTCCCTGTTCGAAGATAGAGTGCAAGCCTCGGACTTGATCTTCTATCGCGTGACAGACTTTGCTCCTTTGTTCGAAGGCTGTCTGTTTGTGTATTGTGTTCGAAGCTTTCTGTTCGAAGGTTGTGCTTCGAAGCTCTAGGTTCAAAGTGTGTTCGAAGTCCTGTCTTCGAAGTCCTCACTTCGAAGCAGGCTCCGACTTTGTCACTTTGCTCCGAAGCTCTTGGTTCGAAGCTGTGCTCGAAGTCCTGTCTTCGAAGTACACACTTCGAACCAGGCTCCGGCACTGTTTTACTTCGCTCCGAAGTACACTTCGCTTCTTACCGCTTCGAACTAGGCTAGACAGTGACACCTTCGGCACTTCGGACAGACTTCGTCACCAACCTCCGAAGCAGACCTCGACGTGCGAAGGGGGCTTCGCCAAGTTCCGAACAGGAGACAAATTTGGACAGTAACTTCTCTTTTCATCTTATACATACTTAGATCATTTCATTGAGAAGTTTAGGCCTGTTACACTTTGTTCATCTGTCTAGTTGCACTGCTTTAACATTACACTGTTTATCATCAGCTGCCTCTAGATTAGAAACCTTTAGACTTAGGCCTTCTGTTCATTTTCTGCTGCACAGTCTTTTGAGGTGCGTTGGGTGTTGGGAGCAGGCCATTGATTCGAAAGAATTTTTAAGGCGCCCATTCACCCCCCCTCTGGTCGCTACTTTCAGTCCTACATCCTTCGGAACATTGATGTCATCCGGGTGGGAGGGATCGAGAGCATTCGCCGTGCTTTATCTTAAACTATTTATTGTTGAATATCTGGTTTTGTACTCTAAATATTATATTTGCCTGCCATGATTGCCTTTAATTTTCTCATGAATTTTCAACATCATTGTTGACACGAAAACATGCCCCGCACTTGGGTCAGTTCGACAATCCAAAAGTGTGCGGATAATTAGGGACAAGCCTAAGCGTAACACAATACTGACGTCGCATTCCGACCACCCTTAACAGTGGCAAGGGGTGGAGTCGCTAGGTAATCAGATCACAAGCAAATAATCCAATTAGCCGAAAAGAAATATATTAAATAGAATAAACCAGCCAACTGAATGGAGCCTAACTGATTCGAAGTGTACTATGCGAAGGGGTTCACCGAAGGAGGCCTTCGGCGTCTAGTGCGAAGGGTATTTCCGAATGTAGCCTTCGGTGTTCAGATCGATCTGGCCGAAGGTAGGCTCCGAACAGATCTCGACACGAAATAACCTCCGAATAGTTGGGTTCGGTGCGAAGTCTCTAACATGACACAAACAATCCAACGCAACACGCTTGCACGACTTCATCTGGTGCGAAGTATAGGCGGGGCGAAGCCTGGTGCGATGAAGCCTGTTGCGGAGCGCTCTAGGATGCGGGACTTGGTCAAACCGACAACAGTGTGACGAGTCCGGCATGAGTAGTCGAAGAAGGGTTCCACCGAAGGGTGTTCTGGCAGCCTCCGAAACCAGCTTCCTGGCTCCGGACACCTCTGGAGAAAGGGTTCCGAGCGTGAAAACCTGCAATAGAATAGAGATCAAGTGCTAATTCGGCCGGGAGACCGAATTTTCTAAGTATTGTAGTAGAGAAACGAAGGTAGCAATATGTTACGTAGATTAATGGATACTTCACAAGTGAAGTAACAAGGGGATAGCAATCTGTTACGTAGATTAACGGGTACTTCACAAGCGAAGTGACAAGGCTTACCACCATTTCGAAGTGGCCATCGGAGGGCTTCTAGGCAAACCCACGAAGGTTGTGCAGAAAGTAAATAAAAGGTAAATACGATTCAAAGCTAGGGCTTTGTGGTTGAATTGTGTTGGGGGTTCTAATGAACTGTCCTCACCCCTATATTTATAGGGGATAGTCTTCTTATCTCTAAGGTTAATCTGGTAGGATTCTACCTAATCAAGTTTAGGGATAAAAACATCCAGAATTAGACTCAAACTCTATCTCCAGAAAACAGCCTGAAGTGGGCCTTCGGTAGGGCCTGCCGAAGCCTGCTCCTCGAGCCAAAGCTTCGGTGAGGCAGGCCTCCGAAGGCCTTCGGGCTGAAGGTATTAGGCCACTGGAAGGCTTCCGAAGCCCAGTGTCCGGTGGGCCTTTGGCCCTGTAGGGTTTAGGCCTGATCCACGACTTGTGTATTTTCAGCCCAAATTACCAAAATTGATATTTTGACAATCTTGACCATTAATGCCATTTTTTGCTATCAACAAACTCCGATGCGAAGTGGCTCTGGTGCACTGGACTTGACTAGACTGACAACAGCGTGACGAATCCGACACGGTTGGACGACGCGGAGACTCACCGAAGGGTACTCTGGCGGCCTCCGAAACAAGCTTCCTAGCTCCGGAAACCTTTGACGAAGGGGGCTTCGAACGTGAAACCTGCAACAAACGAAGATCAAGTGCCAATTCGGCCTAGAGACCGAATTACCATGTGTTGCAGTATACAAAACGAAGGTAGCAATCTGTTGCATAGATTAATAGATGGTTCACAAGCGAACCGACAAGGTGGTAGCAATCTGTTACGTAGATTAACGGGTGATTTACAGGCGAACCAACAAGGCTTACCACAATTATGGCGTGGCCTATAGAGGGCTTCCAGCGTAAACCCACGAAGGTGTACTAATCTACTACGAAAAGTAAAGAAAATAAAGGTACGGTTCAAACTAGGGTTTGAAGAGTTGATCTGTGTTGGGGAGTCCTATGAACCGACCTCACCCCTATATTTATAGGGGCTAGTCTTTTTATATCTAACTCTAATCTGATAAGATTCGACCTAATCAAGATTAGAGATAAAAACAACCAGAATATGTATCAGACTCCTTATCCGAAGCTTGCCCGAAGTGGGCCTTCGGCAGGCCTGCCGAAGCCTGCTCCTCGGGCCAAAGCTCCGGTGAAGCAGGCTACTGAAGGGCCTTCAGGCCGAAGCCATCCTACGAAGCAAGCCGCTAAAAGGCCCCCGAGGCCCTATGCAGGTGGGCCTCCGACACTTCAGGGCTTCGGCCTGTACCAGGACTTGTATACTTTTTGCCCAAATTACCAAAATTGATATTTTGACAATTTTGACATTAATGCCATTTTTGCTATCAAAAACACCCATCGTCTAATTCATCATCGCTTTTTCTATTCTTGAATCGATGTGTCCCACATGTTGGACATTTGTCAACGTCTGGATACTCTCCACGAAATAGAACACAATCATTCATACATGCATGTATTTTCTATATATCCAACCCTAGAGGACATACGACCTTCTTAGTACCATACACACATACACATTGGTAGAAATCTTATTCTCTTCTAGCACTAGGTCCTTCATAAAATTCAGTAATGCTTTGAAACTCACATCGAACCATCCATATGTCACCTTCATTTGTAGCATTGTCAAGACAGTGTATAAGACCATGTATTTTTCTTTGCAACCAAGATATATCGGTGTTTTTGAGTCTTTACAAGTTTTTGGAACTGGGCAAAATCCCTTTAGAATATGCAACTTATTCTTCCACATCACACACCATCTGATCAACATTATCCACAATATCAATATAGTTATCTTTTGGAATTCCTAAAATGTCATTGTCGCTCATGTAATCTGTATCAACGGTCCCACCTTCGTCTTTAATACCAATCTGATGATCTACTTCACCCTTATTTTCTCCTTCTTCGCCATGCTTGTTCCATATATGATATCCCTTCTTGAATCCACATCTCAGCAAATGGTCGTACACATATTCTGAATTTGTAAACTTCTTCTCGTTCCTACAATCATAACATGGACACCACATTGCAGTATTTCAACTAGCTTCCATGTCATCTCTAGCACTATTCATGAAAAACTTCATCCCACTCAAATACTCATTGCAAGTACGATAATCAAGATACATCCAGCTCTGTGTTGTCACAATCTATAAATAACAAAACAATCAAGATATGACTCTAATTATTTCACATATTGTGTCATGTGCAAAAATACAATTTATAATTTCGGATAAAAAAATATACCTTTGGTCGGATGACATTGATGCTACATGCGGCGTGGATCGGTCCACCGGAGCACGTAACATTGTGGGTCATCATCGGCAAGTCCAACAACTGCACTACCGGTTGGTAGTTATGGCGAAGACTACGGCGGTTGGGACTTGGGAGCAATAAGTGCGGAGCTGAGCTCTATGCATGAGGCATTTATATATATATATATATATATATATATATCAGTGACGATTATCCATATAAGGATGTCACTAAAGATGGTCTTAGGGTTTCAGACTCAACACTCTTTAGTGATGGGTGGTACTACCAATCATCACTAATGTGGTGCCCCATATTTAGTAACGTGGTCTTAACACATACCGTCACTATAAGGGCAACCTTCAGTGGCGGGTAAATATATGACCTGTCACTAACATGGACGCCCCTGGTAGCCTCATCTATAGTGATGAGTCCTATTACGACCTGTCACTAATGAGACAACATTACTGACGCGTGTGAAATAACCCATCATAAAAAGTATATTACTGACGTGTGTCTTTTACCCGTCACTAAAGCTACGTCACTAAAAACCGTTTTTGTGGTAGTGACTCCATACCTCCACACCTCCACATTGACTCACACAAGTACGCACGCACATTGCTCAACACATGCGCACACTCACAGACACACTAAGTAAATGTGACAAGTCTTTATTTCCTATCAAGATCCTTGGTAGTATTTTAGAAAAAATGTATCGTATCATTCTGCTATGTACGTGAAGCAATCCATGCAAAAAATTCTTAGCTTAATCCCCAGGCACAAATGCCGCAACATCGAAGGTGTAAGAGAGCTCGGTTCCTCTCTTGAAGTTGAAGGTGACCTTCTCCAGCGAGGCCTCGGTGACGTAGACGTTGACAACACTGAGCCAAAGTAGCAATTCCTTGGTCTACACGTCGGTGATCTTCTTCAGCTTCCCCTTATCGGCGAATGCCATGAACTCAGCGGCATAGGAGATAGTCTGCTTGATTTTCTTGAAGGTGTGATCGATCTTCTTCTTCCTCTGCAGCAGCCACATGAAGTTCGTGTCCTGATTGTACCCAAACTCCGATGAGATGTGGGGGTCAGTCAGCGGCAGACCTACGCTAGAGCATGGGGGTTCAGGTGTACCCTCAAAATTTTTCATAAAAAATAACTATATATATGCTTTAAATATTTTATTAGGCCTAATTCATTCACGAGCCCAATATCATATTTTTAAGCCTAATATTAGATTTTTTAACCTAGTTTTCTACCTTCCTTCGGCCTCCTCGGGGCTCATTGCGAGTCAAGCCGCTGCTACTAAGCAGTGAGCAGTCCCGCACCGGCAGTGTACCCTCACGGCTCAGACCGCATGGCCACACAGGGCGCACACGGCACTGGCGGGCACACCATGCCCTCGCGGGCTCGTCGCCTCGCCCTGCCCGCCACCTAGTGCCCTGCCCCTTCTGGCTAGCGGCTATTGCAGTGCCGCCTGAGCGCCCACCGCCCGCCGCCTACCGCTGTCCCTCCGCCGCAGTGCCGCCTACTGCTCCTCCGCACGTCGGCCGCCGCCGCACTGCCCTAGCGCAGTAGCACCCCTAGCCGGCACCCGGCAACCTGCCCCTAGACCCCTAAGCAGAATTGGGAAGCGCTGAAGGCTGAAGCAAAGGCCAAAGCAGTGAGCTATTTTTTTCTGAAAAAATTTGGAGGTACATCTGACGGATTTTTATGTTTTTGTTTGATTAATTGACTAGTTATGTAAATAATTGATGTTGTATTTTGTATAGTGTATGCTAAAATTCATAAATTGTGATATATTTGTAGTAGATGGAAGATAAGATCAATCTTGTATTGTCGAGTTAAGCTGTGTAACAAGTAAGTAGGTAGGATTTGACAATATTTCTTACATATTTATATTACTATTGTAATTGTGTTTGACTATATAGATTGAGTATGTTTCTGCTATATTACTTTTGTAATTATGATTATCTAATTTTCGCTATATTACATATGTATTTTGTATTACGTTTAATTTCGTACCCCCATTATAAAATTCCTGGGTCCGCCACTAGGGTCAGTTTACATAGACTTGTGAAGGCTTAGCTGCTTCATCATTCGGACATAGAGAGTTGGAGACCGAGAGACAAGTGCAATCTAAAGAGTCAAAGTCTGGAGTCATGACTCAGTTGTACACCGACCTCTTCTGACCATGTAGTGCAGATTAATTCTGACGCACAAAGAACCTGACCATGCTAGAAACCATGCTTTCATGTACCAGACGATTTCACCTTATTAAGTCCATCCTAATGATTTTGCCGATTCATTTTCTTTTGGCCGTGTAAGCTCCCACATTAGGTCATCAAGGATATTAACACAAATGTCATGACATCAAGGATATTAACACAAATGTCATGACTTCCCTTGGAAAGGTAAAGAGAATATCAATGATGGTCACTGCCTAGTGGCATGTGATACAATATCCTTGCCTTTAGAAAAAGGTGGACTTGGTATTAAGGATTTGACCCTTTTTGGAAAGGCTTTGTGCATGCGGTGGCAAGCTCTCAAAGGTGAACAAAGTGATCGACCGTGGATTCTTCATAGGATGCGGTTGACCAGTGATCTCGATGATATCTTCAATGCAACAACATGAATGATAGTGGGGAATAGTATGGAAACAATTTTTTGATGACCAGGGGTAGTTTTTTCACACGCTGGTCAACTCTTTACACCTATGTCACAAACCCTAGCATCACTGTGGCACAAGGATTGCAAGATCACCATTGTGTTCATTGGGTTCATAATCTTAATGGTGCTTTATCAATTCAAGAGCTTTGTGAATATTTGCATCTATGGGATGTATTACAATTGGTGGAGCTTCAGTCGGAGTTGAAGGACTGACTCTTGTGGACTACCACGATATATGGTTATTTCTTAGTTGCAGCAACCTATGAGGTCGCTATCTAAGGTAAAATTTTACTTTGTGGAAGATAAGGTCGCTATCTAAGGTAAAATTTTTACTTTGTTTTTCTCTGAAAGGTCAATGTCTAATAGCATAGAATCTTGCCAAGCAAGGCTGCCAGCATGAAGAGAGATGTGTGTTCTATGTCCTCACTATAGATACTTATTTGCATTTGCCGGTGGGATACAATTTTACCAACTATGTTTGGTGTCTAATCTGAGCATTGTTACATATTTGTTGAATTGTGGAGAGGTGAAAATAAATTATGAATGTGTGGATTTATTGCATTGAGCCTCGAGGCCCGATACATATAGGAGTATATAAGCCAAGATAAGATAGGTAATCTACAACAAAAACTAGATATAATCTAATCCTATCTAATATCATCTCTATTGACATATACCCAATCTACTATATACACATATACCATATACTCTAACAATATTGACTTTAAACTACCGGGTGCTCGTACAACCTCTCTACATGATTGGTGGTTAAAAATGAGACGTGTCTTCTAGGAGCCCTTGAGAAAGGCCTTTGATTCTCTGTTTGGCTTTGTTTGTTTGTGTATTTATTTGGAAAGAGAGGAATAGTATGATCTTTCAGCATAGTCAAAAGACTCCAATTCAGTTGATAGGGGATATAAAAGAACTTTTAGTTTGCAAAGAGGCTAGTGTGTTTAGAGCATGCTCAAAGTTAAGTTTTCATTTAAATGATGTCACTCTTTCCCACGTGTTTTCTACTCTTTTGGATGTGTTGTTCTTTTTTTTTGAATTTAGCATCATCCTATTGATGTAAATCTTTGTTGTTTTTATCTTAATAAAATTTGGTTAGCCTCTCTTAAATGATCTGGCAAAAAAAGAAAATTAGATGCAGGTGTTAGTCTATATAGACTTGTCAAGGCTTGTCTGTTCATCATTCGGACACATAGTCACAGACCATGGGACAAGTGCAATCTGCATAGATATAGTTTAGCTTCATGACACAGATGACACAGCTGTAGACATGCCTTTTCTGACCATCCTGGCATGCAGTAAAGATCTTGGATATGAATACAAAACATATAATTTGAATACGAATATATATTCGGATGTTTACTCAGTTTAACTTGAAATGAATCCGTATTCGAAAGTTCATCGTTTAACAAATTTTCAAAATTCAAAAGTGCAAAGTATACTAAATTAGCTGTTGGTATAAAAATTATTGACTATAAATGTTCATTATTTTAAGTACTTGCAGTTCAAATTTCACATATTTAAATTTAAATTCTAGAAACACGCTTAATAAATTAAAAATAGTAAAATTACCTAGACAAATACCAAATTTCAATCATAGAATCAACGTATTATATCGTAATACCATGAAAAGTCTCATATTTTTTAGACTTTATTTTGTTTTTTAAGAATTAAAAGTTCATTAATCTCCACATTGTCGATCAAGTGTTGCAACCTATATTTTTTTTTAAAAAAAATATGATTTTTCTATAAATTTTGGTGTATTATTTCAGGCACTTACATTTCAAATTTCACACATTTCACCTATAAACAAAATAATAAATTAAAAATATCAAACATACTCAGAAAAATACTAAATTTTTACATGAAATAATAAATATTGTATTATTATTATAAAAAAAATCACGTTCAAACAAAAATTTAACAATAGATTAGCTTTCAATACTAACATATTTCTTCTCTAAATCGTAATTCATCATCGGAGAATGTCTGATTTCTTAATATTCTAGATGATAACTTTCTTAAAAACTATTTTAAAATTTTTATCATAACATCTACGTATCGTATCGTAATACCATAAAAAGTCTCATGTTTTTTGCACTTTATTTGGTTTTTTAAGAATTAAAAATTATTAAGCTCTACATTGCTAATTGAGTGTTACAAGCTATATATATATTTTTTAATTTTCTTTAAAATTATTGGATAGTAAATAAATGGATTAGAAAGCATGAATATTATTTTGGTATAAATGTTGGTGTATTATTTCAGGCACATCAAGTTCACATTTCACATATTTCAATTTAAATCGTAGAAACACAATTAATGAAATAAAAATAGCAAATGTACCTAGAAAAATACTATATTTTTACAGGCAATAATAAATATTGTATTTAGATTGTAAAAAAATCAAGTTGAAACAAATATTTAACAATCAATTTACTTTTAACCCTGACAAATTCCTTCTCTAAATCATTATTCCAACTTGGAGAATCTCCGATTTCTTAACATTCTATGTGAAAACTTTTTAAAAATATTTTTAAATTTTATCATAGCATCTAAGTATTATAACATAATGCTATGAAAAGTATGGAGAATCTCCGATTTCTTAACATTCTATGTGAAAAAAATTTTAATTTTTTTTAAATTTTATCATAAAATCTAAGTATTATATCATAATGCCATGAAAAGTATTGTATTTTTAGATTTCATTTGATGTTTTTAGAATTAAAAAACTCTTAAGCTTCACGTTACCGATGGAGAGTGGTAACATAGATTTTTCAAAATTTCTTTTAATTTAGTGGATAAGAACTAAAAATGAACATAAAATAGTGAATATGTTTTTTCTATAAATTTTGGTACATTATTTTAGGTACTTGCGGTTCAAATTTCGCATATTTCAATTTAAATTCCTAGAAACACAATTAATGAGCTGAAAAATAGAAAATGGATCTAAAAAAATACAAAATTTTTACATAATATAAGTTATGTTATATGTTGAGCATAGAAAAATTTGCAAGATCAAACAAAGATGTAAATATTTTAGTGCCTTGTATTGCTAGAAAACGGTCACTAACTTAAATATTTCATAATTATATAAAAAATAAATAAACCATACATATTAATATTCACCAACTTAAGTATTCCATAATTATATAAATAATAAATAAACCATTAACATAGTGATGCCATATCATCTTGAGTTTAAGTTTAATCTGTGTGAAATCGTAAAACGGATACGGATACACATTCAACATAAATTCGGGTATCCGTTTTCATATCCACATTTGTAAAACGAATTCGGATATTTCCAAATATCATCCATATTTAATTTAGATACAGATATGAATATTCATATTTCTAGTTATTGAATACCAGCACGGATAATTCAGATATTTTGACGTCCGTATCCATCCTAAGAGCAGATCAAAGAAATATCTGGTCTGTCCATTCGTTTTTTTCGAGATGATTTCTCACCAATCAGGTAACCTAACACTTATACACAGCATTTGAAAAGCAGAAAAGCTAACATAATTACAAAATAATGCGAACATATTGAAAGACTAGAAAATATATAGATAATTAATTCAGACTACAAACTCGATCGGACACGAAACATGATTACAAGTACAACTACTTACTAAGCGGAAATTCTGTATATGCCGTCGTTTCCGTGCGCGTTGTGAGCTGAGGGACGTTTCGCTATTTATAAAAAATATATCAATGTTTACCAATGTTAAAGTTATGATTAACTAACCTTAATATTGAAACTAACAATAAGAGAACACAAAAAATAATGACATATATAAAACTGATAAATTAATGAATATATATGAATCCATTTGAACTCAATCAATAAACTAGAAGAATCGTTGAAACTATTGGGGAGAATTCATTAAGTGAATTTAAAATAATTAATTAAAAAGAAAATCGGCTAAGTGGCTTTATTATAGAAAGTAATTTGTACGTATATCACCTGCACAGAAAGTTTGTTAATTATTTACTTTTTTCTAGCGCATGTAACAATTAATCTGCTAGCGTATGAAGAAATGAATTAATTATTGTATGTATATTGTTATTGTTTTTTTAAATGTTAATGCAAGAATCATTGCAATGCATTAAAAAGAAGAACAAAGTCCAGACCGAATAATATTGTTATTGTCTTTTTTTAGTGCTAAGTATTTCTGGACTGATTTCGGGTTCCACACATTTGCTAGGGGAAAGTACAAAAATTTAATAACTTTATTAAATATATAATTATTTACTTTTTTTCTAGCGCATGTAACAATTAATCAGCTAGCATATGAAGAAATGAATTAATTGTTGTATGTATGTGTGGCCACATATATTAAAAGAAGATTATATGACGTATTATCTCTGGGAGGTAAAAGGTTCGCTGATATCAAATCTAAATCGTTACATTATACGTATTAGATGGTCCATAAAATTTGGAAGCACCATAAAATTAAATTCTCTACCTAAAATAGATGCAATCTGAACGTGAATACGTACTCCGGATACAAAAGGTCAGACTGTTTAATTATTTTTTCTACTAATTCAATACCATTTTATTGTACATGTTAACACTTTATAATGACTCTGGGTTATTTAAAGGTCATGTGTCTAGAGATGTGATACAAAAACTTTTTAAAATATTATTCATCCTAATACTACTCTTGCCTAAACACGATAATATCGGAGTTTTAATGGGATTCGATACCGATTTGCTCACGTACACCCCTTTCACTAGAAGCATTGGTTTCACTCACTGATTTGCGCAAAAAATCCCAACTAAATTAAGCACTCCATGTCCATGGGAACTTTTGTAGATCAATACGGGGGTATGTTTTTTTTCCGAAGAATATAACACGGAGTGTACATTGATGTATAGTTTATAGAAGTTATCTATACATTATTGGAAAATATTATTAGCCATTAAATTTCTTATTGTCGAATAAAGATTCAATATTGTTATTGTTTTTTTAAATGTTAACAAGATAATCGTTGCAAGTCCAGAACGAATAATATTGTTATTGTCTTTTTGTTACTCGCTAAGTATTTCTGGACTGATTTCGGGTTCCACACATTTGCTAGGGGAAAGTACAAAAAATTTAATAACTTTATCACATAGATAATGCATTCGATCAACTAAAATGCCAC
Organism: Zizania palustris; assembly: GCA_019279435.1. NCBI lineage: Eukaryota > Viridiplantae > Streptophyta > Magnoliopsida > Poales > Poaceae > Zizania > Zizania palustris. The sequence goes on from JAAALK010000282.1 coordinate 30,557,674, forward strand.
GAAATATTCAAAAGCTTAACTTGACAAGGAAATATTCAATATTGCTTTAACACATTACTATGACACGTACGGATGTATATTTTGAGTGACTTCAACCCAAGCTACTGTAGTAATCCACGTCGTCCTTACTCTCCAAGTGCGAAAGCAGCAGCATCGAATGTTTTAGAGAGCCCGGTTCCTGACTTGAAGGTGACCTTCTCCGACGAGGCCTCGGCGATGTAGACCTCGACGATGCTGAGCCAGAGCAGCAGCTCTTTGGTCTTCACGCCGGTGATCTTCTTCAGCTTCCCCTTTTCGACGAACGCTGTGACCTCGCCGGCGTAGGAGACGGTCTGCTTGATCTTCTTGAAGGTGTGTTCGATCTTCTTCTTCCTCTGTAGCAGCCACATGAAGCCCGTGTCCCGGTTATACCCGAACTCCTCGATGTCCTCCAATGGCAGCAGGCCCATGGGGAGGCCGACCTCTTGCAGCATCTCGATGGACTTCTTCCTGCAGATGTCGTCTCCAATAGCAATCTCAGCGCCCACACGGTGGCTCTCAATCTGTGACGCCATTGGCTTAGCTTTGCTTCTCTCTCGATCGCCTAAACAGTAGCTTTAGTTTGCAAGATGTGCCGAGCTTGCTGCGATGGAAGATGAGATTAGATCAGTACCAGTTTATATAGATAGGCTGCCTCAAGGCCAACCTATGTACTACTGTTCATTCTGAAAAGACAGGAGCCGGCTTTCAGACTAGCAAAGAATACATTTTTGAAGTCTTGGAGCAATGACTTTGCTCACTCACGTTTTCTGACCATTTGCATGGTCTAACGCACAAAGTACCTGACTAGCAAAGTCCAAATCTAGGCATAGAACTAACGTAATAACAGAATCAACTGTTTAAGAGCAACTACGTACGAAGCGTCGTAGCACTTGACAAAAACATCTCCGGTAGTAGCACGCACGAGATTCGATCATCTTGGCAGCAACCATGTGCCTTGATCTCAAGTTGTGTGTCAAGGACTGGGATGGAAGGAGAATATGAGATAGAGAAGTGGTATACTGGTATGTTGGGCTCGATTTAGGGGGTGTTTGGATAGTATAGGCTAAAGTTAGTTCTTATCAAATCGGATATTCGGGTACTAATTAGAAGGACTAAACATGAGCTAATTATAAAACTAATTGTAGAACCCTTAGGCTAAATCGTGAGACGAAAATATTAAGCCTAATTAATCCATCATGAGCACATGTTTATTGTAGCATCACATTGTCAAATCCTGACCTAATTAGGCTTAATGCATTCGTCTCATGAATTAGCCTATGAGTTCTATAATTAGTTTTATAATTAGCTTAGATTTTGTCCTTGTAATTAACATCCGAATATCTGATGTGACAGAGGCTAAAGTTTAGCCCCTTGGATGTCAAACAGGGCCTTAGAGGTTTTAGCCGATAGTCTTTCCACGATGATGAAAGTGGTTGAGCGAGGAAAAGGATGAGAAATAGAGAATGTGGATGAGATACTTGAGATTGATTCTTCTTGCTTTTTTCACCATAAGTTGATACCATACATGATGGCAATACTGAATCGTCCTAGTGGCTGCGACTATACTATACAACAATCCGTGGAGCCGAGGGAGACCAAGACGTCATGGTCAACTATCTCCCTATCATGTTGTCTACATCTGCCGTCAACTAGATGGTTTCGCTCCTAGAGAACTCCATCAACTCCTAGGATAACTTGTGTGAAACCTTCATCGCCAATTATTGGGGAATGTGGCAAAGGTCTGCCTCATGGCATGACCTATGCTAAATTCGCCAAAGGGAAGGAGAATCCCTGAGGTAATACATATATCGATTCTTCGAAAAGCATAACGTCGTTGCCAACATCTCCGACGCCGACGTAATAACAACCTTTCAGGATGGTTTGAGGAAGTCGTTGGAGTTGTTTCGCCATTTGGTGATGTACGAACCGAATAACCCCGTCCACATGATCACCATCACCGAACAATTCACCAGCACCGAAGATGTCGAACGAGAACAAATGTTCCTGAATTCACAAGGATTCAAAAGGACAACAACAAGAAGAAAGAGCGTCGCCAATCGCTCGCGCCATGCCGGTCGTCCGCCCTCCAGGACCGCGACAACCTCAAGTCTCCTCCTTGGTTCAAAGACGAGAAGAGGACGGGGAAATATGTCATGGTTGCTGATCGAGGCTCCCGACCAAGAGGCCGAAACGACACGGCGTTGAAAGAATTACTCGATAAGACATGCATTATCCACCCTAACAGCAATCATACGACCTATCGACCAGATGCTGAAAGAGGTGGGGGGTGGGGAAGACTCGCTGACCCGACAAACGTCGTCGGGATGACAGGGAGAAAAAGTCTGATGATGACAAGTGGAAAGGCGACACTCCCTCGATGGGTAATGATTTACAAGAGCATGCAAGAATGGTCGCCATGATATTCGGGGAAACCATAGCCTCAGAATCTAGATGTCAGCAGAAGCTAATGGCTCGTTGCGTCAACGCCATCAGCATAGGGGCGATTGAACACCTAAGGTGGTCGGAAATACCTATCACCTTTGATCGACAAGATCAAGGGACAGACGTCCCCATGCCTAGACGTTTCCCGTTGGTTGTCGATCTAGTAATCCTTAAGGTTTGCCATAAAAGAGTGCTGGTCAACGGTGGAAGTGGCCTTGATGTCCTGTTCAAGTGGACATTGGCGATACTCGGCATCGACCACTTGGCACTTCAGAAGATGGACACCCCTTTTATGGAATCATCCCGAGTAAGGCCTCCATCCCTCTCAGCACGATCGCCATACCGGTGACGTTCGGCGCTCAGGACAACTATACGACTGAGCACATCAAGTTCTACATCGCCGACTTCGAGACCACACACCACGTCATCCTTAGGAGGCCATCACTCGCCAAATTTATGGTTGTTCCCCATTATGCATACCTGGTCCTCAAAATCCTAGGGCTGGGGGAGCCTTCTCTGTGAAAGGAGTCGTCACCACATCACATGTCTGTGAGCAAGACAACCTCATACTGAGCGAAACCCTAGGCATATCTGTCCAAATAGAGGAAACACTCTAGGAAGCCAGGGCAATGCCAATCGAAGGACTCAAAATTCTGAGTCTTATGCCCTTTGCGACAACCTTGACGCCCTCTCTAGCCGAATACAAAAGTATTCAGCTCTCGGACATCGACCCCTCCAAGACAGCACTGATCGGGACAACACTTGATCCTAAATAGGTATTGGCGTGCTTTTTGGTCACACACTGAAACATGTGCGGCCTGGAGACCTGCTTGACTCTAGTGTAGGTCCTAGTCATAGAAAAGGATTCAGACGTGCCAATCAGTTTGACCCTGCAATTTATAAGGGATCGGAAAATATAGAAGTTAATAGCATAGCCGATCGGCAGGCAAGCTGATGACAGTGGCGTAAAAGATAAGACCGTGAACTAGCGCGCCGATCGGCCATACGACCGATAGCCTGAGTTGGCCCAGTCGAGCAAGCGCGCCATCGACCGATAGAGAAAGACAAAATACACTTATAGGCCGATGTGCACCCTTCGATGGTGAACATGATGCGGAGATGAATTAAAGATAACCTATCAGCTTGTACTCTGGTAGAAATAAATAAAGCATGCCAGATAACAAATCTATATCATGGAAATTATCACAATAACTAGATCGGACCTAACCGAGATAGTAGCTAGTCATGATGACCTGAACAATATATCAACAAATCGGTCAAACTTTATTTAGATGAGCAGTCTATAGTATGAAAAAGATACAATAGCAAGAGATGTCAGACTTAATCAATGAAGCCTCAAACTATCAAACCCAGATCACTTCAATCTAAGAGATCAAACCTAACTGATGCAACCTTAGACCTAGCCAAATACACTGAGAACAACCGACAATTATGTTGTTTCACTGTTCTCCTCAAGAGGTCGAACTAAATCAATGCAGTCGTGAGGGTACTAACATAGTTGGCATAGAAGTCGGGGTTGGCGGGACTCACCTCATTGCCGGAGATCAAACTGATGCAACTTAGCTCCGAGAGCCCGAGTCCCACCGGATAACCTTGGGGCACAAGGGTGGCGATGCACCGGTTGTTGATTAAACGAGAGTTAAACTAATCCTAACCTAAGGGATACATATTTATAGTTCGTAGACTTGCCGTCCAAGTAACATATCCAACCGATTTCGGATGAATCTGTAACCATCTTCCACTCTTATCTCTATCGGCTCCCCTTCTGATCATGTAGCTGTTGCGGATAGACTCCTTTGAATTTCTTTGACCGGATCTTCCTTGACCTTCTATTGACCATGCGAAAACTCGTGCTGGGCCTCTAGGCCTTACCAAATCCTGGCGTCAACAATAGGAAAGCATGCTCGTTAGCTTCCTTCGCTCCAACACTGACATATTCGCTTGACAATCCTCCGATATGCCAGGCATGCCCTGGGAGTAATTGAGCATGAACTCCATATAAACTCGGCTGCTCAACTAGTTAAGCAGAAGATATGAAAATTTGCGGAAGACCACAAGAAGGCCATCAAGGAATAAGTGACCAACCCCTTAGCAGCAGGATTCATAAAAGAGGCGCAACACATAAACTTTCTAGCCAATCTAGTTCTTGTAATGAAGAAAAATGGAAAATGGAGAATGTGTATTGATTACACCGATCTCAATAATTGGTGTCCGAAGGACCCTTTCCAGCTTGTAACACCCTGATTTTTCTAAATAAATTAAATTGAAGGAAAATTTAAAATTTTAAATAAATTAAATTTGAATAACAAAATGGTGGAAAATAATCAAGGATTAGAAAATCTTAAGAAAGAATTAAAATAAAGTAAACAATTTTTTTTGGATAAAGTCATTTAATTAAGTTTGAACCAAAAAGAGGCACCTAAATAAAAACCTTGAGAAAATTTATTTTTCCAGAAAAAGAATTATTTTTGATTTTTGAATAAGCTAAAAATATCCAAATAAATAAGAATAGGGAGAATTAATTCAAATCATGAGTTGAGAAAATTATATTAGGTCTAAGACTAAGATATATTTTTGAGAATTTTTAAGGACTTTTGCAACTAGCAAAGAAAATACAAATTAATTTCTAGAATTATTTTATTTGAGAAAATAATTTAAATCCCTGTGGGCCGCCTCCCTCTTTTCTCTCTCCTGACCGGCCCAATCCACAACCCAACTCCTCTCCCGCGCCTCCCTAACACCTGGGCCCCACCTGTCAGTCTCTCCCTCTCCTCTCGCCCCTGCCCTGCCTCCTTCACTACCACCTGGGCCCAACTGTCGGCGCCCTTAGCCCGCACTCGCACCCGCCCCTCCCTCTGCCTATGGTCCCGCCCGTCGACACCATCGCCCCGCACTCCCGCCCACTACCAACAGGCCCCACCTATCAGGATCATCTTCCCCGTGTTGGCCGCCCCCAATCCCGTGCCGGCCGAACCCTAGCTCCCTGGAATCCGCCGCTGCCGGGCGCAATCCCATAAATTGAGGCCGGAATCATGCTCCCCATGCTCCGGTGATCCCTTTCCCTCCAATCCTGAGCCAAATCCCATTCAGGTTCAGTGTACCATCGCGAAGAAGGAAACCCTCACCGGATTTTTTGGGATTCCCTCGGTTTCCCTCAATTGCGCCCCCATTTAACCCCATCGGCGAGTCCCTATATAAGCCCCTTCCCTCTCCACTCTCTGATGCCCAGGAATCACCCACCAACAGTGAACCGAGCATCCCACATAGCCATGTCGTGCCACCGCCCCTATTTCCACTCCGACCACCGCTCGCCATCGCCTGAGGACCTCGCCACCCTCGCCATTGACCCCATCATGGCCGCCATCACCCACTCGTCCCTGGCCATCACTCTGCTCATGCTACCGACCACCGGAGGACCACCGTCGTCATCAACCCGATACTGCCTCACCACCCCCACTCATCACCGGCCCCATCCCATCGTCAACGACCCCTATCTCCGGTATAAACATGACCCCCACGTTATTCTCTTTCCATTTCTGCAAATGCCCGAGGCCCTTAGCCCTCACCATCACTGCTAGCTTCGTCGCCGCTAGCCCCCTACCATCGCTAGAGAAGACAACTAGCACGGTTAATGTTGGACCAGAAACGACGACCAGAGGGGGGGGTGAATGGGAGATTTTAAAATTTAGACTTAAAAATAGTCTTCTGTTTTAATTCTGTCTTCTGCAGAACAGGCTTCGAACACACCCTTTGAAGTTCTGGTTCGGAGGTATTTCACAGCTCCGAAACCAGGCTTCGCCAGGAGCGAAAGTTCGAAGTCTAGAAGACTTCGCTCCACCCACAACACCAAAAAATCAACTCTGCTAAGTCAGTGCAGGCTCCACACACTAGGTGCCTTCAAGCAGGCTTCGCACTTCACACTTCGCAAGAGCAGACTTTCCTCTGAGGACTTCGACCAAATACTCAGCGATAGCAACTGGTGCTAGGCTTTATACTTCGAAGGTCTAAATGCACACTGAACACACTTCGCCTGAGGACATCGACAAGGGAAGAAAATGAGCTTCGAACAGTGCTTCGCTAGTAATCAGAGAGGTCTTGCCTCCAGTTTACACAGAGCGAACAGACACTGAAAGACACACACTTCACACGAACAGACTTCTCACACACTTCTCCAGAAGTGATTCAGTGCACAAACTCAACCCAGAAGAAGATGGTCCACAGAGAAATCAAAACATGAAGTGCAACACACAGTACAAGTTCAAGCAGTGAAAGAAGAACAGAATCAAAACTTCATGGCATGAACAGGTAACACAAAATGAACTCACAGGATCAATACAGAGAGTGTGGTGGCTAGCACAGGAGTTCTACAATGACTACTCAAAAAGTGTTGCTGTGGCCTAGGCTAGCCTCCTCTATTTATAGGCACTATTCAGACCTATGAATAGACTACTTTACCCCTAGGGTTTACAACGATTTTGTCTCATCAGAACAGGGGGGTACAACTGGTAGTCTACTTTATTTGGAGGCTTCTTTTGTCAGCTTCATAGAGGAGACATCATCAGCTTTTGCAGAGAAGACACGATCAGCCATTGTAGTCTTGGATTCTTCTGAAGCTCCCCTTCACACGCGAGGGGTGCGGTAGCTTCGGTGAGAAGCCTTGAGCCCGACGGCCTTCGCTTCACCTAAGTCAGTCTTCGATTCAGTGACGGTTTTGAGCCGAAGCCGTCAAAGCCCTTGGGCCTTCGCATCAACACCTCCGGAGTGGACCACCACGGCTTCGCAGCTTCTCCCAGCTCGAACTCCGTCAGCCCGTGTACCGAAGTACCTACAGCCGAAGTACCTCCAGTCAGCCATACTTCGAAACCCCAACTTCGGAGTACCACCCTTCGAAGTCCCTCCTTCGTCTAAGGCCTCCGCATGAAGCATTCCATGAGCACTTTGTCGCAGTGTCTCTCCCTGAGCACACTCCTTGACGAACCTCACCCGGACCATGCCTTCGATGCACCTCGACTTCTGAGACCTTCGTCGGGTATACCTTCGAGTGCCTCCCTTCGGAGCACACATCGAACGCCTTGCCTAATTGCTGAGGACTTAGTCCACCATACTCCGAAGTCACTCCATTCGGAGTACCCTTCGAAGTGCTTCGCCTCAGAGGACTTTGTCTCGGAGTACCTTCAGCCGGAGCCATACTCCGCACTTTCTGCCTGCTCCTAGCGCACCTCGACCCAAGGTCCGACCTTGACCCCTTCGCAGCCTTCATGACCGAGCTCCCCGCTCGCCGGGCATCAAGCATCCCGCTTGACCCAGGTTCACTTGCTACGAACCATCCATCGCCTCCGAAGTCACATGCGCACCATAGACAAATAGACAAGTGTATCCAGTACCCTGGAGACCTCTCCGGGTAAGCAACCTTCGGCACACACTCTGGTGTATCACCCAAAGTACCGAGACCTTTGGTACGACCCAGTCATCGTGTACTGTCGGTCCCCTCCGATAGGCACACTCCGCTGCAACAGCTGCAGAAAACAAAGCCCACCGAACCCTTCGGTGAAACAACCTCCGAACCCCTTTGGAGGGACCCCTTCGAATCAGAGGATAAAATTTGTCAATCACTCATCACAAACTCTGAAACCAACCCTTGGTTTCTTAGTTAATTACTCGTGCCATGTCGGATTCATCCTCGGTCGTTCGATCAGATCCAAACGGTTGAGAATAAAACCCGATTGGGTTTGATCTGGACTGCCCATTTGATCGAAAGGGTATCGGCGCATCACAGTTGTTCATTTTCACTTAAGAACCCTGCCTCGCCGTGCGCGCATCTGATCGCGATCCAACGGTCGATCTGGATCTAGTTCACGTGCACAGTGCGCTAGTTCACAGTGAACCCGGTTTAACGTGGACCAGAGGTTGTTTTTAATTTAAAATAAATTCCAGAAATTGTTTTAAACTTTATAAATTCATAAATTATTCAAATTAACTCCAAATTTGACCATTCAAATTTCAAAAAATATCTTTTTATTCTCTTCATGTTTATCCAATAAAATTTATATGTTTGTACTATGCTTTTTCATTGTTTATTATTCTCGTTTTGCGTACTGAGAAGATTATGACGTCGTTGAAGAGCCGGAGTATTTCCCCGAGGTTCCCTAATCATATTTTGCAGGGCAAGGAAAGTCACCACCCCATTTTTGAGCATATTGAACCCATTTTTATTTAAATATCGCTAAAATACATAGGTTATAAATGCATTAGTCAAATTAAAATGCCTTACATTATAATTATTAGATCCCCGACCTTGATGTGCAAACCCAAGCCATTCTATTGAGCCTAAACTACTTGTCACCATTATATTTAGTATTATTAGATAGTGTCCAATATATCGACACAACTGCTATAGGTTAAAAACGAGTCGTAGATACTTGGATTCTACTATATGACCCCCGTTATTTCCTTATCTCTGGTATTCTGTTGGTTATGGAGTTTTGGTTAAGTATGTTAGCATGATGGGTTCCGAGTGCAAGCGAAGGCATTGGTTAGTCGCACCCGGGGAAATATAAGGATCTGTTGCAAATCATTTCCGTACTAACCACAAGTCTAATGGGTAAATCCTAACTTGAGGTATGGGACATTCCAACTTGAGGAACCATGTGGAGGGGACAAGTAACACCTACAAGTGACTTGTACCGATGAGGCACAAAAGGGTGCGTGACATTGGTCCAATGCGTTGGCATATCGGCGAAACCTATAGTGGGTGTTATTGAGTTGGAGCGTTTCATGCTGAACGTTTTTACATGAGTTCCTGTGACTTGGGTCATCTAAACACGCTGCAGTGTGCAGAGATGAGTGCCTTGTGGGTACAATAGTACACCTCTGATTAGAGTTTAAATCTTTTTAAAAAGTTGAGCCCATGATCAAGGGCAGGTGGCGTGACATCCCACAATTCGTTTATATTTATGAATGTTGCATGATGAAATGACATGTAAGAACTATTGAGCGAGGTAGGGCTGACTGTACTACTCGAGTTAGAAGATGTTGCATTATTCATGATTTAATTTATGTACAAATAACCTGACTACATTAAATTCTTAACCACAAAAATGTACTTTTCCGCACTTTTAGTCATTACCTTTGTTGTAACAATTTTGTTAGTTACAACACAGGTTTTGTATATGTGGATACGAAGTGTAAAATGAACCTCGAAGGGTTCTCTCAGAGGGAGAAAGGGTTTATACTGGTTCGGGCCTCTCCTAGGAGATAATAGCCCTACGTCCAGTTGTGGTGGATTTGGCATGGTATGCCCTAGTATGAAGCAGTAATTCCAGGGTCTCTTGGCCCCCTGGAGAGGGTATACTGTTACAAGGGCTTGGCCCTGCTTTTATAGGCACGCAGGCCTTAAGGAAAAGACCAAAATGCCCTCTACAAGCCCTAGGCTCATAGGGGTAGACAGGGAAAGTGAGCTAACTATTATACAAAAGTGCTTTACAGCTTTACAGACGTGTCAGACGATGTCGGACTTTGACCGGCTAAACGACATACCAGGGGCGGAGGGGCCCCCGGTATGGCCTATGCACCTAGATATTTCTTGAGCTCGGAGCAGGGGCCGGAGCCCTTCTGGCGGAGGTTGTGAAGAAGGCTTCGAAGTGCACCCCGAAGGGGGGCTTCGAAGCATGCTCCGAGCGAGGCCCCGAACTGGGTTCCGAACTGGGATCTCGGAGACTTGGCTTCAAATTGGCCGGACAGGGTCCGGAGGCTGGCTCTGTGGAGCCCCGAAGGGGGGTCCGAAGGCTACCTCAGGACAGGGTCCGAAGGCTAACCTTGAACCAGGCTCGGAGGCTGGCTTCGAGGCCAGCCCGAGACTTAGCTTCTTGCGGCCATCAGGTAATCTTGAGGGCTTCACTCCGGAGGGCTCCGAAGGGCCTCGCTCCAGAGGGCTTCGATGAGGCCCGGGGGCTTCGCCCATGTAGGCTCTAGAGTGGAACTTGAGGCTTGGGAACAGTTCTTTGGGGAGGATACAGGCTTCGACAGTGCTGGGCTCTGGGCCGAAGGCTGCCGGAGGCTGACATCATTTGGCCCCTGTTCAAGGGAAATATATTCCCCCAACAGTAGCCCCTCGCGTGTAGGCCTTCAGGACGAAGGGGTGCGCGCGCCCTTGGGACAAATGACCTAAAAATTACAACTTTGGATAAAACATGCCTTCGGAGCTTGGACCGAAGGTGACCTCAAACACCGCAGGTAATAAATGCCTGCGCCAGTTTGTCAGAAAGACCTCGGGGAGCCCAAACGGCTCCGCAACGGCTAGAAAGTTACCGTTACCCTGCGCTGGGCCGCTTCACCTTTGCTGGAGGCCCACTCGGCGGTGGGTTCGGCCCATGACTGTCGGAATTCTTACCGCACCTATAAATAGGGGTTTACCACGTGCAGCTTCGGCACGCTCTCATTTGCTTCCTTCTCGTTGCCTTACAACCTTCGCTCTCTTTTCCTTTCTGGCTTCGCGCAGAGCACTCTTCCTTAGCTTTAGCCCTTCGCGCCGAAGCCCCACAAAATGCCGAAGAAGGCAGCAGCGAAGTCCTTGGTCCTGGGCCCGAGCTCGAGCTCCACCCAACTGCACGCCGCAGCGGCTGCGGCGGCGAAGCCTGCGCCTAGGCGACTGGGGCCGAGGGACCTTCGGACGCCCTCCGACAAGTTTGAGCAGACCTTGGAGATGAGGGCTTCGATCTCCACCGAGGAGTCCGTCCGGAGGGCCTACGAAGGGAGGATCGCAGCGAAGATCCAGCTTAGGGTCCCGGAGAAGTCGGAGGCCGTGCCGAGGCCTTGGGCTGACGAAGTGGTCGTGTTAGAGGCTTTCTTCGAAGCCGGCCTCGGGCTACCAGCAGTGGGGATGCTGAGCAAAGTCCTCAAGGATTACAACCTCGAGCTTCCTCAACTGTCGCCCAACGCAGTGGCGAGGTTGGCCGTCTTTGAATGGGCCATGAGGGCCGAGGGCTACGAGGGCCGCGCGGACGTCTTCATCGCCCTCCACGATGCCAACTACTAGCCGAAGCTGAGGGAGGGGACGGACCGCGTCAAAAGGACGCTGTCCTTCGGCAGCGCTAACTTCCAGCTCCGGAAGGAGTTCCAGGACGCCTTCCCGGCGAGGGCTGCGAACAACAAGTGGTACTCGAAGTGGGATCAGGAGTGGTTCTACGCCTCCGTCGGCGCGAACTCCCCCCTTTGGAGTACTAACTCCCTTATCTCTTACCGACGCGAGGGAGTGGTGAAGTCCAGCGAAGACATCCTTCGCTTGAGGATCTTGCTACTCCGGAGAGTGGCGGCGAAGATGAGCATGAGGGACCTCGCGGAGGAGTTCATCTCCCTCCGACTCAGCCCCCTCGCGCGATCCTGGCCGGAGGGGCTCTTCTAGGCTTCGAGCCGAGGGGAACTTAGTGAGTTGGCCTTCGAACGCTTCTGTAAGGCTTCGAAATCTTCTTACTTTCATACTTCGCAGAACTTCACTTCTGACTTGAACCTTTATGAAGCCCACCTCGAAATGAGGGCTCTAGAGGAGGCCATCGCGGCGGCGGAGCGAGTCATTGGGACTCCGACACCCGAGGAGCAGGCCCAGCGCCTCGCACTGGTGGGGTCCTAGGAGCGCTGGAACAGGGTATGGACTGTGCTCGGCCTCGAGGTGCTCCCTGTTCTGCCGGACTTCTCCCACCTTACTACCTCTACGGCCGGAGCCAAGAGGAAGAGAGGGGATGACGACTAGCCGGATACTTCGGGGCCTCGGCCGGAGATCCCTACGGCCGAAGCCCCTAACCCGGAGGAGGTTGCGGTGGAGCCCACAACTACTCCGGCTGCCAAGAAGGCAGCGAAGCCCCTTGCGGTGACACCTTCGATGGCAGAGGCCGACGCGCCTACTCCGGCCGCCAAGACAGCCATGGATGCATCGGTGGCAACAACTTCGGGTGTGAAGGCTGATACGCCAGCTTCGCGGCGAAGGGACTGGAGGGCACACATAGCCCCTTCTTCCTTCGAAGAAATCTCTGACGAAGGTAAATCCTTTTAACATGCTTCTCTTCAATATGCGGATCTTGACTTGTCTTTTCTGCAGAGGATGCCAATGCGAGGCCCGTCAAGGTGGAGCCGGTAGACAAAGCCAGACCGAAGCCCGTTGCGGCGAAGCCAACAGAGGCCTCGGGCAGTAGCAGCAGTAGCGGCAGCAGCAACAGCGACTCAGAGTCCGACAGCTCTTCGTCTGAAGACGGAGGCAGCGGAAGCCATGGAGGAGAGGACCCTCGGAGCGACGAGGAAGTCGACGTGGTGGGCCTAAGTCCTGCCTTGCCAAAGCCTGTGCGGGTGGCCGCGGCGGAGGAGGTGGTCCACCCCTTTTAGCCGAAGGGGGCGTGACGGAGGCGGCGATCAACGGCTTCCGCGAGGCTTGTGGAGCTGCGGAGGCAGGGGACTTGGTGGCTCAACTTAGCCACTCGAACCCCACGGAGCTCTTCATCAGCACGAACGAAGCCCTCATGCGGGTGAGCGAAGCCCTATACGGCCTTCGAATTATTCCTTTATTCTTCGATCAACACTTATGACTTCTTGTATTCTTGTAGGCCTTCGCACTGAACGCAGCGGCCTCGACTTCTGCGGACAGGCGGATGGAGCGCCTCGCACTGGAGAAGGAGTCCCTTCGCCGCGAAGTCTCGGTGGAAGCCGAGAAGCGAAGGCAGGCCGAGGCTTCGGCAGACGCGGCAGAGGTGGCGAAGGCTGAAGCCGACAAGGCTAAGGAAGCCTTGGCTTCGGAGATGGACCGGCTCCGCACGGAGCTCAAGGCTTCGAAGGACGCCGAGGCCCGGCAGGCGAAGGAGAATGCTTCACTCCGCCAGCGAGCTCAGAAGCTTGAAGACTTCGTCGTGGACAATCTTGGCGAAGCCACCCAGAGCCTGACCGAAGTCCTTGAGCAAATAGGGACCGAGTGCCAGGCTCCAGAATTCGGCGACCAGGACCCGATAGGGGAACGCGTTCGATTTCTTGAAGACTGCGGCTTCGATGGCGGAGCTATCGCTGAAGGGCTTCGCTCTTATGGCCGGTCGAATCGCGGGCCAAGGGGTGTTGCAGATGCTCTATGACACGGGGTGTGAGCACCTCCGGGCAGCAACCTCCGTGACCCCGGTGGCCTTCGGGGGCCAGCACTTAGTGACGCCTCCGGCAGATGTCCGCGGAGCCTGGCAGCGGTTGCAGGAACCTTGGAAGGAACAAGGCTGCGAAGCAGTCCTCGACCTCCAGAAGGCCCTTCGACACCGCCGATCCAAAGGACTTGCTGCGCCTGACAAGCCTTCGACTTCGACACCTCCGCCTCCGAAGGTGTAGATCTCCTTAGGCTTCTTTGTAATACTTAGCTGTAGGCTTGTAAAAACTTTATCAGCTTATTAATATGAATGCGGGGGTTTTTTATACCTGCCCAGGCTCAGCCTCCGAGTGTAGACCTCGAAGTGCTCGAGGACTTCGAAGAACTTCGACAGTTGTGGGCGGTCCTCGAAGTAGCTAGGTTCGAAGGCCCCCCTCGGTTTAAACTTCCGAGGGGGCCTAGCGGCGAAGCCATCTCCGAAGTAGCTCAGGATTTTCTAGCCGCTGTGAAGACGGAGTCCCTACAGAGTTCTTTGTTTTTGCCTTCGCGAACAGCCTTAGCAGGCGACGAAGCCTTAGACTTCTCTACCTTTGATACGGCCCCGCCTGCTTCGCTAACTCGGAGTGACCTGCAAAGTGGAAGGTGGGGTTTGCGGGCTTCGGAGCCTGGACGAGCCGGACATGGGAGAGCGGGCTCCGACGAGGCCTCGTCTAGCCGAAGGGGCCCCGGCCGAAAGAGAGGTAAGCGAGGGTTTGGGCCTCGCACTCAGTTTTTCTTAGGCTTAGACACAGACTGCTCGTAGTTTTGTTCTCGAAGCATATTTGTAACACACTTTTCATCATTCAATGAATGGAGCTTATTGTATTTGCATACTTTGTCTGTATGCTTCGCACTGTTTGGCTTCGAACGTTTTAGCTTGTCACGCTCGTATTGCGTATTACATTCGCACACTTCGCATACATGCTTCCCTCCTTGCTCGTGGCAGCTAGGGATTCAGCCGTTGCTGGTGTGGGCAAAAATAAAAATGTGAAGGGGTGCGCCTTTTGGCGGCTTCGGATACATGGAATTCATTGAGCGAAGGCCTCTTTTGGGCTCCGAACACGTCAATTTGGTGCGAAGCAAGGCTTCGGCATAACCAAATTAAGCGAAGCATGCTTCGGCATGCTGGGATTTGGATGTTGTGCGTGAGCAAGGCTCCGAAACGCACTTAGATTTTCGGCGAAGCATGACTTCGAGACACTTAGGCGTATATTAGATTTGACACGCGAAGCAGGGCTTCAGAGCGTGCTTGGATAATGAAGCAAGGCTTCGGAACTTGATCCTGTAATGAAAAGGATTTTTGGTGTGGATTCACCGAACCTGTGATAAGTTGAGCCACCTTCGACTCTGGGTCACCTACGAGCCACCTTCGACCCTGGGCCACCTTCGACCCGGGGATGCATCAGGCTGGAGCCTGGAATCCCGGACTTGCCAAGCCGTCGCTCGGAAGTCTCAAAGCCCACTGCTACGGGCCCGGAGGCGCTGTGTAGCCTTTGGAGGGGTACTCTGGATTTTATAAAGTGAAGCGGGGCTCCGAATTCTAAACAAGGTAAAGCAAGGCTTCGGGTTTTTGATAAGGCGAAGCAAGGCTTCGATTTTTAAGTAAGATGGGGCAAAAGTTTGCTGTAAAGGCGAGGCTAGGCCTAGAATTTTAAGGCGAAGCAGGGCTTCGAATATATACCAAAGTGATTGCGAAGTGGTACATCGAAGTGGTACTTCGGATAGCGGACGTACCTCGCAAAAATGGCTGAAGGTTGGCCTCGTAGCCCCTGGGGCTTCGACGATCTCGACATGTGGAGCGGAGCCCCTTGCTGGAGGGTGAGCTCCGGTATGTGAAGGATGGAGGAAGGCGTAGATGGCCTTCGAGCTGCACCCAAAGCCCCTTGCCGAAGGGTGCGCGAAGAAAGAAAGCTTCGAAGCTCCCCCCTCAAGCGCACTTCGGGTTGCAGACAGTGGCAGAGAACTTAGCTTCTAGGACTAAGGTCCCCACGGACGGCGCCAACTGTTGTAACAATTTTGTTAGTTACAGCATAGGTTTTGTATATGTGGATACGGAGTGTAAAATGAACCTCGAAGGGTTCTCTCAGAGGGAGAAAGGGTTTATACTGGTTCGGGCCTCTCATAGGAGATAATAGCCCTACGTCCAGTTGTGGTGGATTTGGCATGGTATGCCCTAGTATGAAGCAGTAATTCCAGGGTCTCTTGGCCCCCTGGAGAGGGTATACTGTTACAAGGGCTTGGCCCTGCTTTTATAGGCACGCAGGCCTTAAGGAAAAGACCAAAATGCCCTCTACAAGCCCTAGGCTCATAGGGGTAGACAGGGAAAGGGAGCTAGCTACTATACAAAAGTGCTTTAGTGCTTTACAGCTTTACAAACGTGTCAGACGATGTCGGACTTTGACCGGCTAAACGACATACCAGGGGCGGAGGGGCCCCCGGTATGGCCTATGCACCTAGATATTTCTTGAGCTCGGAGTAGGGGCCGGAGCCCTTCTGGCGGAGGTTGTGAAGAAGGCTTCGAAGTGCACCCCGAAGGGGGGCTTCGAAGCATGCTCCGAGCGAGGCCCCGAACTGGGTTCCGAACTGGGATCTCGGAGACTTGGCTTCGAATTGGCCGGACAGGGTCTGGAGGCTGGCTCTGTGGAGCCCCGAAGGGGGGTCCGAAGGCTAACCTTGAACCGGGCTCGGAGGCTGGCTTCGAGGCCAGCCCGAGACTTAGCTTCTTGCGGCCTTCAGGTAATCTTGAGGGCTTCGCTCCGGAGGGCTCCGAAGGGCCTCGCTCCGGAGGGCTTCGACGAGGCCCGGGGGCTTCGCCCCTGCAGCTCTGGAGTGGAACTTGAGGCTTGGGAACAGTTCTTTGAGGAGGATACAGGCTTCGACAGTGCTGGGCTCCGGGCCGAAGGCTGCCGGAGGTTGACATCGTTTGGCCCCTGTTCAAGGGAAATATATTCCCCCAACAACCTTCTTTTGTTATTACCCTGCATTATTATTGCATTCTCGGTGGCTTGTTGAGTACTTTTGTACTCATACTTGTTGAAAACCACTTAAGAGGCGACGTATTATGATGAGGATGGTCTAGAGTAGCGACCTAGTCAAGGATGTGAGACTAGTAGAGATGTTCATCCAGGAGTTTATTTTATTAGTTTCTTTTATTTTAAAACGTATGTAATAATGTGGTCTACGAACCACGGATGATTGACGTATATATGATTTCATGTGATGGACATCTTGTTATTATTGTTTTTTCTTTGGAAATTCAATTATGTCTGCAATTGTTAAATTTTGGGCGTTACAAGATGGTATCAGAGCTAAATTGACTGTAGGAAGCCAAACAGACCTGCCTAGGACTTAATTTTGAGAAAAAAATTACTTTTGAAAATCTACTCCATATTTTTTCCTCCCCCCTCACTCTTGTAAAATTTTATTTCTTGTAGCATGCCGACCCACATTCGCAGTTTCTGCTGGGAGGCTGTTGGTTTCATTCAGGAGCTTCGCATGCTGGCAACATTCCTACTTTACACCCGCAAGCCGGAGTTCCGTGGAGTTTACCAAAACGGAGAGAGTGGGCCATGCCAGGTTACCCTGACACTCTTTGCCCCTGACCAAGAGTTTCCCCCTTCGCCACCTCGACCAGAGCCACAAGTTTTGATATTGGCTATCAGGAAGCAGCACTTCAGGCACTCGGGGAGCTTCGTCAGATCTACGATGACCACCTCGATAGTACCACTTTTCACCATCTACCATCCTGGGAGCTAGGATCAGACTGCAACACCTACATCAGCTGCCACGACGACCGCAATCCTCTCATGGCTCGATAGGCTCGTCTCCTATCAGCCATGGACACCCTTCACACTGAGGCCCTCCTTCACGCTGATGAGACGCATGCTTGGGTCGACTACTATTGTCAGGAGGCCGACCATCTTCGATAGTAGAATGCTCAACTCCTTAACTAGAACCAGGAGCTCAAGAAGGATCTTGTCGAGCTAACACCCACAGTTCCCCCTAGAAGGAAGACCCCTCGGAAGACTGTTCGGCGGCCGAAGAAGTTGACCAGGCAAAGCTCGATCCTACCCAACTCAGATGGAGTCGAGGCATCAGAGGAGCTGATGGCCGACGATGAAGCCAAACCTAGCACCACAGCAGACACCTCCCAAAGATCCGAGAGCACATCTAGCGATACCCCCGACAGCCACTAGATGGTTATAGTATACGCTAGATTCCGGATGATTGTTTTATTTTGTTTGTGGTCTTGCTTCATAGTGACTAGTGCTATGGACAAGTTAAAAATAATAACTGTAACAAACAAATCTATCTTTACCACAACAATAAAAAGGACTATCATTATTTGGCAAAATTATTCTAAGTCCCTTCATCTTCTCTATGGGGTGTTACATCCTTCAGAAGAATGTTCATCAATTAGAACAACAATGCCAACAATAATAACGAAGCAGGAGACAACCCTGTCGGCAACCTTCCCCGAAGCGTTGTGCCTAACTGGAGTGCAACATGTCAACGTAAGTCTGGCATCCCAGCTACCAATCACCTTACCCTAGCTGAGATTATGGCAAGCCAGATCCAACTGATCACGGCACTGCTAGCTCAAATGCAACAGCAGCAGGCACAAATGCAATAGTAACAGGCAAAAATGCAAGAGTAGCAGAATCAACTACATCAACTCCAACAACAGCAAGCTCGAGACCAGATCCCCCGCAACCCCGCACCTGTACCAGCCTAGGTGCCACAACTATTGGAGTTCTTGCGAGTGAGACCACCCACCTTCTCCAGCACCACCAATCCAATGGAGACAGGCGATTGGCTCCGTGTCATAAGCAAGAAGTTATACCTTTTGCCCTGCACAGACCAGGAGCATGTGGTGTTCGCCACACATAAACTTCTCGGACCAGCAATTGAGTGGTGGGACAACTACCTTGAGTCCCAGTCCGAGGACCATGTAGTCACTTGGGCAGAATTCTTAGCCGCCTTCAGAGTCGCCCATGTACCAGCTGAGATTGTCGCCCTCAAGAAGCAAGAGTTCCGTGACCTACAAAAAGACAATAAGACTATCACTGAATATTTGCACGAGTTTAACCGTCTGGCCCGGTATGCACCGGAAGATGTGCGTACAGATGTAGATAGGCAAG
Source organism: Zizania palustris (assembly GCA_019279435.1). Taxonomy (NCBI): domain Eukaryota; kingdom Viridiplantae; phylum Streptophyta; class Magnoliopsida; order Poales; family Poaceae; genus Zizania; species Zizania palustris. The sequence continues at coordinate 30,576,442 of JAAALK010000282.1, forward strand.
GCAAGTTCCTGAGGGGACTAAAGGATAAACTCTCTATACAACTCGGTGTAGCAGATTATACCGAGTTTTAGAAGTTAGTAAACAAAGAAATTATCCAAGAATCTGAGCAGAACAAGATAGATCAGAAGAAGATGATGATTGTCTTTCGTTACCAATAGGAAAACAGTCAAAGGCCCCGCACCATGGTATTTGTTGACAATCTATCATGAACAACCATTGGTTCTTTGAAGGTTGTAGTGAACGAACTATTTTCCCTAAAGTTTCCCTTGTTCATGTATTTGTTTATTGAAATTGCAGTTATATAATTTATGCAGAGGCAGTCATAGAATAAGAGGCTCCTGGAGACGATGGCAGAACAACTCATAATAGCTTTCAAAGGTAAATATACGTGAAACTGAACATGAATTTTGTGTAATCATTTGTTGCCTGCTCAGTGCACAGTTGGTAATTTAGTTAGGCATGACGATAAACAGTTAATAACCTATAATGAATAGTCAGGCAGCCTTCGACCATGGTTATACATAGATTCGTCAATAGTTGATCCACAAATATCAAGAAAGATATCCATGGATATCTCAAGATGTAATTTAAAGGAAAAGAAAGGTCACATACTATGATAAGATAGAAACCATATTCTACTATTATAAGTTCAAAACTCAGATAGTTGAATATAGATGTAGGAAGGATGGCATGGAAGCTATCATCCTTTTTTGTGTTCAGCAACAATTAAAACTAAATTAATGTGACCTTCTTTGTATTTCTAGCCTATGCTGAGAAATCGATGATGCTAGATGCTCCTATGTCTGGAGGTGTTCCTGCTGCAGAAGCTGGGAAACTGACTTTCATGGTATCATTCCTTGCCTTCTTGTAACTTCTTGGCAAATACTGAAACTTAGTTACTGTATTATATAAGGACTTGTGTCTTCTTTTGGTGCAAAGGACTGATCTATAGGTAGGTGGTTTACAGGAAGCATATCTAGCAGCAAAACCCTTACTCTCTCAATGGGAAAAAAGACAATATATTACGATGGGACTGGAAATGGTTCAGTAAGTTCTTATAACTCTGGGTTCTTCGCTGAGATGTTTTCAGAATTGTTGGTGTACATGTGATTCAGACTCACTTTTGATGCTCTGTTTTTCAAGGTTGCAAAGATCTGTAACAACATGGCAATGGCTATCCGAAGCTTTTACTCTTGGTCAGCATCTTGGTATCAAACATAGTGTTCTTACAGACATTCAATTGCTCAAGTGCCCACTGCTGGAGCAGGTATTGCCTCTTCTTCACCTATCTTCTGTGGTTTGATTTGCCGACTGCCGTAGTCACATGCTTTCACAAAAACTAGAAGTATTGATATGTACGTAATATTTTATAACTTGGCTGTAATTAAGTGTGTAAACCATGTCTTATCTCCAACATAGATTTGAATCATCTGAAGTTTGTATGTCTCTTTTCTGTTGATTTTAACAGTAACACATATAACCCAGTTCCTAGAGTAATGTTGTGTGTGCCATCATCGAGAAATTATGATGGTGGTTTCACCTCCAAACTAATGGTATGATGTCGAGATGTAATACTTTCTGCTTAATCAAATTCATCATTGAATATCAAGTACAGAGTTAATAAATTGAGGAGGATGTGTCATAAATTTTTTTATGTACATAGGTGAACTGCTTAGTTAATGATTAACCATATTCCTATTCATATCTTGTAATCAATTGTGTTTAATTTCCGCAAAATAATAAAAACCAGCCACTATCTACACATTATAAGATCAAACTAATTTAATAATTTCTGTTGTTTCACAGGCTAAAGATTTAGGTTTGGCCATGGCCTCTGCATCTGGAGTTAGCTTCAAATGTCTCATTGGTTCTCAGGCACCGGAAATGTAAACTATTTCCCCCATTTTCTAAACCAAAACTTTTGAAGAACTACATATTTTCTCCTCTCAACTGGTACACAACTAAACATTATTTTTTTGTAGTTACCGGAAGCTATGTGATGATGACTGTGAACTCAAGGACTACTCATGTGCATTTCGCCATTACTATGCTGGCAAGGATGAAAATTAATTTTGTAGTTCTTCCAGCTAAGTTGCCACAACTTAAATAAGGAAAGCAATAACAAATTTCTGCTCCTTTGTGGACTGAAGATTGCTCGGCTACAATCAACCTGTAAAATTGACATTGCCGAGGTATTGTCCTTGTTCAGGGATGTGCCTCCATTCAGATCAAATGTTCTATAAATTCATGTAACAATGTAATTAGACATAGTATCAAGTTATGTATGTATGATCAAAAAGTTACACCAATGAATGGATGTAAGCTTGTAAATTTTGTTTACGTGGCTAATCGACAGGGCGTCCGAAGGGTGCCTCCTGCCCTAGTAATATTAATTTCAGTTCCACGCATTTGCTAGGGGAAAGTACAAAAATTTAATAACTTTATTACATAGATAATGCATTCGATCAACTAAAATGCCACGAAATATTCAAAAGCTTAACTTGACAAGGAAATATTCAATATTGCTTTAACACATTACTATGACACGTACGGATGTATATTTTGAGTGACTTCGACCCAAGCTACTGTAGTTATCCACGTCGTCCTTACTCTCCGAGTGCGAAAGCAGCAGCATCGAATGTTTTAGAGAGCCCGGTTCCTGACTTGAAGGTGACCTTCTCCGACGAGGCCTCAGCGATGTAGACCTCGACGATGCTGAGCCAGAGAAGCAGCTCTTTGGTCTTCACGCCGGTGATCTTCTTCAGCTTCCCCTTTTCGACGAACGCTGTGACCTCGCCGGCGTAGGAGACGGTCTGCTTGATCTTCTTGAAGGCGTGCTCGATCTTCTTCTTCCTCCTCTGTAGCAGCCACATGAAGCCCGTGTCCCGGTTATACCCGAACTCCTCGATGTCCTCCAATGGCAGCAGGCCCATGGGGAGGCCGACCTCTTGCAGCATCTCGATGGACTTCTTCCTGCAGATGTCGTCTCCAATAGCAATCTCAGCGCCCACACGGTGGCTCTCAATCTGTGACGCCATTGGCTTAGCTTTGCTTCTCTCTCGATCGCCTAAACAGTAGCTTTAGTTTGCAAGATGTGCCGAGCTTGCTGCGATGGAAGATGAGATTAGATCAGTACCAGTTTATATAGATAGATGCCTCAAGGCCAACCTATGTACTGTTCATTCTGAAAAGACAGGAGCCTGCTTTCAGACTAGCAAAGAATACATTTTTGAAGTCTTGGAGCAATGACTTTGCTCACTCACGTTCTCTGACCATTTGCATGGTCTAACGCACAAAGTACCTGACTGGCAAAGTCCAAATCTAGGCATGCAACTAACTTAATAACAGAATCAACTGTTTAAGAGCAACTACGTACGTATCGTCGTAGCACTTTAACAATACATCTCCGGTAGCAGCGCGCAGGAGATTCGATCATCTTGGCAGCAGCCATGTGCTTTGATATCAAGTTGTGTGTCAAGGGTTGGGATGGAATGAGAATATGAGATAGAAGTGGTATACTGGCCTCGACTTAGGGGTTGTTTGAATAGCCTAGGCTAAAATCTAGCCCTTATCAAATTGGATATTCGGGTGCTAATTAGAAGAACTAAACATGAGTTAATTATAAAACTAATTGTAGAACTCCTAGGCTAATTCACAAGATGAAATTATTAAGCCTAATTAATCTATCATTAGCACATATTTACTGTGGCATCACAATGTCAAATCATGACCTAATTAGGCTTAATGATTTCGTCTTACGAATTACCCTACGATTTCTACAATTAGTTTTATAATTAGCTTAGATTTAGTCCTTCTAATTAACTTCCGAATATCCGATGTGATAGAGGCTAAAGTTTAGCCCCTTGGATGCCAAAAAGGGCCTTAGGGGTTTTAGCCGACAGTCTTTCCACGATGATGAAAGTGGTTGAGTGAGGAAAAGGATGAGAAATAGAGAATGTGGATGAGATACTTGAGATTTATTCTTCATGCTTTTTTCACCATCAATTCATATCATACATGATGGCAAGATCGACTCATCCCAGTGGTTGCGACTATACTATACAGCAATCCGTGCAGTCGAAGAAGACCAAGACGTCATGATCAACTACCTCCCTATCATATTGTCTACGTCCGCCATCAACTGGTTGGTTTTGCTCCTAGCGAAGTCCATTAACTCCTAGGATAACTTGTGTGAAACCTTCATCACCATCACCGAATAATTCACCAGCGCCGAAGACGCCGAACGGGAACAAATGTTCCTAAAATCACAAGGATTCGAAAGGACAACAACAAGAAGAAAGAGTGTCGCCAATCGCTCACACCATGCCGGTCGCCGGCGCTTCGGGACCGCGACAATCCCGAGTCTCCTCCTTGGTTCAAAGACATGAAGAGGAAGGGGAAAGAGGTCATGGTCGCTGATCGAGGCGCCCAACCAAGAGCAACTGTTTAAGAGCAACTACGTACAAAGCGTCGTAGCACTTGACAAAAACATCTCCGGTTGTAGCGCGCATGAGATTCGATCATCTTGGCAGCAGCCATGTGCCTTGATATCAAGTTATGTGTCAAGGGCTGGGATGGAAGGAGAATATGAGATAGAGACGTGGTATACTGGTATGTTTGCCTCGACTTAGGGGGTGTTTGGATAGCCTAGGCTAAAGTTTAGCCATTATTAAATCGGATATTTGGGTACTAATTAGAAGGACTAAACATGAGCTAATTATAAAACTAATTGTAGAACCCTTAGGCTAAATCGTGAGACGAAATTATTAAGCCTAATTAATCCATCATTAGTCCATGTTTACTGTATCATCACATTGTCAAATCATGACCTAATTAGGCTTAATGAATTCATATTACGAATTAGCCTATGAGTTCTACAATTAGTTTTATAATTAGCTTAGATTTAGTCTTTCTAATTAACATCTAAATATCTGATATGACAGAGGCTAAAGTTTAGCCCTTTGGATGCCAAAAAGGGCCTTAGAGGTTTTAGCCACGATGATGAGATACTAGAGATTGATTCTTCTTGCATTTTTCACCATCAATTGATACCATACATGATGGAAAGATCGACTCGTCCCAGTGGCTGCGACTATACTATATAGCAATCCATGCAGTTGGGGGAGACCAAGATGTCATGGTCAACTACCTCCCTGTCATGTTGTCTACGTCCGCCGTCAACTGGTTGGATTCGCTCCCAGATAACCCCATCAACTCCTAGGATAACTTGTGTGAAACCTTCATCGCCAATTATCGGGGAACATGGCAAAGGTATGCCTCACGGCATGACCTACACCAAATTGTCCAAAGGGAAGGAGAACCCTTGAGATAATACATATGTCGATTCTCCAAAAAGAATAACACTGTTGCCAACATATTTGATGCCGATGTAATAACCACCTTTCAGGATGGTTTGAGGTAGCCGTCGGAGCTGTTTCACCATTTTGTGATGTACGAGCCAAATAACTCCGACCACATGATCACCATCGCCGAACAATTCACCAGCGCCGAAGACGCCAAACGGGAACAAATGTTCCCAAATTCACAAGGATTCGACAAGGACAACAACAAGAAGAAAGAGCATCGTCGATCGCTCGCGCCATGCCAGTCGCCCGCCCTCTGGGACCACGACAACCCTGAGTATCCTCCTTGTTTCAAAGACAAGAAGAGGAAGGGGAACGAGGTCATGGTCGCTGATCGAGGCACCTGACCAAGAGGCCAAAACGACTCGGCGTTGCAAAAATTACTCGATAATACATGCATTATCCACCCTAACAGCAATCATACGACCCATCATTGCTTTTAGTTGTAGAACCAGATGCTGAAAGAGGCGGGGGAGACTCGTCGACCTGACAAACATCATCAAGATAATAAGGAGAAAAGGTCTGACGACGATAGGGGAAAGGCGACACTCCCTCGATGGATAATGATTTCTAGGAGCCCACAAGAATAGGGGCGACTGAACGCCTAAGGTGGTCGAAAATACCTATCACCTTTGACCGACAAGATCAATGGATAGACGTCCCCAAGCCTAGATGTTTCCCGTTGGTCGTCGATCCAGTAATCCTCAAGGTTTGCCTTAAAAGGGTGCTGGTCGACGGTGGAAGTGACCTTGATGTCCTGTTAAGGGGACATTGGTAGCACTCGGCATCGACCACTCGACGCTTCAGAAGATGGACACCCCCTTTTACGGGATCATCCTAGGTAAGGCCTCCATCCCCCTCAGCACGATCACTGTACCAGTGACTTTCGGCACTCGGTACAACTACAGGACCAAGCACATCAAGTTCTATGTCGCCGACTTCGAGACCGCGTACCACTCTGTCCTTGGGAGGCCATCACTCGCCAGATTTATGGTTGTTCCCCATTATGCATACTTGGTCCTCAAAATCCCAAGGCTGGGGCGAGCCTTCTCCATGAAAGGAGACGTCGCCGCATCACACTGAGCGAAACCCTGGACATATCTGTCCGAATGGAGGAAACACTCTAGGAAGCTAGGGAAACACCAATTGAAGGACTCAAAATTCTGAGTCCTACGCCCTCTACGACAACCTTGACGCCCTCTCCATTCAAATACAAAAGTATTCAGCTCTTGGATGCCGATCCCTCCAAGACAACACTGATCAGGAAAGCGCACTCATCAGGTTTCTTCACTCCAACATTGACATATTCGCTTGGCAACCCTTTGATATGCTAGGCGTGCCCTAGGAGCTGATCGAGCATGAACTCTATTGACGCTAAAATCTATCGATCAAAGTACCAATGAACTGATGCTGATTCATTGATCCAAAAGCATGTGGATACTTAGAGATAACCCTAGGCGTGACATGACGCCGATGTCACATTCCAACGATCCTTGATAGTGACAAGGGAGGGTGGAGTCACCAGGAAATTAAACAATATCAAAATATTATTCAATCAACTAAGTTGTAGATAAAAATACCAAACCTGCCAATGTGGGGGCCGGTTGGATCAAAGCTAAACTAGCGGTCAAACCAGCCAAGATGGGCCAGTCAGACCGACGCTAGGCCACCGGTCAAACCGGCGGTGCAGAGGGTCTAGCTGAAGGGGCCTCTAGCGTGGATTTCTGAGAGGGTCCGAAGTTTACCCGAAGAGTGATCTCTGGCCTTCAGTCGATCAGACTGAAGGGAAATCCCTAGTCAGACCGAAGGTGCAAAGAAGGACTTTTGGAGGGGGCTCCAGCGTACCATGCGAAAATGGGCGAAGGGGGGCTCTGGACTTTGGTCGGTCAGATCGGTGGTGCGGGCCCCGGTTGGACCGAAGGTGTTCGAAGGGCTCTAGGGTACTTTGGCTTCTAGTTCAAGGGGGTCCCTAGGCCTCTATGCGAAGCCCGGTTAGACCGGCCTCGTGCCACCGGTCAGACCACTACGTGCCGGTGCATTAGATGATGGCACGACATGGGCCAGTCAGACCGGGGTAGTGCCTCTGGTCAGACCGATAGCTTCTAGACTTTGGTCTCCGGGGTTTCGGGGACCGTCTTTCCATGGACAACTTGCAACAAGAGTTCTTGGCGAAGAAGATGAGATGAAAACACTGCCAAAAAACCAAAAGATCATAGGCAATTCGGCCAAGAGAGTGAATTACTGATAAAAACAAATAGAACCGATAAAAATCTGTTACGTGGATTAAATGGGTGATTCACAAGCGAATCAACAAGGCTTACCATGATTACGACGTGATGAACGAATGGTTTACAATGCAAACCAACAAAGATGGACGTGCTAAACTAATCCTAGGGCAAGGAAGTAGATTGAAAAGTAAAGGTACAATTTAAGGTAAATAATAGATTCGATCTATTAGGGTTTCGGGGGGGCTTCCTTGAATCGACCTTGCCCCTATATTTATAGGGGTTGGACATGACGTGCATGGGTTCTAATTTGACTTATATAAGATTCCAATTCGTTAAAAAATGATTAGAGATAAAAATACTCTGAAAACCAATTAATCTAAATCGGACTTAAATTGGGCCAGGCTGACCGGACCCTTATGGTCGTTCTGACCAGGACTATATGGCCGGTTGGACCGGTGTGTGCCAGGTATGGCATATTTTTGGCCCAAAATTACTAAAATTGATATTTTGACAATTTTGACCATTAATGCGATTTTTTTGCTATCAACAAACTCCATGTAAACTCGGCCGTCCAGCCGGTCAAGCAGAAGATATGAAGATTTGCGAATGACCGCAAGAAGGCCATCAAGGAAGAAGTGACCCACCTCTTAGCAGTAGGATTCATTAAAGAGGCGCAACACTCAGACTATCTAGCCAATCTAATCCTTGTAAGGAAGAAAAATGGGAAATGGAGAATGTGTATTTACTACATTGATATCAATAAGCATTGCCCGAAGGACCCTTTTCTGCTGTAGCACATCGATCAAGTTGTCGACTCAACTGCTGGTAGTTCCCTCCTATGCTTCCTAGATTGCTATTCAGGCTACCATCAGATTAGCTTGAAGGAGGAAGATTAAAAGAAGACCACATTCATCTCCCCATTTAGTGCCTATTACTAGTACTACACGTCGATATCCTTTGGGGTTGAAGAATGCGAGAGCCACATACCAGTGGGGCTATTCAGCATTTCCTAGATGACTAGATTGGCCACAATGTAGAGGCCTATGTTGACGACGTTGTTGTCAAATCCAAGAATCCTGAAGATCTAATTTTGTATCTCCAAGAGATGATGAATAGCCTCCACAAATTTCAATGGAGACTCAACCCAGAAAAATGTGTGTTTGCAGTCCCGACTAGGAACTTGCTTGGATTCATTGTCATCTATCGAGGCATTGAGGCAAACCTAGAGAATATCTCAGTGATATTTAATATGGCAAGGCCTAATGACATCAAACATGTTCAACGTTTAACGGGTTGCATGACCTCCCTCGGCCGGTTTATTTCACAGCTAGGAGAATGCGGAATGCCATTCTTCGACCTTAAGAGGTTTCTAATCTCTCTGCTAATTCTCGCCATGCTGATAAGTGGAGAAGCACTCTGTTGGCATAAAAGATTACGCTAATAGGTTTAGAGAACTAAGTGTTTAACAAATGAAGTGTTTGTTTGAGTAAACTATTCCAAGCCTCCGAGATGGATAATAGCTTGAGATAATTCGAAGTGTATATTGAATATCTGAGTATTTGATACCCTTTACAGAGTGACGAGGCGTATTTATAGACTGAATACAAAGGGAAAAGACTTCTTTACCCTCCAATTACAACCGACTAGAAAGATATTGTTTAATATCCTTCATAGGGGCAAAAGAGTAAAATACTAGTCTAATCAGTGAGAAGAAAAATCTTCTATCCTTGCTGGCAACACCCCTCCGGGTGAAGAGGCTTCGGGAGGTTCCGTCACGCCGAAGCCTTGATGGAGGTCTTCGCTGTATAGGGCTCCGAATACAGCGGGGCCTTCACGCTTTTATGATCTTCGGAGGTCAAAGCTTCAGACTTCGTTTCTTCTGCTTGTATTGACATGGGAATGTCCTTGACTTCTAGAGGATGAAATATTTTCCACCAACAGTAGCCCCTCGAATACTTCTCTTCGAATTGCCTATGCAATGAAGAGGGCAGTATAAGTAAGAAATAACTTCATGCTTAGAATTAAATTCTGTGCAGAGACACTCACGAAGACGGCTTCAAATATAGATCCCTTACGGAGCTAATTGACGACGGGAAAACGGGAACCCTCTAGAAATATAAATATGTATGTTGTGAGGGCCTTATCCTCGAATCATTAGATACAAATTAATTTGATTTAAATGTAGAAAATAAAATATCAGACATTGTGAATCCATTACTTCCAGAATTAATACGCTTACATAATAATTCTGTTAATTACATCTCCGTAGAGAAAACCCCTGATTAAGAGTTCCGACTAAAAGAAAATTACAATGCATGTTGATATGAGGCTAAAAATGAAAATAATATTCTATCCTAACTCTAGTGTCGTTGAAGAAGTGTCTTGATTTTTTTCCACATTGGTTTTTCGTTAAGCATGTGTAGAACATAAGTGCTTGTCGTCTTTGTTAGAGTGAACATCATGAACACGCCATATATGCATACGTGTTATAATTTATCTTCTTTAGTATGGTGCCATTAGGTGTAACCTAGTGAGTATTTGCTTATTTTAATATCTGAGCTATGACTTAGTCCAAGTTCATATTTTTTTATTTTTTTATTTTAACCATGCCTTTAATATTGAAGTTTATATTTATGCTACCATTGCATGAGTTGCCTATGCATATATATGAGATCCGCACTATCTATATATACACACGTGAGAAGTGCATTATTTATCATAACATGCTTATGAGTCATTTGTGTGTATTTTGACATTATATTCATACCATGGAACCTATATATAAATAATATAACATGTTTGGTGCTCTTTTATATGATGCCACATGACATATATAAGTGTTGAGTGTATATATTCATGTTTTAATTCTACTCACTATTGTGCGTATTTTAGTGCGAGTGTTTGTTTAGTTTATGATCAATTTTTTTATGACACTAATCATGCGTCTAATATGTGTGTAAACCCATGATTTATATCCGTTGTAGATTACTTCATAAAAGAATATGGATAAAACCATATCTATAATTGTATAAACTAAAGGATCAAAACAGAGTGAACCATGGTAAATAAAATAAAATGCATTTATGCCGGCCAAAAGTGAAAATGTGCTTGTTAGATTTTACATTACGTGGAGTCTCACGCTACTGATGTTCAGAGCCACATGCAATTTTAATAATAAAACCATGTTCTTTCATGTGCAAAGAGATGCCCTTCCTTTCAACATGAACTATTTGGAGCCTCAAAGCATAAACATTAATGCCAAACAGGCGCACGTCATTTGCCATGACTAAACTTATTTTGTCATTTAGTTTTATTATTAGAATGAGATCAGAAATGCAATTGAAATTTTTGCATCAATTTTTTATTTGCCTCATCAGTATGTTTCATGCGTAGGTCATAATTTTGTCACTTTTCAAAATTTACATAGTAAATATCAATTGAATAACATTGTCTTTTTTTATATGATATTTTTAGACTCGTACTAAAAAGTCGAGTATAAGATTATGACATGAATTCTTAGACTTATACCAAAAGTCCGAGTCTAGGACTATGATTTATGATATGCATCTCTAGGCTTGTACCAAAAGGCCGAACCTAGGATTATGATATGTATGTTTTATGATGTGTATATTTTTTATAATGTGCAATTCTAGGCTTGTACCAAATGGCCGAGCCTAGGACCATGATATGTATGTGCATTTCTATGAGAAAATATTCTTAGACTCATAATAGAAAGTAGAGCCTACAAATTATGATATGCATTCCTAGGCTTGTACCAAGGGACGAGCCTAGGAGTATGATATGTATGTGTATTCCTAAACTTGTACCAAAAGGCTGAGTTTAGGATTATGATGTGCATTCCTAGGCTTGTACCAAAAGGCCGAGCCTAGGACAATGATATGTATATGCATTCCTAAACTTGTACCAAAAGGCCGAGTTTAGGATTATGATGTGCATTCCTAGGCTTGTACCAAAAGGCCGAGCCTAGGACTATGATATGTATATGCATTCCTAAACTTGTACCAAAAGGCCGGGTTTAGGATTATGATATGCATTCTTAGGCTTGTACCAAAAGGCCGAGCCTAGGACTACGATATGTATATGTATTCCTAAACTTGTACCAAAAGGCCGAGTTTAGGACTATGATATGTATGTTTTTTATGAGATGCATTCCTAGGCTTGTACCAAAAGGCCGAGCCTAGGACTATGATATGTATTCTTAGGCTTGTACCAAAAGGCTGAGCCTAGACCATGATATGTTGCATTTAATTGAAAAGAAAAGAGAAGATGCGGATGAAGAACATGATTTTTTTATACCTTTCCAGTTCCTTTCTTCCAATCACTTGATGTGGATTTGAGGCGTAGGATGAACAGAACTTCGCTATGTGCGTGTATTGCTCTTATCGGCAGGCAAACTAGCAGCGCGTCTCCACTCCAGAAAAAATGGCTCTCCTCGCAGACCGCAGCAGTGTGTGCGTAGCAGCCTCTCTCCTCTCCCCCGTTCTTTACTACCGCACGCAGTATTTATAGAGGAAGCAGGAGCTTGCATGCGCAGCGACGTGGGCAGTAGAGTGGACGTGCAGCGACGTGGAGGTACTGTTGACTGCATGTGTGGACTGCTTTGCGCAGGAATGAGAGACGTGGGCTGTTGTGCATGGAGAGTGGTTGTTGACTGCGTTTTCTCGCGTAGTGGAAGCCTAGTGCATGCAGTGGCCCCTTGCGATGATGGCATGTGCGGTTAATCCATATGCATGTTTATTTTTTTCTTTGATTAATTAGAATGAAACTAATGAATATAATTAGTAAACACTAATCAAACGTTAATCAAATGTGGGAGAGTGCGCTCATGGCTTCCTGCGCATGCATATCTCACTTGTTTCCTTTCCTTTTATTTATTGTTAGCAAAAATTTGCATGCAAACTCTATTTTTTTTGTTTATCTTGAAGGGAAAAGTTGCCACGCCATTCATTCAAGAAATCACTCATTTCTTTTGCACTCAAACAATATATAAATTTATCAATTTATATATGGTTGACATTTTGGTCCATATTTAAAATTTGTGATCAATTTTATTTATAAGTTGTATAAATTATTTATCATTATATACATCCTTATTTTTTTTTTAAAAAATGTATTATAGCTGACTGTATGATTGCCACACCACAATACATTTTCTTTAACAAAAATTATATATGTCTCTCTATTGATGAATATTTGGTATTTAGTATTTTACATCGCTTAATAAATATCTATTTCTCTATTATCATTGCGTACGTACATTTCTTCTTTTCTGACATGTGTGTATGGTGTCATGCCCATCATATTTATTTTAAATGACACATGTGCAATGCCATATCAATAAATATCATATTTAGAGAGACATTATCAGTAGATATATTATTTATTTCATATATGCATATATCTATATAATTATTGATATCACACACGCATGCAGTCGTAATATCTCACACCATGAGACATTTATTATATGTTTTTATGTATATATATATCGATATCACACCAATATAATATTTTTTATGTAGGTGTTGTGATCAAATTTTCATTTATATATAATGTTTCTTGCATGTCGAGGGTGTTATTCTTGGATGCGTTTTTTATATGTTTTTTTATACGTGCTGGGTACCGAATGGTTTTTTTTGCCGGTAAACAATCACACATATTTGATATATATTTAATATGAGATTTTTTTATTATGTATCAAGGATCCAAAATTAGTGTCAACAGATGCCCCCTCGAGCTGTGGATGCAGAAAATTATGTAAATTATTAATGTTTTATTTTCGGCATCTGAAGCTCGAAATATATAACGTGCGTAGCGTATATAACATTCATATACCTTTTTTTTGTACATCTCAATAATTTTATCATTCTGGAGCATATTGCTCAAAATATACCGCTCGAAATTACTTGCATGAGTAATTTTATACGGCTGTAATATTCGCATAGCCACTTTGAAAATCTGTTAGAGAAAATAGATAAAGATGGGCTGTTTTCATTCTCTGTTTTTTTTTAAACACATTCTTTTTTTCCGGCCGAGTTGTTAGCCATTTCTCTGGTGGCAACGTACGTCCACGTCCACAGAGCCAGATCGAATTGTTAGCCTTTCTCTGGTGGCAGCGTTGCTACATCCAAAGAGCCAACGCCGCCAATCTTCTTTCGGCCTTAATTTTCTTGCTTCTCCACGCGAACTTCGGTGCTTGTTTCATCTGTCCACGGGAGATCAGCAGGGCACCGAAACGGGTACTGCACGCCACATACTTTCGCTTTCTTTATGAATAATTGCCGCCATTTCTTTTTTTCCTCTTTTTTCAATCATATACCGACGATTAGAATAGGCACTATCTCGACCTATCCTTTGAACGGTATTGCATTAATAATTGGATGAATAGTCCGCTTACTCATAACATTTTACCAGATTGATGCTCGGATCAAAGGTCCAAACATGCGTTTGGCTAGATTAGTGTTAATTATTTTAGGTTGTAAGCATGTATAAATGCCTTTGTGCCTTCACTCATCTTACTTGCCTATTCTTTACTGATTTAGATTTCATCCGCTGTGGATATGAATGAATTTTGTAGCATCCTTCGATACTTCTGATTTGAAAAGTTGAAATAATGAAGCTGTTTGCCTGATTATGTCTACCTATGTGAACTGTCGATAAGCAACCTGAGAGCTCGAAATATGCATCCTTTATACATGCATAGTCCCTTTATTTCATTTTTTATAACCCATGACAATGTGATCCTTATATATATATATATGTATATGTATATATTTATATGCTTTTATTTTCCCCAGGTAAAAGGCTTCCGTTTCATCTCCCTTTTTTTGTCAGTAATTAGCAACAGAAGTGCCACATGTATTACTTTTTTCTTCTTCTTCTTCTCTTTTTTTTTAATAATTTGTGTTTCTTTACTAATAGTTGTCACCCAATTCTGTTAATTTTATTTCATTCATACGACCTTTCCCGTGCTTATTTGGCACAAACAATAATTTTTTCTATCGACTTACATAGGCATATTTTTTTGAAATTTTAAAACTAGCACCATTTATTGTTGTTCCTTTCATTATATTGTTAAATAAAAGTCACCCCTATATAAGTGTCCACTGATATTTTTTTGTAGATGGAAGAGGTTCATTCTTCAATCATGACCAATAAATTACCTCTTTCTCGCGTGGCACAGATACAACTTTATGAGCCAGAAATTAGTGAGCTAGCTAACCCCGTTATAAGAGAACAAGAGTTACCTACAGGGGAAGTCAACCTTAGTCATCGTGGTTGGAACTCGGGTCCTACTTTTAGTGCCCATTGTTTTTATCCTCCTGCGCCCTTGCCTCGGGATGATGAGATTTCCACTTTAGGAAATATGATGGTTGCCAAGGGCCTAGGTTGGGAGAATTTTTCTATCGTGCATTCCCCTATTCCTTCTGGCTATGTGGAGTGGGGTACCTCCATTCTTTGTCACCATTCTTTTCTTTTGCGTGGTAGTGAAGAAGGCACAGACTACATTTACGGAGCTATCCATTGTTCCTTAGGACAATATTTGGTATCTCCCTCGATGTTAAAATCTTTGCTAGAGAGATGGAACCCCAACACCAATACCTTTATTTTTACTCATGGGGAGCGTACGGTAACACTGCTTGACATGTACAAACTCTCGGGGTTACCCTTGGATGGTGAATTTTATGAAGAATATGTCCCTTCTTCTCACGAGTTAGAGCCTTCTCTCTTATTGTATCCAAGGACCCTATTGATACTTATGGACACATGGAAAAAACTTTCAGTCAATGGCCCTGTATCATATCAAGACTGGTGTGATCATTTTCATAATAGGTCAAGAGGTCTTTCAAGCTTTGCTGATATGGAATCTAGGTGTCTATACACCGCAGCTTTTTTGGCCTTATGGCTCTGTTGTTTTGTCGTCGTTGGTGGAGGACCAACTATTCGACCTGGTGTATTGGTCATGGCTTCTTGGATGACTCTAGGGAGAAGATACTCACTAGCCCCACCGGCCTTGTGTTCTTTGTATTATTCTTTGAGGTTGATGTGCTCTAATCCCATAGGCCCAAGTGCAACATGCAGGCCATGGCCTGTACATTTTCTTATTGGCTGGATGGGAATTTATCTTAAGAAGCTATATGGAAACAAAATCGGTCACCCACCTCTCCCTAAGCACAAATTTTCCAATCTCGAGAAGCCGCTCATGTTGAACACCGCATTTCAGACCGCGAATTTCTTTAGTCCTGAAGGTGCACATGATTTTCTATGTGATGATTCTAATGTCGCATGGAAGCCCTATGGTTTAACACGGTGCTCCGATGCACCTCGACCCGCCAAAGTCTCAGTTGCTTATATGAGTCGGGTATTTTCTGTATCTGTCCGGCGTGGTATGCTTCCTTGGAGAAGAGCAACAAATACATCAGATTCTTGTGTATCGGAACCATATCATCCTGACCATGTTGCTCACCAATTTAGGCTTGATCAGGTTGTACCCTATGCTCCCCTATCAAGAATTCTTACTAATGTTGATATTGGAATGCCATATGCATTTTGGACACATCTATTAAGGGCCTGGCAGGATGTTCCATGTCGACTCCCAGATGATTCATATTCTGGCAAATCTTCCGTAGCTTGGGCTAATTGGTGGAGAATCTTTTCAAAACCCTTCTTTAAAATCAAGGGTGACCTCCGTCATGGTAGCCTTTTTGGTCGGGTATCTCTAAAAACTAGGGAAAAAAAGCATGGTAGCAACAATCGAGCTATTGCCAATCGCCCATTCTCCCTAAATGATTTTATAGTGATACGGGAAGTGCCCCCTGAATATCGAGATCAACACATTGCATCTGTTAAAGAAAGCGAGTCAGAGGTCGATGGCATTTAGAAGACGATTCTGCATACTTATTTCACCAATGATGGGACTCAACCTATTGTTCAACCGGGCATGGTATGTTTTTTTGTTTTTTTTGTTTTCTTCATCTGTATACATAAGAAGATATATCTACAAGCCTCTCATATTATCCCTATTTCATTTTCTCTTCTTTTCTTTTTTTTGTAGAAAAGGAGCAATGCCATGTCATCTACCACAGCTTGTTCTTCCTCCCAACCTGTACTATCAGGGGATGTCATTATTGTCGATGACATTCCAGAACCACCATCTTCGAAAAGGAAACTCAAATTTGGCAATGAGCCAGATGGTGCATGTGACGTACTCTCGTCAACATTGAGCGCATTAGTGGATAATGCGGATAGTGACGAGGGTCTTGCTCAAGCTTTTGAAGATATCGCTACTAATCAAGGGCTTGACTCAATTATAGATATCCCTACTAATGACTTTTATATAGCTGGGCCGGCTGGTGATTTTCCCCAGCCGCTTCCATCTACAATATGTGAAGTTTCTTCTATGCTTGATCCTCTTGATATGCTATCTTCGCCTAGTAGATTACCATACATCTCTTATGTTTTCTTTAACCTATTATTCCTTTTATTTATATAACTCACTCTATCTTATTTCAGCCTATCAAGTTAATTCACAGGACACTTCTGATATTATGGCTAAGTCAACTAGTGAGGCTGAGCTTGGTATGGATTTCATTGAGAAAGCATTTCAGGAAGCTACTATCAAGGTGCTAATGGGAGCGACAGAAGGACTCAACACTGACACTTTACGTGATCCGCAATGTTGTGCTCGTCTAGAGAATGTATCCACCCGGCTTCCTTCTCTTGTTCCAGGTGTGGATAAAGCGAAGGAGTTGCTTCTCCAACTTATATCTGTATCACAACAGTTGCAACTAGCCCATGTAGAATTTGAGAGCTATTCAACTCAAAAGAGGAAGGAGCTTGATGAAGCAAAACGTGAACTAGCAATTCATGAAGTAACCAGCGAAAATCAGGAAAAAGAAGAAATTTTGGTTCATGAGAAGTGTGAAGCAAACGAGAAATTAATAGCTTCTCTCACCACACAACTGAATGAGGCTATCTCTGTCTCGAAAATCTTACAGGAGGAGAAGGCTCAATTTGCTCACAGACCTTCTGAACGTGAAGCTAATGGCAAGAAGTGGAATGAGGCTATCGTTGAGGCTGCAGCAGGAGTTAAGCAAGCTGCCTCCAATTTACAAGTGAAGGTAACTAGCTGTGAGCAGAATGTTGATGACCTCCTGAAGAACTTGAAGACATGGTCTGCTATCTCAAATTAGTTATGCTCCCTTTATTTGTCCTCATTTTAGTTTGCAGGTGTTGGAACTTCATGTTTGCATAATTGTCGAGACTTAAACTTTTGTTGCTCGTTGGATTTTATCAATGTTTCATCTGGTTTATCATGAAAACCTGCGGTCTATATTTATATGTGTCACTGGTTAATCAATTTTTTTGTGTGTGAGGAACTTCCAATTCTATGGTTCTAGTTATTGTTTTCTAGGAATTTTAAACCCCCTTTTTTTACTAGATCTGCAGATTGGTTCCTGAGATGCTATCGGGGTTTTTTATTTCTGAACATTCAATTAAAGAATCATCAGTACATGATGATGCATATTGGTAAGGAAGACACCAATCAGTTAGTTGCCAATTTGCATATGAAAAATAACACAGAAGAGTCAGGTCCTTTGGGTTCTGCTCCTCTGGAGGAAAAGATTCGTGATTTGTATCGAAGTGTGCAGATGCAGTCCAATAGACTATTAAAGCAACAGTTTCCACCTTTGTGATGGTAGTTGTTTTATTTAACGCGGCATCAAATTATTTATATTTCTTTGGATGCAAGCGCTTATTAATCAAGTAATCGATTACTCGCTTCACATTGTGACAAACACTCCCATTATTTTGGGAGATTTTTTTTACCGCCTACATATCATATTTATTTTAGGCTGAAGAGCCTTCTTGAATAATTCTGATTTATTTATTTATTTTTGCTTATGAGGTTTGGAGAAGTAATCTATATATGAGATGTGTTCTTATAAAGTTTTCTACATTTCTAGCCTTGACTTCTCTCAATGGTACAACTTCTGACCATTTGGAGAAGTAATCGGTTGCAGCCAAAATGAATTTATGGCCTTTAGATGATGGAGGTTGTACCGGTCCTACTACATCCATTCCCCACATTTCAAACGGCCATGACATGGTTGTTGGATGTAATGGCTCATGAGGATGATGGATAAAATCAGCGTGTATTTGACATTCATGACATTTCTTTGAGAATTTTATGGAATCCTCGAACATGGTTGGCCAATAATAGCCTAAATTCTTTAATTGATAATATAGCTTGGGTCCCGATTGATGTGACCCACAAACTCCGGCATGTACTTCCTTCAAAACATCTACCACTTCATTGTAAGCTATACAACGCAACAATATGCCATCATATGAACGTCGATAAAGCGTGTCATTTATACATGTATACTGTGTTACTCTTTTTCGAATTCTTGCTCGTTCAACTGACTCTAAAGGTAGATATCCATGGCGTAGATAATCGAGGAAGGGTGACCTCCAGTCTCCTGTTTCAATCTGACACACATGTGTTGTCATTGCAGCATCAGTCGCTTCTTCATTTTCAGTGAGTATCGGTAACACTCTATGTTCCTCCACCCGAATATCCATCGTTTGGTAAGCCCTTAGTGACATGCTAGCAGCTAAGCTTGCTAATGCATCAGCCTTTTCATTTTGACTTCTTACAATATGTTTAATATTTAATTCAACGAACATGATCATTAGGTGTTTTGCTCTAGCGAAATATGGTAACAACCCTTCTTTCTTTACTGTATATATACCCAAGAGTTGATTAATTATCAGTTGGGAATCTCCATAGACGGATAGCATGTCAAGCCTCATATTTAAGGCTATCTCAAGCCCAATTATCAACGCTTCATACTCAGCAGCATTATTGGAGACTGCTGTTGTTAATGTAAATGAATATGGTATTATGCCTTCGTCGGGCGTGATGAACACTACTCCTGCACCAGCCCTTGATTGACGACAGGCACCATCAAAATACATTTTCCATGATGAACTTGTAACCGACGTAGCAAGTACCTCCTCATCAGGTAAATCATTGTCGATAGGAAAATCGTCTGGCACGGGATGTGCTGCGAGAAAATCAGCCAATGCTTGTCCTTTTACTGATTTTTGCGGGACAAAAGTGATGTCAAATTGTGACAAGAACATTGCCCACTTAGCTAGTCTTCCTGAGAGGACCATTTTATTCAATATATATCTTAGAGGGTCTGCTCTTGAAACGAGGTGCACAGTGTGCTCCAACATGTAGTGTCGAAGTTTTTGGGCTGCGAATACAAGTGCTAGACATATTTTTTCCATGTCTGGATAATTACACTCTGCCCCAACTAATGTGCGACTAAGGTAGTACAATGACACTTCCTCTCCCATGTCGTTATTTTGCGGTAAAAGTGCGCCTAAGGATGTTGGCATTGCTGCTGTATATAATATAAGAGGCCGCCCTTTAATTGGGGCATTTAGGACAGGTGGATTTATCAAGTATTTCTTAATCTCATTAAACGCATTTTGACACGCCTGATCCCACTCAAAGGGGACCCCTTTTTTCATAAGTCGAGAAAAAGGCTTGCATCGACCTGACAAATTTGAAATAAATCATCTGATATATGCCAAGTGGCCTTGAAGGCTCTTTAGCTTATGCAAGTTCACTGGTGGTGGCATCCTAACTATGGCTTTTATTTTGGATGGGTCAACTTGGATACCCTGTTTTGTGACGATAAATCCTAGAAATTTTCCCGATGATACTCTGAATGCACATTTCATTGGATTCATCTTTAATTCATGTTTCCTAAGGCGATTGAATACAACGCCTAAATGTTGTAAATGATCATTCTCTTTTCTTGATTTTACGACGATATCATCTATGTAGCATTCAACCATTTCATGTAGCAGCCCATCTAGGACGACTGTCATGGCTCGTTGGTATGTGGCACCCGCATTTTTTAATCCAAAGGGCATAACTTTATAACAATATATCCCTTTTGGTGTTCGAAAAGCGGTTAACTCTTCATCTTCTGGTGCCATTCTTATTTGATTATATCCTGAAAACCATCCATAAAAGAAAATATTTCGTATCCCATAGTGGCATCCATGAGAATTTCAGAAATAGGAATAGGAAAATCATATTTTGGACATGCTTTATTCAAATCTCTGAAATCAACACATACACGAGTTTGTCCATTCTTTTTTTTGACGGGGACAATATTAGAAACCCACTTGGGGTACTTAACTTCCCTAATAAACCTTGCAGCTATGAGTTTATCGACCTCAGCTTCAATTTTTGGGAGGACATCTGGGCGAAACCTTCTTTGCGGTTGTTTTACCGGTGAAACATCCTCTTGTACGGCTAACCGATGCATTGCAACCGTGGGGTCTAAACCTGGCATTTCATCATAAGACCAAGCAAATACATCTTTATTTGAGGAAAGAAATTTATGGTATTCTTTCTTACTCTCTTCAGACATATATTTGCTAATGTAGATTGGACGAGGATCATTAGGCGTCCCAATATCAATTTCTTCCAACTCATCAACTGTTGATTGGTTTCCTTCTTCCATTTGTGGAGATGCTTCTGTCGTATCTATAAACTCGGCTGAAGTCATACAAACTTCATAACCCAAGCCATATTTCTCTTCCATTAATTTCTTGTCCACATGCAGAGCGTTTAGCTGTGCTTGTGATAGCAGCTTCATAAATGGTGCAAGCTGCCCCCGGCCACCACATAAAGACGGTCCTGTGAGGGTGTCATAACCCATTTGCTGCATTATATACAACACCTTGTTATCATATAAAGAAATATGCAAAGACTCATTATCTTTATTTGATAAAGTAATATGTGCAGATGTTCTAGCTTTATTTTTGGCTGGAACAAATTTGCGCAATTCATTTCGTGCATGTCTTATTTTGTGTTGTATCAGAGATGGTGGAGGCATTGTTAATTCTCTACCTTTATCAAGGGACAACTCATTCACCACCTGAAATATTGGTTCTCCCTTCTTTCTCAAATCGGCTGGTATATATTGATATATTTTTCGAGTCGATGAAGTTTCTCTTTCTTCTATTTTTGCGAACCTTTGCTCCAATGTTGCTTTTGTATTTGACTTTTCTATTTTACCCACGGGCTCAATGTAAAATTTAGCATCAGCATAGAAAGATTCGGCCACTGTAAATGGCCTTTTATCAACAAAAATTGTTGTTGTTTCTCCTTTAGCATCTTTGTATTTGATGCATTGATGAAGTGTAGAAGGCACCACTTGATTTTCATGAAGCCATGGACGACCAAGTAAGGCATTGTATGAAGTAGCAGCATCAATCACATGGAAAGTCACATAAGTAGACAATGCTTCCATTTTACACACCAAAGCTATAGTGCCCATAGCCTCTTGGCCTGACTGGTTGAAGCCATGAATAATTACATTTGATCGTTTGAGATCTTTCTTAGAATACCCAATCCTTTTCAGAGTACGTAAAGGCAATAAATTTATAGCAGATCCCCCATCTATCATAATTCTATTTACGGACAAATCATCAATTTCACCATACATAAGGAGAGGACGATTATGCTTCTTATCTCCTAATAGTAGGTCTTCATCTGTGAATGTCATGTTTAGAACCTCAGCTAATTTTGTTTCGGTGTGAGACACTTCCACCCTATAATCCTCGGGAAATGAAAGTGCTGTAATAAAAGCCTTTCGCAGATCAGAAGATAGACACAGGGCATCATACACTGAAAGCATGGCTGGTATTTTCTTCAAATGAGCAATTACATCATACTTAACTGACACATTAGAAGTGGGGTCAGTTGTTTCATCTAAAGCTACATCCTTGCTTCTAGGATTTTTAGGAGGGGGGCGAACGTCAGCCAGCTGACGGCCCGATCTAAGTTGAACTTGGTCTACTTCTAGGGGTTCTTCCTCTGGGAAGTACAATGGTTCATCATCTTCTTCAAAGACTCCGACTATGAAAGCATTGAAGTCTTCATGTGTGTCGTCCTCACGCCGTGCCAATTTTTTAGAACTTGTTGGCACGAAGTGAGGGATTTCACCTTTGAGCGTTAGTCTTTCGAGCACGCTTCGCCTTTTTCGGGGCTGTCCACGTTCTTCTGATTTTCCACAATCTGATGAGTTGGACTTGTTGGCATGCGTCCCTCTGATGTGTGCTCGTTGCTCGTCGAGATATGGTGCATCGCCTGAGACAACCATAGGGGCAAACTCAGACTTTGGCATCATCATTTGTTGATCATAATTTGGAATCATATTGGAATATGCACAACTCACCATATCATTTTGAATGGTAGCGATGTTGGCTGCCATCCTCTTTCCTTTCTTGAAACTCTTCAAAAGGTTTGTATTGATTGTTCCCTCATCTATCAATTTCTGGATGATATTTTTTACCACAAAACAATCTTTTAGTGTATGACCCAAGACGCGATGGTAATGGCAGAAATTTGGTTCATTGAACTTAGAAGCTTCTTCTGGTCTTTTTGACCTTGGAAGTTCTATAAGGTCCAACTCTTGCAAACCGACAAAAAGATCTGGCACCTCTTCTGCAGGGAAGGAGTATTCTTTACTCTGGCGCTCACTAAGAGTTGGCCTTCTGACAGCTTGAGGTTCTTTTAGTTCTTTGTTCCTCGGAGCTGCTCTATCTATTTGCAACGATGGGATCACCGCTGTTGCTTCCATAGCCTGAACTTGCTTTGGCTTGAATGGAACTTTATCTCTTGGAACATTCTTATCTATTGGCTTTACGACTGTCTTTGAACGATGAGCCACATATTGAGCATAATTTTCAATATCAGTTGCCTTGGACGCCAGCTCTTCAAAAGTTAGGGGACACACACCTTGCAAATAAATAGCCATATCAGGTCGTAGGTTGTTCATACACATCCGTACGGCCTCATGTTCTGTAATGGGCTGAGGACAATGCAGACTAAGGTTCCTCCATCTATTTATGAAGTCAGCAGCCTTTTCATTCGGCCCCTGCTCTGTTTGTGTCAGTTCTGTGATGCCAACAGTCCTTTGTGTACTATAAAAACGCTCAAGAAAAGCATCTTGCATCTGTTCCCAAGTTTTCATAGAGCTTGGTGGCAACTTGCTATACCAAGTGAAGGCAGGCACCGACAGTTGTTGGCGTAAAAGATTACGCTAACAGGTTTCTGTAGAAAAGAAACTAACAAACGAAGTGTTTGTGAAGCAAACTATTCCAAGCCTCCGAAAGGATAATAGCTTAGAATAGTTCGAAAGTGTGTATTGATTCACTTGTAATCGGTCCCTATTACAGGGTGAAATGGGGGGTATTTATAGGCCCAAACATTAAGGAAAAGACCTATTTACCCCTCTATTACAACCGACATTAAGGAAACTATTCGGTTTCCTTAATAGGGCTAAAATGGTAAAAGACTAATCTAATAGGATATAAGATAAGTCTTCCATCTTAGCTGGCAGAAAAGATCCTGGAAGGCTTTGGTTCGAAGATATACTTCGAACCAATGCCAGTCTTCGGACTCCGAACGAGGTTCCAAGCCACCTTCGAAGATGACCTTCGGACTATCTTCGAACTGGTTGGCTGTCTTCATGTTGCTTTGGCAATAACCCCGAAGATGGGATATTTTCCCCCAACAGTAGCCCCTCGAATACGCTTCTCCGTTCGACCTGTAACGTTAGGAGAGCAGTATACGGAAAGAAAAGATAACCAATCATAGGGGTTATTGATTTTTGTTTTATCTCCGAAATACATGAAAATATGAACTTCGAATCAGTCATAAGGTAATTACTTTTCGAACTATCTTAGAACTGACTCAGGAAGTTCGAAAGTCTTTTTAGACTTAGAAAATATAGCCGTTAGTTTCTGTTTCTAACGGAGTTATACGAGGCGTTATTTTCAGAGGAAAATAACAGGCGGGAATGCGAAAGGGCAGAGCCCAAACGGTAACAAACGGAAAGTTTTAGGCTATAAATAAAGAACTCTGGAACTTACTCGATTACCTTTTCACCGCTCGCTCCTAGTCAAAAGCCTTTTGAGTTCTTGAGTTCTTGAGTTCTTGAGCCCTAACTTTCGAGTTCTTGAGCCCTAGTTCCCATTCTCTCAAGTTGATCCAGCAATCGCGATGGTGAAGACCAAAGGATCTGCGCCGCCTTCGACCTTGGCTCGGCAGCAGGCAGCCGCAGCAGCAGCGGCGGCAACATTGGCGGCGGCACCCTCGATGCAGGCGGCAATGTCCATGGCGGCAGGGGGGAGAAATCCCCAAATCCCCGATGACCAAGGTCTGTGCCCTCCATCGACCAAATATTTGGATCAGTCCTTTGAATTGGGACCTTCGACCTGCAAAAGAGAGTCCTTGGCAATCACAGCAGGAGGTAAGATTAGCAATGGGGTAATGGTTCGAAGACCAGGCAAAGAAGCAATCCCATCACCAAGACCCGGAGAAGTCGTAGTGTTCGAAGCTTTTTTCGAAGCAGGCTTGGGCCTCCCTGCTGTAGATTTCTTGGCCGAAGTCCTTGACTTGTTTCATGTAACCCTCCCCCAGCTGTCTCCGAATGCTGTAGCTAGATTAGCTATCTTCGAATGGGCTCTGAGAGCCGAAGGTTGTGAGGGGAGGGCTGAAGTCTTCGCAGCACTGCATAGAGCAACTTGTCAGCCGAAGACCTTCGTAGGCTCCGGAGGTGAGAAGGTGGTAGTTTCCTTTGGAAGCATCAATTTTAGGCTTCGTGATGAATATGCCCTGCAATTCCCCGCTAAGGCCATCAATGCTAGATGGTACACCGATTGGGTTCTGAGGTGGTTTTATGCCGAAGTTGGAGTGGGTAATCCTCTGGCCGGTCCCCTCAAGGAAATCCAGTTCCGAAAGGAAGCCTTAGTGCAACCTGACGAAGGTCAACTCGAAGCTCGCCTCAACTTGCTTCAGAAAATCAGCAAAAGGTTGAGCATGCGGGACTTAGCCGAAGAGTTCATCGGACTTCAAATTCCTCCGTTGATGGCCAACTGGCCTATCGCCTTCGAAGATGACTCGGAAGGCGGTCTTCGCAAGATAAACTATACTTCGAGCCCTGCAGGTAACTTCGAAACCAACATGCATAATACATATTTACTTCGAAGAAAGATTAACTTGAGTTATTTTTTAGCTTCTTCAGCCCCTATTACTTCAGAGCAAATTGTAAGGGCTTCGGAGAAGATTTTGGGTGCTCCAACTCCGTCAGAAAAGGAATGGCGAATCAAATTAGTCGGAAGTTGGGAGCGTTTTAACAGAGTATGGGGAATGTTGGAGTTAACTCCACCCCCTCTGATGGACTGGGTGCCTCAAGAGAAAGGACCCAAGAAGAGAGTAGCCGAAGCTGGAACCTCCAGCTCCGCAAAGACTCCGACGAAGAAGGTGGCTCGGAAGCCGAAAAACCTCGCACCTTCGAGCTCAAGAGCTTCGGCTTCTAGCTCTAAAGAAGACGAAGGTATTTTACTAGTAAGATTAATTGACGAAGATGCAGCTCAACGAAGTATTCTCATTGAAGACACTGCAGGTATTCCGGAGCCTCAAACCAACATTGAAGAAGTAAGAGCTCCGGATACCCAGGGAGAACAAATCGAAGCCCCTATGGGTGTGAATGAGGCCGAAGTGCCTGCGAACATACCGGAGTCTGGAGACAATGTTGATCAACCAATGACTTCGGTAGTTCAGGAAGACACAACTCAGGCCGGAGTTTCAGTGGATGAAGGGGGAGTCGAAGTCACTATGGCTTCGATTCTCGAAGAAGTAACGAGGGTTCTTCAGGACGATGCTCCTGTAGCCCAAGATTTAACGGCTGATTCGGATGAGGACTACACTTATGATCCTCCGATCAGCCCGGTGCTCGATATTCCAGAGAATATCGAAGGTAAATTTTGCTTAATTCTTATCAATTTTTGCAAAATTATACAATGTGTAATATTTTTGGTTTTTCAGAGCCTCCTGTTGTCGAAGTATCCCTCGAAGATACAACTCTAAGACCTTCGACAACTTCGGGACCGCAACCGGGAGTTGCTCTACCGGGGCCTGGAAGAGGAAAAAGACACATCGAGCCCCTCCCAGCTCAAGGATCGACTTCATCTGAGTCAATGGACGAAAGTGAATCGACTGAGGGGGGGCCATCTTCTGAAGTTCCAAGGGCCTCGGAAGAAACCTCCGGACCTTCGCTAAGCAGGGCTGACCAGAAAGCTTCGAAACTGCTTCCTCTCCTAACTCCTTTTTTGGAGGAGAAAACCGGACTTGGGACTTTGGTTAAACCTTTGGGTGAAGCCAGTCGCCAAGTCGGGGAAACAGAACTGGTAGCCCGTTTAAGCAGAGTGAAGGGTTCGGAGCTTAACCTTGCTGTGGAAAGAGCAGCTTATCAGGTATAAAGCATCTTCGAACCAAATAATGAATTATATATGAATAATTTCTTATTCTAGTTTTTCTTTTTCTTAGCAAGCAGTCTTAGCCCGCGCTGCAGCTTTGTCGAATGAAAACGAAATTGCTCAACTTCGGGAAGAGAACGAAACTCTTCAAAGAAATCTTAACTTCTCCGAAGGTCGAGTATCTCAAATGGACAATGTGATAATAGCAGAGCGAAGGGCTAGGCAAAGTTTGGAAGCTGCAAGGAAAGAGCTCGAAGCAGAAAGAGTTGTGCTTCGAGCGGAGATTGAAAGACTGCGGACGGAGGATGCTGCGAAGGACTCCGCACTTGTAAGGCTACAAGAAGAGGCTGGCCAACTCCGAACTCAAAAGAATGCTTTGACTACGGAGAACGCTCGAATCTCCGGAGTTTTAGCTGAAACAACTTCGGCCAAGGATATGCTTATTGAAGAAAAGGTTAAGTCCGAGAAGGTGGCTTCGGAGGTCATTGAACAAATGTTAGGTGTCTTGGAGTACTTCGGTACTACTGGATCACTACCTTCGGATGACAATGTAACTCTGCTGCGCCGGCTAAAGAGGATCCAAGGAGCAGCGAAGCAAATGAAGACGGCAGGCATACGTTATGGAGAACTCTCCGGACAAGTGTCTGCCCTTGGAATACTTCGCTACTACGAGGATTTGGGCCGATCAATCACTCCGAGCGCACAGGGCTCCATCATCTTCGACGACGACCGACTTTTAAAACCTTCCGAAGGTGTAGCTGTTGCTTGGCGAGCCTTCCAGACTTCATGGAGAGCCGAAGGTCGATCTGCGATCAAGGCTTGGATTGACGAAGGCCAACGCCAAAAGCAAGTTCGGAGCCAAGCTTCGAGCAGTCAGCCTCCTCCGAACCCGCAGGTTTAGGATTATTTAGGATTTTTTGATTATGTAAAGCTGATGCTTGTAAATATTTATCAATGAAAATCTTGTTTGTCATATTTTTAGGCTTTGCCTCTTATGGAAGATATCGAAGTGTTAGAGCTTAACAGCGAACTTCGCTCACTGTGGAACACCTTCGAACTTCTAAAGAGTTATAAGCGTCCTCGATTTCTTATCCCTCGAGATGACTCCGGCGTTATTGCGCCCGAAGTAATCAAAGACATATTGTCTTATATTAAAGAGGAAAATAAAGAGAGCGACGCAAACACCTCGTCTTCTGAAGACACTAATTGGTCCGAAGACGAAAGTGAAGCCCAAAATAAAAGATCTGAAGATCTTAGAAGCTGGGAGAGAAGCCCCGAGCGGCTTCGAACTTGGGCCGAACTTCAACAAGAGCAGAAGGATTTTAGAGCTTCGAAGGGGAGGAAGAGAGTTAAACGTAAAGTTCTTAGAACTTCCGATGTTGGAACTAGTCGTTCCACCCCTAGCTCTCGGGACCGAAGAGGTCTCCGATTCCTTCTTGGTATAGATACCAATTTTTCATGATGTAATTTGTAAATACATTTGTTTTGATAATGAATGCCGATTTAAAATTGTCTCCATATTCACTAGCCCCTCTTTGGGTATAAGCAACTTCGAACTGCATTCGAAGATGGTTATGCGCAAAGAAAAAACTTCGGAGTACAATTTTTTGGGGGTTCGGAGCCCCTCTATCATTTAAAGATCTTTTGAAATCTTATGAAATGTCTTCGACTATCTGTAGTCAGAAGAATGGTAACTTGGTACCTATGTTTTTTTCATGAAAGAGATCAATTGAGATAACTTCCAGGACACTTTAATGTCTTAAAAAATTTTGTCACTTTGGACGCATATGAACAATCATTCGAAGCTCATGACTTAAATGCTGCTTTGCTTTAGCCACCTTCGGCTGTTTTTTGCGGAAATCTACCAGCCGGAGCTTGGATTTTGCAGAAATTGTAGCCACCTTCGGCTATTTTTGCAGAAGTCTACCAGCCGGAGCTTGGACTTCGTAGAAATTGTAGCCACTTGGGCTCTTTTTTGCAGAAGTCTACCAGCCGGAGCTTGGACTTCGCAGAATTTGGCCACTTGGGCTCTTTTTTGCAGAAGTCTACCAGCCGGAGCTTGGACTTCGCAGAATTTGGCCACTTGGGCTCTTTTTTGCAGAAGTCTACCAGCCGGAGCTTGGACTTCGCAGAATTTGGCCACCTTCGGCTCTTTTTACGGAAGTCTGACAAGCTGCAGCTTGGACTCCGCAGATTTTGGCCACCTTCGGCTCTTTTTACGGAAGTCTACCAGCCGAAGCTTGGACTCCGCAGATTTTGGCCACCTTCGGCTCTTTTTACGGAAGTCTACCAGCCGAAGCTTGGACTCCGTAGAGTGTGGTTTTGGGCTCTTTTACGGATGCCTACAAGCCGATGGCCTGGGCTCCGGATTATGTCAGCCCCCACACCGGAGGCTTCGACTTTATGGGTACGAAGTCCGGAAATACATCCCAGCTTGATAACACTTCCCTCTCGAACGACTTCTGTCCCAGCGCGTCCGCTCGGGAGACTAGGAGCGTCAAGGGGAAGGTTAAACCACCGGGTGTATGCTTTATTAATTTAGAGGTGATTACAAGCGAATTACAAGGAGCCCTTATGCGAAGTATCGCTTTAGGTGCTCCGCATGCCAAGTGTGTGCTAATTCTTCACCTTCTAAATTAGCTAATTTAAATGAACCAGGGCGCCCCGAGCGGACGATTAGATATGGACCTTCCCATTTATTGCCTAACTTCCCTGGTGCTATAATGCTTCGTAGAACAAGATGACCCGGTCTTAACTCGCTGAGCTTAACCTTCGGGTCATACCAAGTCTTCGTCTGCTGATGATACTTTGATAAATTAGCTACAGCTCGAAGCCTTGTCTCTTCTGACAAATCTAACGAAGCTTGTCTTTCTTCTTCGATGTCTGGTTCGGTGCTGCGAAGTGATCCTCCTTTGAGCTCCGTTGGAGTCATAGCTTCATCTCCGAATAGTAGTCTGAACGGAGTAAAACCTGTGGACCTTGTTTGTGTAGTCCGAATGGACCACAAAATCTTCGGAAGTTCTTCGGTCCACAGTCCCTTCGATAGCCCTACTATTCTTCGATTTAGCCCTGATAAAATATTTCCATTGGCTCGCTCAACGGCTCCATTTGACTGAGGATGTCTCACTGCAGCAAAACATAGTTGAATACCTAGGTCTTCGCAAAACTTCCTGAAGGGTTCTGCGTCGAACTGTGTTCCATTATCAACTGTGAGATATCTAGGCACTCCGAACCGACAAATAATGTTTTTCCAGAAGAATTTCTGTACATTATTCGAAGTGATAGCTGTTAAGGGCTCTGCTTCGACCCACTTAGAAAAATATTCGATAGCTACCACTGCGAATTTCAGATTTCCCTTTGCTAACGGAAAGGGACCAATTAGATCCATACCCCATCTGGCCATAGGCCATACCGGAGCAATGACTTGAAGAGCTGTTGGTGGGCGATGACTCCGTCGACCCATCCACTGGCATCCTTGACAAGTGCGGACCAAGCTCTCCGCATCAGCTGTTATTGTGGGCCAATAAAGCCCCTGGCGAAGTGTTTTTCCTGCCAGAGCTCTAGGGGCTAAATGACTTCCACAAAGGCCTTCGTGAATTTCTCGAAGAATTTCTTGGCCTTCGGCTTGAGATATACATCGGAGTAGAGGGGAACATACTCCGGCCTTGTATAATATACCGTTGATTAGCTGATAGTTTCTTGCTCTGAGCTTTAATCTTGACAATTGGGGCTCTTCGGGCAAATTTGTTCCTCCTTGCAAGAGTTCTATGATTGAATCCTTCCAATCTGCACTAGGAATGCAGAGAATCTCTGCAAAAGCAACTTGTGGCACCGAAGGTATATTGAGCTCCTCATAGAAAGCTTCGTCAGGCACATCCACAGCTCCGGCAGCAGCCTTCGCTAAAATGTCTGCTTGCACGTTTTCAGCTCTTGGTATACTCCGAATGGAAATACCCTTGAAATGTGCTTCGATCTTGCGAATTTCTTCTAAGTACTTTGCAAGCTGTGGATGTCGGACTTGAAAACTTTTGTCTACGTGCCCTGCTACTATCTGAGAATCTGTTTTTATAATTATCCTTGTAGCCCCTAGAGCACGTGCTTTCCGGAGTCCCAATAATATTCCTTCGTACTCCGCTATATTATTGGTAGACTTAAAGTTGAGTCTTGCGGAGTACATTGCTCTTTGACCTGACGGAGAAATTAATACTGCCCCAATACCTGCTCCGGATGCTTGGAAAGCCCCATCGGAGTAAATAGTCCATACTCCGTCATCTGATTTCTCCGGAGTCAACTTCGCAGGTGGAGTCCACTCTGCTACGAAGTCTGCTAGGACTTGGGATTTGATAGCTGTCCTTGCCAGGAAAGATATGCCGAAGGGTGCTAGTTCTACTGCCCACTTTCCAATTCTTCCAGTGGAATCTTTGCTTCGGAGCATATCTCCTAAAGGATACGAAGTTGGTACAATTACATTGTGAGCCAAAAAATAATGTCTTAGCTTCCTCGAAGCCATTATCAGAGCATAAACGAACTTCTCAAGTTCGGAGTATCTTGTCTTCGCTCCTGACAATGCTTCGGATACAAAATAGACAGGATTTTGGACCAACTTCCCATTGATATCAGCTTCTCTGACAAGGACTGCGCTGACTGCTGAGCCTGTGGCTGCAAGATACAGAAGTAGGGTTTCGTCCGCAATAGGCACCGTAAGTGTAGCAAGATTGCTGAGATAATCTTTAATATCTTCGAAGCTTTTCTGACACTCCGGTGTCCATGCAAAATCTTCGGACCCTTTCAAGGCTTTAAAGATTGGCAAGCTCCTCTCCGCAGATCTTGATAAAAACCTGCTAAGTGCGGCTAGACGTCCAGTCAGCTTTTGCACTTGCTTTAAATTCTCCGGAGGAGCCATCTTCTGCAGCGCAGTTATTTGAGTAGGGCTAGCTTCAATTCCCCTGCTTGAAACTAAGTACCCTAACAACTTTCCAGCCTTAGCTCCGAATATACATTTTTCGGGGTTAAGGCGGATCCCACATGCCCGAAGGCTATTGAATGTTTCTGCTAAGTCTAGGCTATGTTGGTGCTTTAAAGCACTCTTTATTACAATATCATCCATATAGGCCTCCACATTGCGACCTAATTGATGACCTAGAGCCTTAGCAACTAATCTTGAAAAGGTAGCTCCGGCATTTCTTAGGCCGAAGGGCATTCTTACATAGCAGAAGACTCCCGAAGGAGTTACAAAGCTCGTCTTGATTTCATCTTCGCGCTTTAACCATATTTGATGATAGCCGGAATACGCGTCGAGGAAGCTTAGTAACTCCGAACCTGCAGTGGAGTCAACTAGTTGATCAATTCGGGGCATGGGGTAGGGGTCACGTGGGCACGCTTTATTCAATGATGTGAAATCAATGCACATGCGCCACTTTCCGGAGGATTTCTTCCTGACGAAGACTGGGTTGGCTAACCACTCTGTATGGGCCACTTCTCTGATAATCCCAGCCTTCAACAGTTTCTCAACTTCGTCCTTAGCTAGAGCAGCTCTCTCTGCGGACATCTTCCGGAGCCCTTGTCGAACAGGCCGGGCCTTCGGGTTTACAAGGAAGCTGTGCTCAATAATATCCCGATCGACTCCGGTGATATCTTCGTCAGACCAGGCGAAGACATCCAAATTTTCTCCTACAACCTTTTCCAAGGAAGTTGCAACTTCGGGAGGTAAATCTTTACCAAACTGAAAAGTGTATTCTTTACCATCTTTGACAATGATCTTCGTTGCAATCTCTCCTTCGGGACTTGGTCTTGGAAACGATTTCTTCGAAGCTTCGGAGGAGGCTGAAAAAATTTCTCCATTTTCTTGGACACTGTTTACTTGCCTCGGATCAAGAGGAGGACCATGACCATATTCTGCTCTCCGAGCTATGGCTTGATCTCCGAAGACTGTCAGAACTCCTGATTGTGTGGGCATCTTCATGCACAAGTAATTGTGATGCGCCACAGCTCCGAACTGATTCAACATGCCTCGGCCAAAGATAACATTATAAGCATACGGGGCATCCACCACATCAAAGATAACTTCTTCAGTTCGGGCTAGTAAACCTTCTCCGAAGGTTACTTCCAGGCCTATCTGGCCAAGTGCATCTAGCGGAGGTCCTGCAAAGCCTTGCAGAGGACGAGCCGCTGGGAGAAGATGCTTCCGGGAAATGCATAACTGATCGAAGGCTTGTACAAATATGATATCTGCCGAGCTACCTCCGTCGATTAGCACCCTTCGGACTTCAGTTCCGGCAATATCAGCAGTGATAACCAATGGATCTGCATGCGGGAACTTGATACCAGCTGCATCCTCCGCAGAGAAAGATATTGGAACATGAGACCACTCCGGCATTGCAGCTGCAGATGACGAAGTCCCAATGTGGCCTACTTCTCGGACGTACTCTCTTCGCTGTCTCTTGGACATGCTTCCGAGGGTACCTCCTCCGGAGATAGGGAGAACTACTCTCTTCCCTCTATCTTGCCCTTCTTCTTGCTTCGGAGGTGGCATAACATTGGCCACCGGAGGATGTCTTGCAGCATCAAAATTTTCTATTCGCGCTACAGCCTGGACCGGCTCCGAGCGCACTGCTGCTGCTGGACTTCGGTCGGTACTACCTCGACCCGAAGTTCTCTCCAAGTATTCTCCCCGAAGGGTAAGAATAGCCTTGCAGGTGTCAGTTGCATGGCTTCGGTTCTCTCCATGAATACAGCAAAAAAGGGTCTGGCCTTTGCCAGCCGTTTTCCCTGGCGGCCTCCAGCCGCTGGACTTGTTCCCCGCAGGCTGTGGAGCTCTTGGTGCAAACTTCTGCGGGGGTGCAATGTTTAAGACCTCAGAACGAGGGTGCTTTTGCCCTCTTCTTCTATCATGTTGCACTTCGGGGACTGGCTCTTGCGGCGGAGCCGAAGTCTTCACTTCTGCTTTAACTTCTGTCAACACTGTCGAAGTGGCAGTAGTTCTCCGAAGCCAACCTTCTTCCGACTTCGAGTACTCCTCGAAGTACGACATCAACTGTGATACTGTGGTGATGCTTTTCCGATGCAATTTATCCAGAAGGCCTTTATGACTGACGCCTTCCCGAGCCGCATCAACCACCGAGGATGTGGACAGCCCCCGAATTTGCGACTTCGTGTGAGCGAAGCGCTTGAAGTACTGCCTCAATGTTTCTCCGGGGAGCTGTTTCACTTGGAAAAGGCTTCCTGTCGACATGGGGGGCACGAAGGTACCCTGGAAGTTACTTATGAACTTCTTCTTCAACTGTAACCATGTCGTGATTGATCCTGGTTTTAAAGACCAGAACCATCTCAACGCCACTCCTTCAAGGGCTAACGGGAAGCACTTCGCCATAGTTTCTTTGTCTCCGCCACTAGCCTCGATTGCTAGGGCATAAGAACGCGCAAACTCACTGGGATCTTCGTCTCCGGCATACTTGCTAAGCTTCGAAGCTTTGAACCTTGGATCGAAGCGAACCTTCTGAAGCTCGGGATGCAACGGAGATTCATTGTCGTAAGAGGCGTTCTCCGGGGCTTCGGGATAGTCAAGATCGTCGTCTTCGTGCACTTCGGGGATAGCTGGGGTGGCTTGAGGGTGAAGCCTGTTCGCAGCCTCCTGTCGCCACCTCGCTACCTCGGCTTGAAGATTGGCCATTTGAGTGGCCATGTCTCCAAGGCTATCTTCATCTCCTCCGGAAGGACCTTCCGGGTCTTGAGAACTGGTATGATCAGTTCCGATCGGAATGGAGGGTGGCAGAGTGGCTCCGGGCGGTCGGAGTGTAGAAGGGGTTGGTGGAGAGGTTTCGTATCCTCGAGGGATAGAAGCCCCTTGCGGAGTTTGAGGTGGAGGGATAGTCGAAGACCCTCCGACTTCAACTGTGTCGAAGGGTATCTCTCCGGAGATCCGAGAGGACCTCCGAGTGGGATTGCGAGGTGCACTCCGCTTAGGAGGCATGATGCAAGAGGTTGGTAGAGAACGAAGTTTTTTGGACTAAGTTCCCCACGGACGGCGCCAACTGTTGGCGTAAAAGATTACGCTAACAGGTTTCTGTAGAAAAGAAACTAACAAACGAAGTGTTTGTGAAGCAAACTATTCCAAGCCTCCGAAAGGATAATAGCTTAGAATAGTTCGAAAGTGTGTATTGATTCACTTGTAATCGGTCCCTATTACAGGGTGAAATGGGGGGTATTTATAGGCCCAAACATTAAGGAAAAGACCTATTTACCCCTCTATTACAACCGACATTAAGGAAACTATTCGGTTTCCTTAATAGGGCTAAAATGGTAAAAGACTAATCTAATAGGATATAAGATAAGTCTTCCATCTTAGCTGGCAGAAAAGATCCTGGAAGGCTTTGGTTCGAAGATATACCTCGAACCAATGCCAGTCTTCGGACTCCGAACGAGGTTCCAAGCCACCTTCGAAGATGACCTTCGGACTATCTTCGAACTGGTTGGCTGTCTTCATGTTGCTTTGGCAATAACCCCGAAGATGGGATATTTTCCCCCAACAACAGTGTTTGTACAAACTGTCGTAGGAGGAGAGCTCCATTATGAGCTGTATCTTGGCAAGCTGCTAGAAAATGAGCTATATGCTCATGCGGTGACCCAGTTCCATTAAACTTACTAAATTGTGGCTGTCGATAGTTGCTCGGAAAAGGCACCATATCAACATCCGGAGGGTACGGTTTAACATACCCCGGACGCATAGAGTAGTGTGATTGCATATATTGTGCCTTAACCCCTTCAGTGATCATTCGTTGAATAGCTTCCAAGCTAACACCGGGCATCACTTGGTGGTCCTCCTGACTGGTAGAGGCTTGTCCCTTATTTTTTAGCCCCGCACCATTTTCTACTTGGTGCCGAAGAGCAGCTAATTCATCTTCTTTTTGTTGCAATGATGCTGTGAGCTGAGCTAGCCGTTCTTCTACCGATAGGGTCTCATTCGTTGCTAGAACTTGCTCAACACACAGTCGTTGAGGTCTAAGAGAATTTGGCTTGATGGACTCTATTGCATCTGGTGCATTATTTTCAGGATAAGTTGAATCATCATACAAGGGATTATGAGACTCCGAATAACTTGAGTCGTAAGAATTTGTAAGACTCCGTGTTACAGGACGATGACATATTACACCATTTTTTCTAGGTTTCTTTCTTTTGAAATGCACCGAGGTAGAGGATGCTTCACTTGTGCTATCTCCTATTTCTCTGACCTCAACCGGCATTGATGAAAACACCTCAACTGATTTATTCGAAGCCTCTTTTCTAGTCGGCCATGGAGATAATGTTGTTGTTGTCTTCTTGGATGTGCTTGGCACCCTCTTCTTTACTGTCACCCTCTGGTCATGATTAGGCAGCAGAGAAGCTGGTCCCTGAATTGCACTACGTGCTGATTTTGTTCGCACGGACAATTCTCTTCGCTTGTAATCTGCTCGCTTTGCACGAACATTTGTAGCTTGCTTGATGTAGACTTGCCGCCAAGGGTCTTGCTTTACGAATTCTTGATATTCTGGCCAGTTGTCCAATGCCTCAACTCGTCTCATGATGGCACCACCCACACTATTTTCAGATGTGGAAGCACCTGGCAGCAATTCTCTCATCGTTTGGTAGATACTTCTTTCTAGAAATGCATTTGAATCATCAATCCTTCCTCCTTGAATCCTTGGGCGATTCCTCCTTGTTCTATTGTAGATGGTATGGCCCACCTTCTTGCGCTGGCGAGTTGTCTCCTTGGTTTCAATCGCCATAGGGAAATTAATCCAAGCTTGGCGAGTGTTGCGCCGTCGTCGATGGTGTCGAGATGGAGAGAATGACCCTTCAAAGGAAGGACATCGTATTGGTGATAGTGATGACTCTGGATCAGAAGGCACCGCTGTTGGATCTATATAGCCCAATTTAACCTCCTCGGGCGTGAGATAAACCCCTTGCCATTGGAGTGTGCGCTTCTTTTTTGACTTGCATCGTGCCCTGCTAGATTTATTGACCAGCATAGGGATGAACTCTGGCGCATCAGCTCGAAGTTGGCCTGTTGTCTTGTATGTTATGTCATGAGATGGTGAAGCTTCTTGCACCATCGTGTTGCTCTTGACTTTGTTCAAGGGTTGTTGGTGGTGAGTTTCATCCACCATCACAGCTTTGCCTTTATCAAGTGGTTGCAAACGCTGAGTTTGATTCAGCATAACCTTTGTAGATGAATATGTTTCCACTGTGGGCTTCGATGGTGCAACCACCGTTGGAGCTTCATTATGCTTTGTTATCACATCCTCTTTTCCAACTATTTGAACCAATGGAGAACTTGCCATTGGGTTAGTTGGCTTCGCCTTTGACGGGCGTGTCTTCTTTTTATGAATAGGCCACTCCCCAAGTGTTGTGTAACAAAACCTTGGTGAGGGCTTGTGGATCCCCGCCTTGCCACGTGTGCTCCTAGTAAACCCAGGAGGTAGCACGTCTGAGGAAACTGCTTCATGAACAGTAATGATCAACTCTTGTGAGGAGGCCTCACGCGCCTTCGCAGCTGCCCTTTGCCTTCTCTTAGCAGACCTGGACATGACAGGGACAAACTCATCATGTTGCTTGGAGTCCACTTCTTGGTCCCAGCCTGCTGGGGTTGGTGACGCAGCAGTTGTCTCGAGTGAACTACTGCTATTGGTGACGCAGCGGATGTCCCAAAATGAACCAAAGCGCAGCGTGATGAAAGGTTGAACTCGTCCCGCCATCCTTTCCATAAAGAAAACTATATGTCAGTTTTCTTATGCACATATTATATTTGGCTATGCAGGTGCAACATGAAATATTTAGCATGATTGAACACACATTTTTATGTTGCACCGTGATCAACGTAAAATAGCAAAAAAATCACTTGTTTATATCATTGTAATTCATGTCGGAACTCAAAGATGAGGGGAGAAGTATGTCCCACCGGGCGTGCCAGAATCTGACGACGGGAAAACGGGAACCCTCTAGAAATATAAATATGTATGTTGTGAGGGCCTTATCCTCGAATCGTTACATACAAATTAATTTGATTTAAATGTAGAAAATAAAATATCAGACATTGTGAATCCATTACTTCCAGAATTAATACGCTTACATAATAATTCTGTTAATTACATCTCCGTAGAGAAAACCCCTGATTAAGAGTTCCGACTAAAAGAAAATTACAATGCATGTTGATATGAGGCTAAAAATGAAAATAATATTCTATCCTAACTCTAGTGTCGTTGAAGAAGTGTCTTGATTTTTTTCCACATTGGTTTTTCGTTAAGCATGTGTAGAACATAAGTGCTTGTCATCTTTGTTAGAGTGAACATCATGAACACGCCATATATGCATACGTGTTATAATTTATCTTCTTTAGTATGGTGCCATTAGGTGTAACCTAGTGAGTATTTGCTTATTTTAATATCTGAGCTATGACTTAGTCCAAGTTCATATTTTTTTATTTTTTTATTTTAACCATGCCTTTAATATTGAAGTTTATATTTATGCTACCATTGCATGAGTTGCCTATGCATATATATGAGATCCGCACTATCTATATATACACACGTGAGAAGTGCATTATTTATCATAACATGCTTATGAGTCATTTGTGTGTATTTTGACATTATATTCATACCATGGAACCTATATATAAATAATATAACATGTTTGGTGCTCTTTTATACGATGCCACATGACATATATAAGTGTTGAGTGTATATATTCATGTTTTAATTTTACTCACTATTGTGCGTATTTTAGTGCGAGTGTTTGTTTAGTTTATGATCAATTTTTTTATGACACTAATCATGCGTCTAATATGTGTGTAAACCCATGATTTATATCTGTTGTAGATGACTTCATAAAAGAATATGGATAAAACCATATCTATAATTGTATAAACTAAAGGATCAAAACAGAGTGAACCATGGTAAATAAAATAAAATGCATCTATGCCGGCCAAAAGTGAAAATGTGCTTGTTAGATTTTACATTACGTGGAGTCTCACGCTACTGATGTTCAGAGCCACATGCAATTTTAATAATAAAACCATGTTCTTTCATGTGCAAAGAGATGCCCTTCCTTTCAACATGAACTATTTGGAGCCTCAAAGCATAAACATTAATGCCGAACAGGCGCACGTCATTTGCCATGACTAAACTTATTTTGTCATTTAGTTTTATTATTAGAATGAGATCAGAAATGCAATTGAAATTTTTGCATCAATTTTTTATTTGCCTCATCAGTATGTTTCATGCGTAGGTCATAATTTTGTCACTTTTCAAAATTTACATAGTAAATATCAATTGAATAACATTGTCTTTTTTTATATGATATTTTTAGACTCGTACTAAAAAGTCGAGTATAAGATTATGACATGAATTCTTAGACTTATACCAAAAGTCCGAGTCTAGGACTATGATTTATGATATGCATCTCTAGGCTTGTACCAAAAGGCCAAACCTAGGATTACGATATGTATGTTTTATGATGTGTATATTTTTTATAATGTGCAATTCTAGGCTTGTACCAAATGGCCGAGCCTAGGACCATGATATGTATGTGCATTTCTATGAGAAAATATTCTTAGACTCATAATAGAAAGTAGAGCCTACAAATTATGATATGCATTCCTAGGCTTGTACCAAGGGACGAGCCTAGGAGTATGATATGTATGTGTATTCCTAAACTTGTACCAAAAGGCCTGAGTTTAGGATTATGAT
This sequence comes from Zizania palustris, assembly GCA_019279435.1. NCBI lineage: Eukaryota > Viridiplantae > Streptophyta > Magnoliopsida > Poales > Poaceae > Zizania > Zizania palustris. The sequence goes on from JAAALK010000282.1 coordinate 30,616,132, forward strand.
GTGCATTCCTAGGCTTGTACCAAAAGGCCGAGCCTAGGACTATGATATGTATATGCATTCCTAAACTTGTACCAAAAGGCCGAGTTTAGGATTATGATGTGCATTCCTAGGCTTGTACCAAAAGGCTGAGCCTAGGACTATGATATGTATATGCATTCCTAAACTTGTACCAAAAGGCCGGGTTTAGGATTATGATATGCATTCTTAGGCTTGTACCAAAAGGCCGAGCCTAGGACTACGATATGTATATGTATTCCTAAACTTGTACCAAAAGGCCGAGCTTAGGACTATGATATGTATGTTTTTTATGAGATGCATTCCTAGGCTTGTACCAAAAGGCCGAGCCTAGGACTATGATGTGTATTCTTAGGCTTGTACCAAAAGGCCGAGCCTAGAACATGATATGTTGCATTTAATTGAAAAGAAAAGAGAAGATGCGGATGAAGAACATGATTTTTTTATACCTTTCCAGTTCCTTTCTTCCAATCACTTGATGTGGATTTGAGGCGTAGGATGAACAGAACTTCGCTATGTGCGTGTATTGCTCTTATCGGCAGGCAAACTAGCAGCGCGTCTCCACTCCAGAAAAAATGGCTCTCCTCGCAGACCGCAGCAGTGTGTGCGTAGCAGCCTCTCTCCTCTCCCCCGTTCTTTACTACCGCACGCAGTATTTATAGAGGAAGCAGGAGCTTGCATGCGCAGCGACGTGGGCAGTAGAGTGGACGTGCAGCGATGTGGAGGTACTGTTGACTGCATGTGTGGACTGCTTTACGCAGGAATGAGAGACGTGGGCTGTTGTGCATGGAGAGTGGTTGTTGACTGCGTTTTCTCGCGTAGTGGAAGCCTAGTGCATGCAGTGGCCCCTTGCGATGATGGCATGTGCGGTTAATCCATATGCATGTTTATTTTTTTCTTTGATTAATTAGAATGAAACTAATGAATATAATTAGTAAACACTAATCAAACGTTAATCAAATGTGGGAGAGTGCGCTCATGGCTTCCTGCGCATGCATATCTCACTTGTTTCCTTTCCTTTCCTTTTATTTATTGTTAGCAAAAATCTGCATGCAAACTCTATTTTTTTTGTTTATCTTGAAGGGAAAAGTTGCCACGCCATTCATGCAAGAAATCACTCATTTCTTTGCACTCAAACAATATATAAATTTATCAATTTATATATGGTTGACATTTTGGTCCATATTTAAAATTCATGATCAATTTTATTTATAAGTTGTATAAATTATTTATCATTATATACATCCTTATTTTTATTTTTTTAAAAATGTATTATAGCTGACTGTATGATTGCCACACCACAATACATTTTCTTTAACAAAAATTATATATGTCTCTCTATTGATGAATATTTGGTATTTAGTATTTTACATCGCTTAATGAATATCTATTTCTCTATTATAATTGCGTACGTACATTTCTTCTTTTCTGACATGTGTGTATGGTGTCATGCCCATCATATTTATTTTAAATGACACATGTGCAATGCCATATCAATAAATATCATATTTAGAGAGACATTATCAGTAGATATATTATTTATTTCATATATGCATATATCTATATAATTATTGATATCACACACGCATGCAGTCGTAATATCTCACACCATGAGACATTTATTATATGTTTTTATGTATATATATATATCGATATCACACCAATATAATATTTTTTATGTAGGTGTTGTGATCAAATTTTCATTTATATATAATGTTTCTTGCATGTCGAGGGTGTTATTCTTGGATGCGTTTTTTTATATGTTTTTTTATACGTGCTGGGTACCGAATGTTTTTTTTTTGCCGGTAAACAATCACACATATTTGATATATATTTAATATGAGATTTTTTTATTATGTATTAAGGATCCAAAATTAGTGTCAACACTAATATAGCCGTTAGCCTTCAGGGCCATTAGACTTCAGAGTCGTTAGACTCCCTGATGAAACTAACGGTCATTTCATCTTCGTAGGTTGTAACTTCTCTAGAATCGTTTCTGTAAGTTATGATGGCATCGAAGACATAATAAGGAAACCAAACGGCACGGCGTAACGCACAATGCAAGGAATCTTCACACTATAAATAGGAAAGTGAAAGTAAGACTCAGATACTTTACCGACAGTTTTCACATTTCACCTTTCTTCTTCCCGAGCTCATATTCTCAAGCACTCTTTTCCTCCGATGGTGAAGACAAGCCACAAAGTTTCCGTCCCTGCTTCGACCTTGGCCTGACAACAAGAGATGGTGGCGGCAGCGGCGGTGGGGCCTTTAGATAACCCTCACCCGGTCGGTGCTTATGAGCTTCGTCCAGCGTCTGCCAAGTATACAGATCAATCATATAGCTTGGGGGCATCGTCGTGCTCCAAGAAGTCGATTGATGCGGCAATCGCCAGGAAGATGGGGCCCGGAGTCAAAGTTCGCCAAGCTAGGAAGGAGGTGATCCTAGAACCTCGTGCTGGAGAGGTGGTGGTGTTCGAGGAATTCTTCGAAACTGGATTAGGACTTCCGGCGGTGGATTTCCTCTCTGAGGTACTGAGGTTGTTCCATGTCACTTTGCCCCAACTTCCCCTAATGCGATAGCTCGCTTGGCCATCTTCGAATGGGCGATGCAAGTCGAACGATCTGTTAGGAGAGCGGAGATCTTCGTAGCTCGCCATAAAGCTTCGTGCCAGCCAAAGAACTTCATCGGACTTGGAGGGGAGAAGATTGTGATTTCCTTTGGGAGCATCAACTTCCCACTACGTGATGAGTTCTAGGACCGGTTCCTAGTGAAGGCCATCAACGACAGATGGTACTCCGACTGGATTCTTAGCTGGTTCTACGCTGAGGTAGGGATGGACTGTGCCTTGGCCGGACCCTTGGAGGACATATTCTACCGGAGGGAGGCGGAGGTCCAACTGGACCCGAGCCAACTTCAAGTCTGCCTCGGATTGTTGCACTCCATGAGTCATCGCATGAGCATGCGCGACTTAGCGAAGGAGTTCATCGGACTCCAAATCCCTTCTCTGATGGCTTCTTGCCCGATCAACTTTGAAGAAAACTCAGAGAGGGGACTTCGGGAGATCCCTTCAAGCTCCTCAGGTAAGTTTTTCATATATCCTGTATCAAAGTGTTTTGCACACAATATCGATTTTATAGAAATGACTTAATAAAAATGATATCTTATCTTTTAGCTCCACGTGTGACCTTTACTCTGGAACAAATTGTTTGGGCTGCGGAGAAGGTTCTGGGAGCCCTTATGCCCGCTGAAAAGGAGCAGATGGTGAAGTTGGTCGAGACTTGGGAGCGGTTCAACCGAGTATGGAGTGTGCTCGTAGTTCAACCCCCAACCCTTCCAAACTGGTCCGCCTTGGACCATGCTCCAAATAAAAGGAAGGCAGAGGCGGGGTCTTCAGGATTGGTGAAGACGCCTGCAAAGAAGGTAGTCCGGAAGCCGAAGGCCCTTACTCCTTCGAAATCTCCTGTCTCATCGCTGGAGCAATCCGAAGAGGAAGAGGACATTGACATGGCGATGGCGGCGGAGTTTGAGGCTCTTCTTGCTAAGGACGAAGGGTCTTGGATGGGAGCCAAGGTCTCCATTCGAGACGACACAGTGGAGACGCCGACGTTTTAAGATAACCCTGAGCAAGCAGAGACTATAAACGTACTGTCCAGCCAAGAGGATGCTGCTGCTATGGAGGTAGGCGGAGTCGAGACTGTATAAACCCAAGTCTTGGATCTGGACGAAGTGATAGCTGTAGTGGTCGAAGATATCTCTGTAGCCATTCCTTTGGTTCGAAGTCCAGAGTCCGAAGAGGACTTCGGTTAGATGTTCAGGCCTCCGACCAGTCCGGCTCTCATCCAGCAACAAGATGCTGGAGGTAAGGCTTAGTTGAATACCTTCTCCCTCTTTTTTTACCTACACCATTTAAGCAATATCATATACCTTTGGTTTTTACAGGATCGGCTCCGGTGGAGGTGGCTCCTGCCGTGGAAGTGGTTTCAGAGCCTGCGGCAGCTTCGGTGCCATCACCGGCTGTGGAACAAGAGGTGGCTCCAATTTTGGAGGTAGCTCCAAAGGAGGTGACATGCCTTAGAAAGGGTAAAGGCAAAATTTAGCCCATGCCTGCTCCCGCTCCACGGTGGAGTCCGTCGGAGTCTACAGACAGAGGCTAATCCATAGAGGTATCCAAGGGTGCTTCGTTGCGCTCCGGTCCTTCTCCTAGTGATGACGATCGAAGTTCCTTGTCGAGGCACCCTCTCCTAGCCCCTTCCTTGAATGGAGTACAAGGCTTCAAATTTTGCTAGAGCCTGTGGCTTGAGCTAGTCGTGAAGTCGGGGAGACTGAATTAGTCCCCATCCTTGGAGAGGCCGAAGGGTCGGAGCTTGATGCTGCTCTCGAACAGGTGGCTTACCAGGTATGAAGCACCTGCAAAAATTAGTTTAATCTAAACATGTTGTTGATAGCAAAAAATGGCATTAATGGTTAAGATTTTCAAAATATCAATTTTGGTAATTTGGGCCAGGAAATGCACATGTCCCGGGTTAGGCCAAACCCTATAGGGTCGAAGGACCACTGGGCTATGGGCTTCAGATGCTTCCAGCCACTCCACAGCCTTCGGCCCAGAGGCCTTCGTAGGCCCACTCCGCCGAAGCTTCGGCCCGAGTAGCAGGCTTCAGCGGGCCTGGCCGAAGGCCCACTTCGGGCAAGAGTTAGAGATTGAGTCCGATTTTTGACTAAGTCTTTTACGCATGACCAAACAGAATTCCACTAGATTAGGCTTAGAGATTAGAAGTATAGCCCCTATAAATATAGGGGTGAGGCCGGTTCAGAGGGGCCTCAACACATATCAACCACAAAGCCTTAGCTTTGAACCGTACTTTACTTTATCTTTACTTTTCTGTATTCTTCGTGGGTTTGCCTGGAAGCCCTCTGGCGGCCACTTCAGAATAGTGGTAATCCTTGTTACTTCGCTTGTGAAGTATCCGTTAATCTATGTAATAGATTGCTATCGCCTTGTTACTTCGCTTGTGAAGTATCCGCTAATCTGCGTAACAGATAGCTACCTTCAGCCACTAGTGCAACACTTAGCAGAATTCGGTCCTCAAGCCGAATTGGTACTTCGAATCTACTCTGTTGAGGGTTACCTATGTTTGGAGCTACTCCGTAGGAGTTATTCGGAACTGAGAAATTGGTTTCAGGAGGTTGCCAGAACACCCTTCGGCAAGATCTTTGCTTCAAGCGCACGCCAACATGCTTCGCGAATAGACTTCGTCACGATAGGCTTCGCCATGCTCGTACTCCGCTCCGGACGAAGTCGCGCTCGCGTGTTGTGCCTAAGTCATTATTCTGTATCTTACTATATCGGATACTTCGCACCGATCCCCATTGTTCGGAGGTGATTGTCGCGTCCAGATCCGTTCGGAGTTCATCTTCGGCCAGATCAGTCTGAACGCCGAAGGTACCCTTCGGCGGGACACTTCGCACCAGACACTGAAGGTACCCTTCAGCGACACCCTTCGCACTGTACTTCGAATCAGTCGGGCTCCACTCGGTTTGCTTATTTGTTTTGTTTAAATATTTCTTTCGGCTAATTGGATTATTTTGTGTGATTTGATTACCTGGCGACTCCACCCCCTTACCACGGTTAAGGTTAGTCGGAACACGACGTTAGTGCTGTGTTACACTTAGGCTTGTCCCTAAGTATCCGCACACTTTTGGATCGTCGAACTGACCCAAGTGCGGGGGCACATTTTCGTGTCAACACACTTTTTGGCCGACTCTGCTGAGGAGAAGCTACGCCAACATGACGGCTACATCTACCTCGTCCGCCGATACATCTACAATGACTACTACATCTACACCGCCGATGGACACCATAGGAGGTGCGGATATCGACATCCGCAACATCCTAACACCTACTCTTGAAGATATTCCCGCAGAAGACCGAGCAGAGATCGAAGCAATGATGAAGGCACTCCAAGACATGATGCTTGGGAGCTACGTCAAGACACGCGCGGGCTTCATCAAGCGCGACATCATCATCCCCAACCTTGCTCGGATCTAGGTAACACCCATATCGCCTCGTTTATCTTCTTTAGAGATTGAGCAAAAAATAGCCGCATTGTAGATCAGGCCGTTAGCGCTTCACTAGACAACCATTTAGATTCATCAGTTAGCTCCCAAGTAGAGGCGACACTTAGAAGGTTTGGCTTTGCTGAGGCCGTACCATCAGCCCCTATTGCTAGTATACCTCCAATAAATCATGTTTACAGCAGAACTAATGGTAGTACTGGCAGGACCATTACGTCTTCGGCCTCAACATCCATGGCCGATACTAGTCATTATGCAGATGGCCAAGCTAGCACCACATACCATGTGCCACCCCCACCTGCACCGGCGCTAGTCCTGCCCATGCTACCCACACCACGTGCACAAGCGCCAAGGCTCGAGCATGTTGTATAGCTAGAACATAGGGAAGAGGCCCATGGCCGACATGCCGATGTACCGCCGCAGTGTCGCGCCCCCACACGAGAGATGTGCGCAGGCAGTAGGCCAATATGACCTAGAGGAGCGAATCTGCGCACTATTTAGGGAATGCACTGGCTTCGTGCCTAGGGGTCGGGCTAGGGTTTACCAGAAGCCATATCCCGATCATTTTGATACAATACCCTACCCCCGTGGCTATAGAATCCCCAAATTCACTAAGTTCGACGGTGAGGGTAACAAAACCACACTAGAGCATGTTATTCAATTTTTAGCACAGTGTGGAGAAGCTAGCGGGTCAGACGCTCTAAAACTTAGACTATTTTCTCTCTCGCTATCCGGCACCTCTTTCACTTGGTTTTCGGCACTCTCGCCAAACTCTGTCCAAACATGGGACGGATTAGAACAAAAATTCCATGACAACTTTTATATGGGTGAGATAGAACTTAGGCTGTCGCACTTGACATCGGTTATGCAGAAGTCTAACGAAGGCGTCTCTGAGTATATCAAGTGTTTTAGGGACACTAGAAACCGATGTTTTAGTCTTAATATTTCAGAAAGGGATTTGGTGGATCTAGCTTTTAGCGGGTTGCGTTCAGAGATTAAAGAAATGTTAGACAACCAGAAGTTTTTAGAGGTTAACCAAGTCTTGCAACAAGCTCTGGTCCAGGAAGGCCGAGCCAAAGATAAAAAATTTATTAAGACGTTTAACAAGCCTAGGGCTGAAATCCACGTCATGGAACACTCCGATGAGGAGGGATCATAAGAGGAGAATTTGGTCGACATGTATGCGGCTGAATGGGTTTGGAATGCTAAGAGTAAACCTATCACTTGCTCTGAGTTACAACTGTCTCCCACGAAGAATCGGCCTAGTAAGGTCAAGTACTCATTTGACATAACTAAGTGTGATAAAATATTTGATTTCCTCTTAAAGAACCGGCTTCTCAAGTTGCCTAAAGGCCAAGTCATTCCATCTGCCGATGAGTTGAAGAAACACCCATATTGTAAGTGGCATGATTCGCATTCGCATAATACTAATGACTGCAATGTTTTTCGGTGGCAGGTTCAATTGGCCATAGAAGAAGTACGATTGAAAATAGACCACAATCAAAGATGAAGCTGGACAAAGATCCCTTCCCCATCAACACCGTCGACCTCGGCAAGAAGAAGGTGTTGATTCGGCCAGAACAGGCCGAGTCGACTAAAGCGAAGGCAGTAATTGTTGGAGAGCCGCGCACACACACACTCATACCTAAGAACCCCGAGGTGGGAGTGTGGAAGCAAAACGTTAGCATTCCTTCAGCTAAGGCTCGCTAGAAGTCGAAGGTAACATATACGATGCTGTTAAACAAGCACCAAAGAAAAGCCAAGGAAATAGGCCCCCTCGCTAAGAAACTAAGTCAGCCGAAGGGCCCAAGGTATCCAGAGGGTGGCTTTAGACCACAGTGGTCAAGCCCTCCTCATGATGGCTTCAGACCGCAATGGCCAAACCCTCCGTATGGTGACTTCAGGCCACAGTGGACTAACACTTCGTACAGTGGCTTCGGACCTCAGTGGTCGAACCCCCATATAGTAGCTTCGGCCCCCAATGGCCGAACCCCACACCACTCTGGTCGAACCCTTCGACAGGAGACTTCGGCCCACACTGGCCGAACATACCTCTGGCCTGACAGGACCCCTCATTGATATGGTCCGAGACATCGTTGTTGGCGTAAAAGATTACGCTAACAGGTTTCTGTAGAAGAGAAACTAACAAACGAAGTGTTTGCGAAGAGAACTGTTCTAAGCCTCCGAAAGGATAATAACTTAGAATAGTTCGAATGTGTGTATTGAATAACTTGTATTCGGTCCCTATTACAAGGTGAAATGGGGGGTATTTATAGGCCCAAACATTAAGGAAAAGACCTATTTACCCCTCTATTACAACCGACATAGTGGAAACTATTCGGTTCCCTTAATAGGGCTAAAATGGTAAAAGACTAATCTAATGAGAAAGAAGATAAGTCTTCCATCTTAGCTGGCAGAAAAGATCTTGGAGGGCCTTAGTTCGAAGATGTACTCCGAACCAATGCCTAACTTCGTACTTCGAACTTGGTTCCGGGTATCTTCGAAGATGATCTTCTGGGAACCTTCGAACCTGCTGTCTGCCTTTATGCTGCTTCGGCAATAACCCCGAAGATGAGATATTTTCCCCCAACAGTAGCCCCTCGAATACGCTTCTCCGTTTGACCTGTAACGTTAGGAGAGCAGTATACGGAAGGAAAAAATAACCAAACATAGGGGTTATTGGTTTTTATTTTATCTCCGAAATGTACGAAGATATGAACTTCGAATCAGTCTTAAGGTAATTGCTTTTCGAACTATCTTAGAACCGACTCAAGAAGTTCGAAAGTCTTTTAGACTTAGAGAAAACAACCGTTAAGTTTCTGTTTCCAATGAAAACTGTAGTAAGCGTTAATCTCGGGGAAAAGTAACGGCAGGAATGCGAAACGACACAAACTAACGGTAAAAAAGTGAAATCTAGGCTATAAATAGAAGGCCTAGAAGTTACCTGGTTACCTTTTCATCGCGTTCTTGCAATCAAAAACTTTTTAGCCCTTTGAGTTCTTGAGCTCTAGCCTCCATTTCCTCAGAGCAATCCGGCGGTCGCGATGGTGAAGACTAAAGGATCTGCACCTCCGTCGGCCTTGGCCCGGCAGCAAGCGACCGTAGCAGCAGCGGCAGTAGCGTTGGCAGCGGCACCTCCGATGCCGGCGACGACATCCATGGCGGCAGGGGGGAGAAATCCCCAAATCGCCGATGACCAAGGTCTGTGCCCGCCATCGACGAAATATTTGGATCAATCTTTTGAGTTGGGGCCTTCTACCTGCAAGAGGGAGTCTTTGGCAATCACAGCAGGGGGAAAAATTAGTAATGGAGTTATGATCCGGAAGCCAGGCAAAGAATCAATTCCATCGCCAAGACCCGGAGAAGTGGTGGTATTCGAAGCCTTCTTTGAAGCTGGTTTGGGCCTCCCTGCAGTGGACTTCCTAGCGGAGGTACTTGATCTGTTCCATGTAACCCTCCCCCAATTATCTTCGAATGCAGTAGCTAGATTAGCTATCTTCGAATGGGCGCTGAGAGCCGAAGGTTGTGAGGGGAGGGCAGAAATCTTCGCTGCACTACATAGAGCAACTTGCCAACCGAAGACCTTCGTAGGCTCCGGAGGTGAAAAAGTGGTGATATCCTTCGGTTCTATCAACTTTAGACTTCGAGATGAGTATGCCCTTCAGTTTCCTGCCAAGGCCATCAATGCTAGATGGTACACTGATTGGGTTCTGAGATGGTTCTATGCCGAAGTTGGAGCAAGCAGTCCTTGGCTGGGCCCCTTAAAGAAATTCAATTCCGAAAAGAAGCCTTGGTGCAACCCAACGAAGGCCAACTCGAAGCTCGTCTTAACCTGCTTCAAAAGATTAGCCGAAGGTTAAGCATGCGGGACTTAGCCGAAGAATTCATCGGACTGCAAATTCCTCCGCTGATGGCCAACTGGCCTGTCATCTTCGAGGATGATTCGGAAGGCGGTCTCCGCAAGATTAACTTGACTTCGAGCCCTGCAGGTAACTTCGAAACCAACATGCATTATACATATTTACTTCGAAGAAAGACTAATTTGATTTATTTTTTAGCTTCTTCAGCCCCTATTACTTCAGAGCAAATTGTAAGGGCTTCGGAGAAGATTTTGGGTGCCCCAACTCCGACTGAAAAAGAATGGAGAGTTAAATTAGTCGGGAGTTGGGAGAGGTTTAACAGAGTATGGGGAATGTTGGAGTTGACTCCGCCCCCTCTGATGGACTGGGTGCCTTCGGAGAAAGGACCCAAGAAGAGGACAGCTGAAACCGGAGCTTCGAGCTCCGCAAGGACTCCGGTGAAGAAGGTGGCTCGGAAGCCAAAAAATATCGCACCTTCGGACCCTGCGCCTTCGAGCTCAAGAACCTCAATCTTCGGTTCTAAAGAAGATGAAGGTATATTATTAGTGAGATTGATTGATGAAGATGCAGCTCAACAAAATATTCACATTGAAGATACTGCAGGTATGCCGGAGCTTCAAGCTAACATTGAAGAAGTAAGAGCTCCGGATACTCAAGAGGAGCAAATCGAAGCCCCTATGGGCGAAGATGAAGTTGAAGTTCCTACAACTTCAGTTGTGGATGAAGGGAGGACTGCTCACGGAGATACTCCGGCAGCAGAAATTTTAACTGTGGATTCAGATGATGACTTCACCTTTGATCCTCCGAGCAGTCCAGTGCTCGACCTCCCCCAGAATGTCGAAGGTAAACTTCGCATAATTCTTTTATTATTTTCTGCAAAATTATACAATGTATAATACCTTTGCTTTTGCAGAGCTTCCTTCTGTAGAAGTACAATGCGAAGATCCAATTCAAGGGCCTTCGACAACTTCGGAGCCGCACCCGGAGGTCACTCAACAGGGGCCTGGAAGGGGTAAAAGACACATAGAGCCTCTCCCTACTCAAGGATCAACTTCGTCTGAGTCAACAGATGAAAGTGAATCAACTGAGGGGGGTCCATCTTCCGAAGTTCCAAGGACCTCAGGAGAACGCTCCGGACCTTCAGTCAAGCAGGGATGACCAAAAGGCTTCGGCAATGCTCCCTCTTTTGACTCCTTTTTTGGAGCAAACTGGGATTCGGACTTTGCTCAAACCTTTAGGTCGAGTGAGTCGCAAAGTCGGGGAGACAGAGCTGGTAGCAAAATTAAGCAGGGCGAAGAGTTCGGAGCTTAACGTTGCCCTGGAACGAGCGGCCTACCAGGTACAGAGCACCTTTGAGCCAATATCTTTAGCAAATTATATTGGGTTCGGAGTACTTCTTCGAACCAGCAGCAAATTATACATGAATAATTTCTTACTTTAGTTTTTTCTTTTCTCAGCAAGCAGTCTTGGCCCGCGCTGCAACTTTATCAAGCGAGAATGAAATTGCTCAACTTCGGGAAGAAAATGAAGCTCTTAAACGTAACTTATCTTTCTCCGAAGCTAGAGTACTTCAAATGGATAATATGATTTCAACGGAGCGTAGGGCTAGACAAGGCTTGGAGGCTGCTAATAAGGAGTTCGAAGCAGAAATAATTGTGCTTCGGGCTGAAATTGAAAAGATGCGGTTGGAGCATGCTAGTGCTGGGTCCGAACTTGTAAGGCTCCAAGAAGAATCTAGCCAACTCCTAAACCAGAAGAATATTTTAACTACGGAGAATGCTAGGATTTCTGGAGTTTTGGCAGAAACGACTTCGAGCAAGGATGCACTAACTGAAGAAAAGCTCAAGTCGGAGAAGGTAGCTACGGAGGTCATCGAACAGATGCTAGGTGTTCTAGAGTACTTCGGTACTACTGGATCACTTCCTTCGGATGACAATGTGACTCTACTGCGCCGGCTAAAAAGGATCCAAGGAGCAGCGAAGAAAATGAAGACGGCAGACATTCGTTATGGAGAACTCTCCGGACAAGTGTCTGCCCTCGGATTACTTCGTTACTACGAGGATTTGGGCCGAACAATTACTCGAGCGCAGAGGGCTCCATTACCTTCGACGACGAGCGGCTTTTGAATCCTTCCGAAGGCGTGACTGCCGCCTGGCGAGCCTTTCAAACCTCATGGAGAGCCGAAGGTCGTTCCGCGATCAAGGCTTGGATCGATGAAGGCCAACGCCAGAAGCAAGTTCGGAGCCAAGCTTCGAGCAGTCAGCCTCCTCCGAACCCAGCAGGTTTAGGAATTATTTAGGATTTTTTGACTATGTAAAGCTCATGCTTGTAAACATTTATCAATGAAAATCTTGTTTGTTATATTTTTAGGCTTTGCCTCTTATGGAAGACATCGAAGTGTTAGAGCTTAACAACGAACTTCGCTCGTTATGGAACACCTTCGAACTTCTAAAGAGTTATAAGCGTCCTCGATTTCTTATTCCTCGAGATGACTCCGGCGTAATTGCGCCCGAAGTAATCAAAGACGTATTGTCTTATATTAAAGAGGAAGAGAAAGAGGTTGACGCAAACACCTCATCTTCTGAAGACACTATTTGGTCTGAAGATGAAGGTGAAGCTCGAAATAAAAGATCTGAAGATCTTAGAAGCTGGGAAAGAAGCCCCGAACGGCTTCGAACTTGGGCCGAGCTTCAACAAGAGCAGAAGGATTTTAGAGCTTCGAGGGGGAGGAAGAGAGTTAAACGTAAAGTTCTTAGAACTTCCGATGTTGGAACTAGTCGTTCCACCCCTAGCTCTCGGGATCGAAGAGGTCTCTGATTCCTTCTTGGTATAGATACCAATTTTTCATAGTGTAATCTGTAAACACATTTATTTCAATAATGAATGTCGATTCAAAATTGTCTCCATATTTACTAGCCCCTCTTTGGGTATAAGCAACATCGAAATGTATTCAAAGATGGTTATGCGCAAAGAAAAAACTTCAGGAGTACAATTTTTTTGGGGGTTCGGAGCCCCTCTGTCATTTAAAGATCTTTTAAAATCTTATGAAATGTCTTCGACTATTTGTAGTCAGAAGAATGGTAATTTAGTACCTTTGTTTAATGAAAGAAATCAGTTTAGATAACTTTCAGGACACTTTAGTGTCTTAAAAATTTGTCACTTTGGACTATGTTAACAGACATTCGAAGCTCATGGCTCAAATGCTGTTTTGTTTTAGCCACCTTGGGCTTTGTTTTTGCGATCTCTGACGAACCAATGGTCCGGAGTTTGCAATGGTCTCTTTGGACTCTTTTTACGGATGTCTACCAGCCAATGGCTTGGACTCCGTATAATTTGGCCACCTTCGGCTCTTTTTGTAGAAGTCTACTAGCCAATGGCTTGGACTTCGCAGATTTTGGCCACCTTCGGCTCTTTTTGCAGAAGTCTACCAGCCAATGGCTTGGACTTCGCAGATTTTGGCCACCTTCGGCTCTTTTTACGGAAGTCTACAAGCTGCAGCTTGGACTCCGTAGGTTTTGGCCACCTTCGGCTCTTTTTACGGAAGTCTACCAGCCAATGGCTTGGACTCCGTAGGGTGTGGTTTTGGGCTCTTTTACGGATGCCTACAAGCCGGTGGCCTGGGCTCCGGATTATGTCAGCCCCCACGTCGGAAGCTTCGAACTTTATGGGTTCGAAGTCCGAAAATACAACCCAGCTTAATGACACTTCCCTCTCGGTCGACCCCGCGGTTCCAGTGCGTCCACTCGGAAGCTGGAAGTCTATGAGGGGAAGGAAACTATCAGGGTCATATGCTTTATTAATTTAGGAGATGATTACAAGCGAATTACAAGGAGCCCTTATGCGAAGTATCGCTTTAGGTGCTCCGCATGCCAAGTATGTGCTAACTCTTCACCTTCTAAATTAGCTAATTTAAATGAACCAGGGCGCCCTGAGCGGACAATTAGGTATGGACCTTCCCATTTATTGCCTAACTTCCCTGGTGCTATAATGCTTCGTAGAACAAGATGACCCGGTCTTAGTTCATTGAGCTTAACCTTCGGGTCATACCAAGTCTTCGTCTGCTGATGATACTTTGATAAATTAGCTACAACTCGAAGTCTTGTTTCTTCTGATAAGTCTAACGAAGCTTGTCTTTCTTCTTCAATGTCTGGTTCGGTGCTGCGAAATGATCCCCCTTTGAGCTCTGTTGGAGTCATAGCTTCATCTCCGAATAATAGTCTGAACGGAGTAAAACCTGTGGACCTTGTTTGCGTAGTCCGAATGGACCACAGAATCTTCGGAAGCTCTTCGGTCCACAGTCCCTTTGCTAATCCTACTATTCTTCGATTTAGCCCTGATAAAATATTTCCATTGGCTCGTTCTACGGCTCCATTCGACTGAGGATGCCTCACTGCAGCAAAACATAGTTGAATGCCTAGGTCTTCGCAAAACTTCCTAAAGGGTTCTGCGTTCGAACTGTGTTCCATTATCAATTGTGAGGTATCTAGGCACTCCGAACCGACAAATAATGTTCTTCCAGAAGAATTTCTGCACATTGTTCGAAGTGATAGCTGTTAAGGGTTCTGCTTCCACCCACTTAGAAAAATATTCAATAGCTACCACTGCGAACTTCAGATTTCCCTTTGCTACTGGAAAGGGGCCAATTAAATCCATACCCCATCTGGCCATAGGCCATACCGGAGCAATGACTTGAAGAGCTGTTGGTGGGCGATGACTCCGTCGACCCATCCACTGGCATCCTTGACATGTGCGGACCAAGCTCTCCGCATCAGCTAGTTATTGTGGGCCAATAAAGCCCCTGGCGAAGTGTTTTTCCTGCCAGAGCTCTAGGGGCTAAATGGCTTCCACAAAGGCCTTCGTGAATTTCTCGAAGAATTTCTTGGCCTTTGGCTTGAGATATACATCGGAGTAGAGGGGAACATACTCCGGCCTTGTATAATATACCGTTGATTAACTGATAGTTTCTGGCTCTGAGCTTTAATCTTGACAACTGGGGCTCTTCGGGCAAATTTGTTCCTCCTTGCAAGAGTTCTATGATCGAATCTTTCCAATCTGCACTAGGAATGCAAAGAATCTCCGCAGAGGCAATTTGTGGCACCTGAAGGTATATTGAGCTCCTCATAGAAAGCTTCTTCAGGCACATCCACAGCTCCGGCTACAGCCTTCGCTAAAATGTCCGCTTGCACGTTTTCCGCTCTTGGTATACTCCGAATGGAAATACCCTTGAAGTGTGCTTCGATTTTGCGGATTTCTTCTAAGTACATTGCAAGCTGTGGATGCCGAACTTGAAAACTTTTGTCTACGTGCCCTGCTACTATCTGAGAATCTGTTTTTATAATTATTCTTGTAGCCCCTAGAGCACGTGCTTTCCGGAGTCCCAATAAAATTCCTTCGTACTCCGCTATATTATTGGTAGACTTAAAGTTGAGTCTTGCGGAGTACATTGCTCTTTGCCCTGACGGTGAAATCAACACTGCCCCAATGCCTGCTCCGGATGCTTGGAAAGCCCCATCGGAGTAAACAGTCCAAACTCCTGTCACTTGATTTCTCCGGAGTCAAATTCGCAGGTGGAGTCCACTCTGCTACGAAGTCTGCTAGGACTTGGGATTTGATAGCTGTCCTTGCCAAGAAAGATATGCCGAAGGGTGCTAGCTCGACTGCCCACTTTCCAATCCTTCCAGTGGAATCTTTGCTTCGGAGCATATCTCCTAAGGGATACGAAGTTGGTACAATTACATTATGAGCCAAAAAATAATGTCTTAGCTTCCTCGAAGCCATTATCAGAGCATAAACGAACTTCTCAAGTTCGGAGTATCTTGTCTTCGCTCCTGATAATGCTTCGGATACAAAATAAACAGGATTTTGGACCAACTTCCCATTGGAATCCACTTCTCTGACAAGGACTGCGCTAACAGCTGAACCTGTAGCTGCAAGGTACAGGAGTAGGGTTTCGTCCGCAGTAGGCACCGTGAGTGTAGCAAGATTACTGAGATAATCTTTAATATCTTCGAAGCTTCTCTGACACTCCGGTGTCCATGCAAAATCTTCGGACCCTTTCAAAGCTTTGAATATTGGCAAACTCCTCTCCGCAGACCTTGATAAAAACCTGCTAAGTGCGGCCAGACGCCCAGTCAGCTTTTGCACTTGCTTTAAATTCTCCGGAGGAGCCATCTTCTGCAGCGCAGTTATTTGAGTAGGGCTAGCTTCAATTCCCCTGCTTTAAACTAAATACCCTAACAATTTTCCAGCCTTAGCTCCGAATATACATTTTTCGGGGTTAAGACGGATCCCACATGCCCGAAGGCTATTGAATGTTTCTGCTAAGTCTAGGCTATGTTGGTGCTTTAAAGCACTCTTTATTACAATATCATCCATATAAGCCTCCACATTGCGACCTAGTTGATGACCTAGAGCCTTAGCAACTAATCTTGAAAAAGTAGCCCCAGCATTTCTTAGGCCGAAGGGCATTCTTACATAGCAGAAGACTCCCGAAGGAGTTACGAAGCTTGTCTTGATTTCATCTTCGCGCTTCAACCATATTTGATGATAACCAGAATACGCGTCGAGGAAGCTTAGTAACTCCGAACCTGCGGTGGAGTCAACCAGTTGATCAATTCGGGGCATGGGGTAGGGGTCACGTGGGCATGCTTTATTCAAAGATGTGAAATCAATGCACATGCGCCACTTTCCAGAAGACTTCTTTCTGACGAAGACTGGGTTGGCTAACCATTCTGTGTGAGCCACTTCTCTGATAATCCCAGCCTTCAACAGTTTTTCAACTTCGTCCTTAGCTAGAGCAGCTCTCTCTGCGGACATCTTCCGAAGTCCTTGTCGAACAGGCCGGGCCTTCGGGTTTACAAGTAAACTGTGTTCAATAATATCCCTATCGACTCCGGTGATATCTTCGTCAGACCAAGCGAAGACATCCAAATTTTCTTCCACCACCTTTTCCAAGGAGGTTGCAACTTCAGGAGGTAAATCTTTACCAAATTGAAAAGTGTACTCTTTACCATCTTTAACAATGACCTTCGTTGCAATCTCTCCTTCAGGACTTGGTCTCGGAAAAGACTTCTTCGAAGCTTCGGAGGAGGCTGAAAAAATTTCTTCATTATCCTGCACACTGTTTACTTGCCTCGGATCAAGAGGGGGACCATGACCATATTCCGCCCTCCGAGCAATGGCTTGATCTCCGAAGATTGTAAGGACTCCTGCTAGTGTGGGCATCTTCATGCACAAGTAATTGTGATGCGCCACAGCTCCGAACTGGTTCAGCATGCCCCGTCCGAAAATGACGTTATAAGCATACGGGGCATCTACCACATCAAAGATAACTTCTTCAGTCCGGGCTAATGAACCTTCTCCGAAGGTAACTTCGAGGCCTATCTGACCAAGTGCATCAAGCGGGGGTCCTGCGAAGCCTTGCAGAGGACGAGCCGCTGGAAGGAGATTGCTTCCTGGAAATGCATAACTGATCGAAGGCTTGAACAAAAAAGATATCTGCCGAGCTACCTCCGTCAATTAACACCCTTCGGACTTCAGTGCCCGCAATATCAGCAGTGATAACCAATGGATCTGCGTGCGGGAACTTAATACCAGCTGCATCCTCCGCAGAGAAAGATATTGGAACGTGAGACCACTCCGGCATTGCAGCTGCAGATGACGAAGTCCCAATATGACCTACTTCCCGAACGTACTCTCTTCGCTGTCTCTTGGACATGCTTCCGAGGGTACCTCCTCCGGAGATAGGGAGAACTACTCTTTTTCCTCTATCTTGCCCTTCCTCTTGCTTCGGAGGTGGCATAACATTGGCCACCGGAGGGTGCCTTGCAGCATCGAAATTTTCTATTCGCGCCACAGCCTGGACCGGCTCTGGGTGCGTTGCAGCTGGAACTCGGTCGGTACTGCCTCGACCCGAAGTTCTCTCTAAGTACTCTCCCCTTAGAGTAAGTATAGCCTTGCAAGTGTCAGTTGCATGGCTTCGATTTTCTCCGTGAATGCAGCAGAAAAGGGTCTGGCCCTTGCCAGCCGTTTTCCCTGGCGGCCTCCAGCCGCTGGCCTTGTTCCCCGTAGACTGTGGAGCTCTTGGTGTAAACTTCTGTGGGGGTGCAATATTCATGACTTCAGAACGAGGGTGCTTTTGCCCTCTTCTCCGATCATGTTGTACTTCAAAGACTGGTTCCTGCGGCTGCGCCGAAGTCTTCACTTCTACTTTGACTTCTTGCAATATAGACGAAGTAGCAGCAGTCCTCCGAAGCCAACCCTCTTCTGACCTCGCATACTCCTCGAAGTATGACATTAACTGAGAGACTGAGGAGATGCTCTTCCGATGCAGTTTATCCAGAAGGCCTTGATGACTGACGCCTTCCTGAGCTGCATCAACCACTGAAGATGTGGACAGCCCCCGAATTTGCGACTTCGTATGAGCGAAGCGCTTAAAGTACTGCCTCAATGTTTCTCCAGGGAGCTGTTTCACCTGGAAAAGGCTTCCTGTTGACATAGGAGGTACGAAGGTGCCCTGAAAGTTGCTTATAAACTTTCTCTTCAACTGCGACCATGAATTGATTGATCCTGGCTTCAAAGACCAGAACCATCTCAATGCCACTCCTTGAAGAGCTAAAGGGAAGCACTTCGCCATAGTGTCTCTAACTCCGCCACTAGCCTCAATTGCTAGGGCATAAGACCGAACAAACTCTCCGGGATCTTCATCTCCGGCATACTTACAGAGCTTTGAAGTTTTAAACTTTGGATCAAAGCGAACCTTCTGCAGCTCAGGATGCAGCGGAGACTCATTGTCGAAAGAGGCGTTTTCCGGGGCTTCGGGATAATCAAGATCATCGTCTTCGGGTACTTCTGGGATGGTTGGGGTGGTTTGAGAGCGAAGCCTGCTCGCAGCTTCCTGTCGCCACCTTGTCACTTCAGCTTGAAGGTTGGCCATTTGAGTGGCCATATCTCCAAGATTATTTTCATCTCTTCCGGAAGGATCTTCCGGGTCTTGAGAACTGGTCGGATCAGTTCGAATCGGGATGGAGGGTGGAGAAGGGACTCCGGGCGGTCGGAGTATAGAAGGGGTTGGCGGAGAAGCTTCGTATGTTCGAGGAATGGAAGCCCCTTCCGGAGTTTGTGGAGGGAATGTCGAAGGACCTCCGACTTCAACTGTGTCGAAGGGTATTTCTCCGGAGATCCGAGAGGACCTCCGAGTAGGATTGCGGGGTGCGCTCTGCTTAGGAGGCATGATGTAAGAAATTGGTAGAGAACGAAGTTTTTCGGACTAGGTTCCCCACGGACGGCGCCAACTGTTGGCGTAAAAGATTACGCTAACAGGTTTCTGTAGAAGAGAAACTAACAAACGAAGTGTTTGCGAAGAGAACTGTTCTAAGCCTCCGAAAGGATAATAACTTAGAATAGTTCGAATGTGTGTATTGAATAACTTGTATTCGGTCCCTATTACAAGGTGAAATGGGGGGTATTTATAGGCCCAAACATTAAGGAAAAGACCTATTTACCCCTCTATTACAACCTACATAGTGGAAACTATTCGGTTCCCTTAATAGGGCTAAAATGGTAAAAGACTAATCTAATGAGAAAGAAGATAAGTCTTCCATCTTAGCTGGCAGAAAAGATCTTGGAGGGCCTTAGTTCGAAGATGTACTCCTGAACCAATGCCTAACTTCGTACTTCGAACTTGGTTCCGGGTATCTTCGAAGATGATCTTCTGGGAACCTTCGAACCTGCTGTCTGCCTTTATGCTGCTTCGGCAATAACCCCGAAGATGAGATATTTTCCCCCAACAATCATCGACTCTGCCGAACCCCCCTATGGGTAACGGGTTCGACCCACAGTGGGCGAAGCCACTAGAGCCGCCGATGCCTCCGCCGTACAATTGGGCAGGGACTCGATGGGCTCCATACGTATCACAACCGGAATACCCTCTGCAAGTTGACACTATGCCTTGTTTTCTTTCGGAATGTTATGGATGGCAGGGACAAGCAGACGCAGCGGAGGGAGACATCATCCACAGGCTGTCCATGGTACCTCCGAATCGACTCGTGCAGAACGAAGTCGAAGAATATGGGCGCGAAGAGGCAAAAGGCAGGGAGTCCGAAGCCATCACAGTCAGAGTAGGGTCTCAGGAAGTCCCAGTCTCAAAGGCCCCTTCACCGAAGTCTGACGGAGGTAAGTCCCCTATAGCCTGGTCCGATCGACCAAACAAGGCCGGTCCCATTGCTGGGGTCTACAGCGAAGGCCCCTCTTAATACAGAGTGCGTGAGGCCGAGATGGACAGTACCGCTTCGGCCAAAGTTAACAGGAATCAGGCCGTGGCACCTGGCACCAAGCCACAACCATCTTGGGCACCTCCAGGCATGTCCAAATCACAAAAGAGGCGCCTACAACGACTACGGGCATAGGAGATGCGCGAGAAGAAGGCCGAGGACGAGCGAGACACTATTTTTGAAGAAATCTGCCCTCGACCAACTACAAGACAGATATGGAAAGTTAAGCCGATTGAGATGACCAATCCAGCTCCTAGTCCGAGCGACGACAAATATGACATGCTCGACGACGACTACTCGCTCATCTCTAAGGGGCCCGCACCACAAGCAATGGACATCAACGTCGTCATGTTGCCTGCCGAATTCACCCTACCATAGGACGAGGCCGAGGTCGCTCAGTTGAACCTCGGCCCGCGCAACGCTATTTTTGAGAAGCTCGAGGACTCGGCTCAGCCATCTGAAGCCTCTCTACATCAGAGGTCACATTGACGGAAAGCCGATTTCCCGGATGCTTGTTGACGGTGGCACCACTGTTAACCTAATGCCCTACTCGCTATTGAAGAAGCTTGGCAGGGACGATGATGATCTGAAGAAGACCAACTTGATGCTGGACGGCTTCAACGGTGAGAGTTTTGAGGCCAAGGGTGTGCTCTCCATGGAGTTGACAGTAGGCAACAAATGTTGCCAACAACATTCTTCGCCGTCGATGTACAAGGTAACTATAGCATGCTGCTTGGGCATGACTGGATTCACGCAAATTGCTACATTCCTTCTACTCTGCACTAGTGCCTAATTCAGTGGGACGACGATCAAGTAGAAGTCATACCCGCAGACACTTCAGCCCAAGTGGCATTGACCGATGTGTTAATTGACGTCGTTCACAACAAGGTAGAGTGCCTGCCAGGAAGAGAGATCTTTCGGATTATGATTTTTTTAATGTGTCCGGAGGATGTTTTGTGCTAGTGTCTGTAAAGCTGGCTGGTGTAGCGTGGTTGTTTTTATATTAGTAGTCATGTCTAGCAAGAGTAATCTGGATTGGCTAAAGTCTCGTGTAGAGCAGTATCGGTCTACTAAAGATGGTATCGTTGAAGCCATCGAGGACTTTAGCGAAGTAGAGAAATTAGGACAAGGTTTCGCGTCGGCCGATCCCTTAGAAGAAGTTGACATAGGGGATGGTAGCATCTCGAGGCCGACTTTTGTAAACCAACATTTACAACCTGATGAAAAGGCTGAAGTAATAAAGTTGCTTTGGTCGTATGTCGATTGTTTCACATGGGAGTATAGTAAGATGCCGGGACTAAGCTGCGAGATCATAGAGCATCGGCTACCTATCAAGTCAGGATTTAGGCCTTATAAACAGCCTCCTCGTCGCTTTAACTCGGCCGTCTATGACCGAGTTAAAGAAGAAGTAGAGTGAATGCTCAAAGCTGAATTTATTAGGCCATGAAGGTACGCATAATGGGTCGCTAATATTGTGCCTGTAGAGAAGAAAGGGAGCGGCAAGATATGAGTATGTATTGATTTCAGGGATCTGAACAAGGCCACTTCGAAGGACGAGTATCTAATGCTGATAGCCAACATGCTAATCAACGATGCTTTAGGACACAAGGTACTAAGTTTCCTTGATGGCAATGCTGGTTATAATCAAATCTTTATAGCCGAAGAGGACATCTACAAGACAACCTTTCGATCCCTTGGTTTTGTCGGTTTATTCGAGTGGGTCGTTATGACTTTTGGTTTGAAGAATGCTGGCGCCACATATCAGCATGCTATGAACTTGATCTTTCATGACTTGCTGGGAGTTATGTTAGAAGTTTACATTGATGATGTTGTAGTCAAATCAGACGCTATTGGAAACCATTTAGCCGATTTGAAAGTTGCTTTTGATAGGATGCGACAGTATGTCTTAAAAATGAACCCCCTCAAATGTGCTTTTGGCATGTCGGCGGGTAAGTTCTTAGGTTTCATGATTCATGAAAGAGGAATAGAGATTGATCCTAAGAGGCTTGAGAAAATTAGAAACGTTACGACGCTGACATGCAAAAAAGATGTGCAAAAGTGCCTGGACATAGTTGCTACTTTTGATGACTTCAAAATTTCTCATGTGTCAAGAGAGGCCAATTCAGTTGCAAATGATTTGGCTCAGCAAGCATCTGGTTACTAAGTCAGGAGAGGAAAATTTTCTGCACGGGAGATGTCGATGGTTGGTCTCACTACCGAAGCTAGTGACTTCGGATAGGTTCACCCTCTAGGTCGGACCCCTCCGGCTTCCGGAGACTACCGCGCGCCGAGGTCCCAGGACCGGAGTACTCTGCCCACCTGAAGGGTCTGGTACGCCGGAGACCGTGAGCTGAAGTCCTCGGGACAGTGAGGGCTTCCGGGAGCCCGGACCCTCCGACAGGGGGCTTCAGCTTGATGCGCTCCACGCAGCCAGTCCAACCAGGCTTCAGTAGAAGCAAGAAGGGCTAGGGGGACACCCCGAAATCAATATCCTAGACATTTTTTCAGGGAGTGAGCTAGCGAAACCCTCAGAAGTCCATAAGGGCGATTGGAGAACTCCAATCATCCAGTATTTGAGAGACCCTAGCCAAAGGGTTGATCGGAAAGTTCGGCGACAAGCATTTAAATTTGTGTTGCTAGACGACACACTGTATCGCCGAACCATTGATGGAGTACTGTTAAAGTGTCTCAACCATGAACGATCCTAGGTGGCTACGGGAGAAGTCCATGAAGGACTTTGTGGCACTCTTCAGTCGGCCCAGAAAATGAGTTGGATGCTCAAAAGAGTGGGTTTCTACTAGCCGACTATGATTGAGGATTGTTTTAAGTATTACAGAGGGTGTGAAGCATGTCAGAAGTTTGGCAATATTTAATTAGCTCCTACTTCATTACTTAACCCTATTGTCAAGCCATGGCCATTCTGAGGTTGGGGTTTAGACTTCATCGGCCAAATCCACCCTCCTTCCTCGAAAGGGCATCGGTTCATGTTGATGGTGACAGACTACTTCACCATGTGGACCGAGGCCATGCCTCTCAAGAACATGACTCACAACAAGGTACTTGACTTTATCTTGAAGCACATCATACATAGATTTGGCATTCTTCAAACTCTCACTACAGATCAAGGTAGCCCATTTGTTTCTAAGGAAGTGAGAAACTTTGCCGAATATTATGGTATTAAATTGATAAATTCTTCGCCCTACTATGCTCAGGCCAATGGTTAGGCCGAGTCTAGTAATAAAACTATGATTATACTCATTAAGAAAAGAATTGAAGAGTTCCCTAAAATGTCGCATGAAGTGCTCTCCGAGGCGCTATGGGCTTGTAGAATTGCAAAGCACAGTGCTACCAAAGTTAGTCCATATGAGTTGGTATATGGATAAGAAGCTGTTCTACCTGTAGAAGTAGATCTTGGCTCTCTAAGAGTGTTAAAGAAAGATGGCTTATCGGTCGACGAGTATGAAACTCTTTTGAAAGACAATCTAGAAGAACTGACTGATAAGAGATTGAGGGCTTTAGAAGCCATAGAAATAGATAAGAGGAGAGTAGCTAAAGCCTACAATAAGAAGGTTAAACCAAAATTGTTTCAAGTAGGTGACTTGGTCTAGAAGACGATTTTACCGTTAGGCACTAAGAGTCCCAAATTTGGTAAATGGTCGCCTAGTTGGGAAGGCCCTTTCAAAATAGCCAAAATCTCTCCTAGCAATGCATATGTGTTAGAATCTCTACAAGGATAACGGTTTCGAAGAGCTTTGAATGGTAGATACTTAAAAAGGTATTTCCCAAGTGTGTGGCAAACAACTTAAAAGATGTCGAAAGGCCGATATGGAAGGTATCGTCTTTAGCCCGTTGTGCTTTTAGTTCGCTTAGTTCACTAAAAGGCAGGGGGCATGTGTTGATAGCAAAAAATGGCATTAATGGTTAAGATTATCAAAATATCAATTTTGGTAATTTGGGCCGAAAATGCACATGTCCCGGGTTAGGTCGAAGCCCTACAGGGCCGAAGGACCACTGGGCTATGGGCTTCGGAAGCTTCCAGCCAGCCCATAGCCTTCGGCCCAGAGGCCTTCGGAGGCCCACTCCGCCGAAGCTTCGGCCCGAGGAGAAGGCTTCGGTGGGCCTGGCCGAAGGCCTACTTCGGGAAAGAGTTAGAGATTGAGTCCGATTTTTGACTAAGTCTTTTACGCATGACCAAAATTTATTCCACAAGATTAGGCTTAGAGATTAGAAGTCTATCCCCGATAAATATAGGGTTGAGGCTGGTTCAGAGGGGCCCCAACACAAATCAACCACAAAGCCCTAGCTTTGAACCGTACTTTACTTTATCTTTACTTTTTCTGTATTCTTCGTGGGTTTGCCTAGAAGGCCTTTGACGTCCACTTCGGAACAGTGGTAATCCTTGTTACTTCGCTTGTGAAGTATCTATTAATCTATGTAACAGATTTCTATCGCCTTTTTACTTCGCCTGTGAAGTATCCGCTAATCTGCGTAAAAGATTGCTACCTTCGCCACTAGTGCAACACTTAGCAGAATTCGGTCCTCAGGCCGAATTGGTACTTCAAATCTGCTTTGTTGCAGGTTACCTACATTCGGAGCTACTCTGTCGGAGGTATTCGGAGATGAGAAATTGGTTTCGGAGGTTGCCAAAACACCCTTCGGTGAGATCTTTGCTTCGACCGCATGCCAACACACTTCGCCAACAGACTTCATCATGACAGGCTTTGCCACGCTCGTACTCTGCTCCAGATGAAGTCGCGCTCGCGCATTGTGCCTAAGTCATTATTCTGTATCTTACTATATCGGAGACTTCGCACCGAACCCCGCTGTTCGGAGGTGATTGTCGCGTCCAGATCCGTTTGGATTTCATCTTCGGTCAGATCAGTCCGAACGCCGAAGGTACCCTTTGGCGGGACACTTCGCACTAGACACCGAAAGGTACCCTTTGGCGACACCCTTCGCACTGTACTTCGAATCAGTCGGGCTCCGCTCGGTTTGCTGATTTGTTCTAGTTTAATTATTTCATTCGGCTAATTGGATTATTTTGTGTGATCTGATTACCTGGTGACTCCACCCCCCTTATCACGGTTACGGGTAGTCGAAACACGATGTCAATGCTGTGTTACACTTAGGCTTGTCCCTAAGTATCCGCACACTTTAAATCATTGAACTGACCCAAGTACGGGGAACGTTTTCGTGTCAACACATGTATATATAATTTACTTACATTGCTCTTCTTTTCCTTTGCAGCATATCATTCTAGCTTGGGCAGCTGCTATGTCGAATGAGTGAGAATACAATCGGCTCAAGGAGAAGGTGATGGCTCTTCAAGGGAGTCTTATCGACTCCGAGAACCGAGCTTTGAGCTTGGAAGAGATGGCTTCGGCAGAGAGGAGCGCTAAAGCTAGGCTGGAAGCTGCAAAGGAGGAGCTCGAGGCTGAAAGGGTAGGGCTCTGGGCCAAAGTTGAAAAGCTTCGAGAGGAGCAGGCAGCTTTGAGAGCTGAACTTGTAAAGCTCCGAGAAGAGAAGTAAGGCTTAGCAGAAGAGGCGAAGAAGCTGCTCGGACAGAAAATTGTCCTTATGATAGAAACGTCCAAGCTCTCCTCTTTAATCTGTGAAATGACTAAATTGAACAAAGCATTTCTCATAGAGAAGATAAAGTGTGAGAGCGCGGCTTCTGAAACCATGGACGTCCTCCGAGGTGTTCTGGAGTATTTTGGGACTTCCTGCACTTCTTCATCATATGCCAATGACTCCTTGCTATGGAAGATGAAGATGATCCAAGCAGCAGCGAAGACAATGAAGATTGCGGGTACTCGGTACGGAGAGATCTCCAGCCAAGAATCTGCTCTTGGAGTGCTTCGTTACGATGAGGACATCGGACTGTCTGTTTCTCCGGAGCCCAGAGCAGCCCCGCTAGATTTGGAGGTGATCTCCTATTGACCCCTTTGCCTAACGTGGTCGCAGCTTGGGAGTCTTTTCAACCATCTTGGAGAGCTAAAGGCCGGTCAGCCGTGAAGGCGTGGATCAACGAAGGCCTCCATCAAAAGCAAGCGCGGACGCAGCCTTCGAGCAGCAAGCCTCCTTCGGACCCAAAAGTTTAGTTCTCCTTAGGGCTCCGCTTATGTAAAAACTTATGTTCTTGTTTTCTTTTGAATGAAAAGACTTATTTGGAAATTTTTTTAGGCTCTCCGACCTTTTTTGGATGAGCTTGAAGTGTTAGAGGTTAACGAAGAGCTCCGTCAATAGTGGGCTACCTTTGAAGCCTTAAGGCCTCACAGGCATCCCCGATATTCAATTCCTCGGGGGAGCCATGGAGAGGTTATACCCAAAATATGTAAGGAACTATTAGCCTATATTAAGGAGGAGAAGGGGGAAGTTGTTAATATAGCTTCTTCATCTTTGGAGTACATTGATTGGTCTGAAGAAGAGTGGTCTAGCGAGGAGCAAGAGAAGAGTAGCCCTGAATGACTTTGGACCTAGGCCGAGCTTCAGTAAGAACAAAGAGATTTCTGGGCTTCAAAGAAGGGGAAACGAGTTAAATGTAAAGTTCTAAATACTTCGGGCTCCAGGACGAGTCGCCTTCAAAGCCAAGCCAACTCTGAATCTAGCTCTAGGCATCGAAGGGGTCTCCACTTCCTCCTTGGCTTAGACACTGATTTTTCTTAGTGTAATAAAATTTATTGAGTAATATACATTGAAATGCTTCTAAAATGCTTTGAAACTGTCTCGTTATATCCTAGCCCCTCTTTGAGGGTAAGCATATTTGATTTTCAAGTGAAGATGGTTACGCACAATGATTGCAATGCCAACTAAGAGTACAATTTCAATAACTTTTTTTCGGAGGCTCGGAGCTCCTGATTATATTGAAAAGGAATTAAGGGCTCGTATTCCGAAATTCGAATAGATGGTCGCTAGGGACTTCATAAATTTCTTCGACCCCGTTGGTTCGGAGTCTGAAAATGGTAGGCTTAGTACTCTTTTTTGGATGTGGTCGCTTCAGACTCTTTTTCGGATGTGTTAGGATCTGATTATAATGGTGGCTTTGGACTCTTTTTACGGATGCTTTCAAGCCGGTGTCTTGGAATCCACTTTTTTGTCTCCCTCGACTCTTTTTACAGATGCTTTCAAGCTAATCGCTCGGAATCTGTATTATTTGGTCTCTTTGGACTCTTTTTACGGATGCTTTCAAGCCAGTGGCTCGGAATCTGCTTTTCATGGTACTTTCCCACCCTAACGGATGCTTCGAGCCGATCGCTCAAAGTCCATAAATTAGGTTTGAATGAATAATACTTACCTCCGCAATCAGCTCCGTCCCCCTAGTGCGTCCACTAGAAGTAGGAATCATCTTAAGAAACATGCATTATTCGAACCATAAGCTTTATTCATTTAGAAAGTGTTTACAAATGATTACAAGGAGCCCCTATGCAAAGTATCGCTTAAGGTGCTCTGCATGCCATGCATGGTTTAATTCTTCACCTTCTAAATTAGCTAACTTAAAAGATCCAGGGCGTCCTGAACGAAAGTTGATATATGGTCCTTCCCATTTATTTCCTAATTTCCCCGGAGCAATAATGGTTTGCAGTACTAAATGGCCCCGTTTAAGTTCATTAAGATTTATCTTTAGGTCATACCAAGTCTTCGTTTGATGTTGATACTTCGTCAGGTTAGCAATAGTTCGAAGCCTTGTTTCTTCAGTTAGGTCTAGCGAAGTTTTTCTTTCATTTTCCATTTCAGGTTCAATGGTGCGAAGGGATCCTCCCTTAAGCTCCGTCGTCGTCATGCCTTCATCTCTGAATAGTAATCTGAAAGGGGTGAAACCTATGGATCTTGCTTGAGTGGTCTGAATGGACCACAAAATCTTTGGAAGTTCTTCGGTCCATAGACCCTTCGCTAATCCTACTAGTCTTCGATTCAGGCCTGACAAAATATTAACATTAGCCTGCTCGATGGATCCATTGGATTGGGGATGACAGACAGCTACAAAACACATTTCAATACCAAGACCTTCGCAAAACTCTCTGAAGGGTTCGATATTAAATTGAGTGCCATTGTCGATTGTCAGCTGTCTGTGGGATCGGAATGGCGACTAGAGGGGGATGAATAGGTGCCTCGACAAATTCTCACGAATGTGATGGCCTTTTCAATCACCCGAGGCACCTCCAAAAAGAGTAAAATCCTTAAAAACTAATTTAGAACACTGTTTCTACCAAGTTGGACTTTGAAACTCCGAATTACTCAAGTCAGCATTTGGATTGCCGACTCACTTAACTCAATCGGAGTATGAGTCACCGACTCACTCAGTCGGTCAATGGAACTGTCTACAAAATTCAGAACTTTAGCAGAAAACATATCAAAACAAAGTTGTCTGCACTCAATCACTTCAGGACCTATTGTAGCTATCAACTACTCAGATGGAAACAACAGATTTATGACATTCTCAAAATCAATAGAAAACACCATGTCTTTTCTGAATTAGGAAAAAATATCTGACTTGAGCTTCAACAAATTCAGAATAGAAAATTTAAGTCAACAGTAATTCATTCAAAGAAGACAAATCAAGGGATAAGCAGTGACCAGAAAGCGATTAGACAAATCAAGGAAGAAACGTCCTGCTCAGGAAAAATCAATCAGACTTGTATTGAAAAGTTTCATGTTTCCTTCAAAAGCATGCTTGCAACTGAGTTCTGCATGAGGATACTAGAAAGCAATTTTAGACAAGATAGAACACAACATTCCCTTAAAATATAAGTTCTACAAACTGAAAGAATTCAACAAAAAGAAATAAGTGATTAGATAGTATTTATTTGGCAGCTTGATGATGAACAGACAATAGATCTCATATACTTCTCATAACCAGTTAGATCAGCACAAAGAGTATATCAAGTGTTGATTACTGATGATTCACTGGTTCAGAGACATTTATGAGAATCAAGTGGTAAATCTAGATCAGAAACAAGAAATAAGTACTATGGATCAAACTGAGCAAGTATTTGGTAGACAGTCTTCAAGAAACCTTCAGGTGTACAAGCAAAAGACCAACAAAAGATTTTAAGAATAGATCAAGCAAACCAAGGAAGAAGGTCAGCTCGCCCATCATCGACATTTCGAATTCCCTGCTCATGGATTCAGCAAACTCGGCCACAAGAGTATGAGATGAACCACTAAATATTATGTCATCAACATAAATCTGAACGAGTAAGAAATATTTGCCATGCATGAGAGTGAACAAGGTCTTGTCAACAGAGCCCATTTTGTACCCAGTGCTCAATCAAGAAAGTCTTAAGGCGGTCATACCAAGCCCTTGAAGCTTGCTTGAGCCCATATAGAGCTTTGTGAAGTTTAAAGACTCTATGGGGGTACTTGAGATGTTCAAAGCCAGGAGGCTTCTTGACATACACATCTTCTCCTATGAAACCATTAAGGAAAGCACTTTTTACATCCATTTGAGAGAGTTTAAAACCACGAGATGGATGCAAAAGCAAGCAAGATCCTAATGGCCTCAAGTCTAGCTACTGGAGCAAATGTTTCTCCAAAATCAACCCCATCGACTTGAGTATACCCTTGAGCCACAAGTCTAGCCTTGTTTCTCACTATAGCCTGATCCTCCCCTGTTTGTTTTTGAAAATCCATTTTGTTCCAATGATATGAATGTTAGGGGGTGGATCAACAAGAATCCAAACTTGATTTCTATCAAAATTTTCAAGTTCCTCATGCATGGCATTGATCCAACTCGCATCAGAGAAAGCATGACTAACATCTAATGGTTCAAAATTTGCAACAAAAGCAGAATTAATGAAGTGAGCATGAGATTGGGTTACTCATTCATTTAGCTCACCGATGATCTGTTTAGGAGGATGCATTCTCTGAATACGAAGCGATGCTTCTCTTTGTGATAGAATCTCCCCTTCAATTCTTGCCGAAGTTTGCTCCATGCTTCCAGAAGTAGAATCTTTAGGTCCTCTTGTTGATGTAGACGAAGCTTCTGGAGATGTCGTAGAGGGAGGTAGTGGTACAACATCATGATCTTCACCATCTGATGGTTCCTCTTCCTCAAAAATAGTTTCACTCATATCGTGCTCACTCGCAAGTTCAAAATCAGAACTAACACATGGAGATGTTTCATCGAATTACACATCACAAGATTCAACTATAGTGTTAGATTCAAGATTGAAAACACGATAAGAGTGACCATGCAAGGAGTAGCCCAAAAAGATTCCATCAGATGCGCGTGATTCAAATTTGTCTAGATTACCTCGCTTTAGGATGAAGCACTACATCCAAATACTCTTAAGTGAGTGACCTTGGGCTTCCTCCCAAAACAAAGTTCATAAGAAGTCACATTCAACAAGGAGCACAAAAAGATCCTATTGGAGATGTAGCATGATGTACTCATGGCTTCAGCCTAAAATTTTCTAGGAGTCCTATGCTCGTTGAGCATCGTCCTAGGCATCTCCACAAGTGTGCAATTTTTTCTCTCAACAACACCAGTTTTGTTGAGGGACTCTTGGTGCAGAAAACTAATGTTCAATTCCATGTTCAAGACAAAAATCTACAAAACAACTGTTCTTGAACTTGGTGTCATTGTCACTTCGAATGACTTTCATTGCATCTGGGAAGTTCATTGAATAGCCTCAATGCTAAGCTCCGAAAGTGTATAAACACTTCATCCTTGCTTAAAAGAAAGAAAACCCAAGAGTAGTGAGAATAGTCGTCCACAACAATGAGAACGTACCATTTTACGCCTAAAGAGCTAACCCAGGATGGACCAATAGTATCCATATGAAGAAGCTCTTCGGGTCGCTCAGTCATCACCATGTTTATGGGTGAATGAGAGGTGGCAACCATTTTTCCAAAACGACAAGGAGCACAAATCATGTTCTTCTCAAATTTGAGCTTGGGCAATCCTCGGATGAGTCCTAGGGCACTCAATCTCACAAGAAGATCAAAGCTCATGTGCCCTAGTCTCCTATGCCACATCCGAAGCTTGGATGAAGGTTCAACTAAAAGGCAATGAGAAGATCCAAATGACTCAGAGAAGTCAGCTCCAAACACTCTCCCTACTTTCAAGATTTTGCAAATGAAAGTGCTAGAAGAATCAAGCACATGAGAGGCATCATGACCAAAGTGAACCTCAAAACCCGCATCAAGCAATTGAGAGACAGACAATAAGTTATAGCCTAATTCCTCAACCAATGCAACATTAGTGAGAGTGAAGTTCTCATTGATTCTAATCATACCTTGGCGTTTCACTCTACTTTTGCGATTGTTTCCAAAAGTAATGTGTTCTCGTTGCTTGGTTAAGGGGAAGTTGGAGAACCATGATGACTTTCCGGTCATGTGGCGCGAACAGCCGGAATCAATAATCCACTTGTTCTCTAGGCTTACATGCCTTCCCTAAATAGAGACAGAAGACCTCGAGTACTTAGTGCTGGGGTTAGTAATAAAGTGTTTAGGTATCCAGCACTGAACAACTCAAGAGTTAGGAAAGGCAAAAGACTGTGTAGGAAGAGAATCATACTGAAAACGAGGTCTTCTTGCAAAGGGTTGAGATCTCCTAAAATGACTCGGACCAAAACCTCTACATGGTATAACATCATATGAAGCATGATGTACACCACGATGGGCATTGTCACCCATATAACTATGAGGAGCCTCAAAATCAGAATAAGTATGATAACCATACTCATGCAAATCAAATGATGGATAATCCAAATCATGAAAGTTCATAGCATGAGCACGACGTTCATTCTTCATATGACGATAACAAAAACCAATCAAATGACCTACACGATGACAATAAGAGCAATGAAAAACTTTCTTGTGTGTAGGTTCATAAGTTTCTGGTGCAAACCTCATAGTTTTTCTTGGTTTTTGCTTGGAGTCTGTCTTGGGTGGTGGAATGGTTATCCTTTTAGGTTGGGTAGGATTTTTGGCTTTCTGAGGGGTGTCTAACTGAGCTCTCTCTTTCTCAAGGGTAGTGGGTAGAGTGAACATAGTTTTGCTTGGGGTATCTGGTAAAGTTCTCTCATAACCCAACCCAAGAGCTAACTTTGCCCTGTCAGCACACATTTTTGTTTTATCCAAAAGAAAATCCATTTTACCCTTCCCTTCAGTACACTTATCCACCATGGAAAGTAGATAATCATTCTTACACTTAAGTTTTTCGACTTGCTCTCTAGCGAAGTTGAGTTGGTCCTTAAGGATGATGTAGGTAGAACATGATGACTGCACATCCTTAGAACACTCAGAACTCTCCAATCTAGCCTTAAGTTCATCAACATGCTTATCTCTCAAATTAATGCTTTCAACAAGTAAAGAACAATTCAAGCATTCATTGATAACACAAGGACTAGAATCCTCCTCCAAAAGTTGTTTCTGAACATTTTCAAGTTTTTCAAGATTTTGAGCATGAATCAGACACAATTGAGCAAGTTCATTCATTACAACAAGACATGACTCACATTCAACATTTTTAGACTTAGACTTCAACAAAATAAGTTCAGTAGAAAGAGATTCAATTTTGAGTTTTAGTTCCTTTCATTGTTTAGCAGCAAGTTTGAGTAGTCTATCTTGTGAGATGATTGCTTCATGTAATTCATCGTTTTGAACAAGAAGCTGGTCATGAGATAAACTAACCTCAGATGAGTCTAGCTCATCGCTGTTGTGCTTCTCATTGGCCATGAAGAAGAGGCCGTTGAAGTCTTTTGTCTTTTCTTTCTTTTCTTCGCTCTTGCATGGCTCTTCCTCATCAGAGCTTGGATCCTCATTTGAGGTGTTGTCGATGTCGCTAAGAGCAGCCACAAACGCTCTAGCCACTCTTTTTGCCACTTTTCCTCTCTTGCCTTTGAAGAAGGGTTTTTTGTCTCTTTTTGGTGTTTGTGTTCATGTTCATTCTTTGCTTTCAGTTTTGGGCAATTTGCTTTGATATAGTTAAGATCACCGCACTCAAAACATCCTCGAGAGCCTCCTCTTCTTTGATCTCTTCTATCATTGTCGAATCTAGTGAACTTTTTGACAATGAGAGCAAGCTCCTCATCGTCCAATGTGCCCACTTGTTCTTTTGTGATAGAGACCAAAGAAGACAAGGAAAAACATCCAGAAAAAGCACAAACTCCAGACAAGTTACCTCCATATGAGGTGCCACTGCTAGAACTAGAAACTAGTGCCATGGATTATGGCAAAGAGTTCCCAATTCCAGAACGAGATGCCTTGGCGATCTCGGTGGACTTAAGCTTACTAAAAGGTTCATCGCAAGTCAAAGTGTCAAAGCTCATGGACTCTTCAATACTTGAGATCTTTACTTCCCATATGCTACGATCAAGAGCATAGAGAAGTTACTAACGTCCCAGTGGAGCGCAAGTTACTAACAATTCCATCAAAACATGCAAACATGGCATCTACAGATTCGTTGGGGCATTGCACAAACATTTGGTATTCTTGGTTATAAGTGCTTTGCCTCCTAGCCTTAATTTGAGAAGTGCCCTCATAAAATGTTTTCAAAGTATACCAAATCTCACGTGTAGTTCTAAGGTGCTGGATCCTGGCAAACTCATTGCGACTCAGACTGATGAACAATATGTTTCTTGCTTTCCTATTACAATCGTCATGTAACTTCTCAGTCTCTGAAGTGCGAGTTTTAGGTATCACATATTGGGAATCAACAATGTCCCAAATAGCACTTCCTCGGCTTAGTAGATAAGCCTCCATGCGCACCTTCAAATAAACATAATCTCGACCATCAAACATCAGAATCTTAGAGTTCTTATCCATGTCGCCATAAGGATCACAAACCGGTTAAGGTCAACTGGTGATCTAACCGGCTCTGATACCAATTGTGGGATTAGAATAGAGACTAGAGGGGGGTGAATAGGCGCCTCGACAAATTCTCGTGAATGTGATGGTCTTTTCAATCACCCAATGCACCTCCAAAAAGAGTAAAATCCTTAAAAAACTAATTCAGAACACTGTTTCTACCAAGTCGGACATTGAAACTCCGAATTACTCAAGTTGGCATTTGGATTGCCGACTCACTTAACTCAGTCGGAGTATGAGTCACCGACTCACTTAGTCGGTCAATGGAATGCCGACAAAATTCAGACTTTAGCAGAAAACAGATCAAAACAAAGTTGGCTGCACTCAATCACTTCAGCACTTATTGTAGCTATCAACTACTCAGATAGAAACAGCAGATTTATGACATTCTCAAAATCAACAAAAAACACCATGTCTTTTCTAAATTAGGAAAAAATATCTGACTTGAGCTTCAACAAATTTAGAATAGAAAAATTCAAGTCAACAGTAATTCATTCAGAGAAGACAAATCAAGGGATAATAAGCAGTGACTAGACCAAAAGGAAACTCAACAAAAACACAGAACCTCAAATTGATTAGGGAAGTAGTAACATACCTCTTGCTTGATTCAGTTCACTAGTATTCAGAAGTGAAGATTAGTTTATCTATGTCCTTGACTTGAATTTGGTACTAGTTCAGATGCATTCAATATCAATAATAAAACAAAACTCAGAAGGAACACTACAGCCAAAATCAAACTGTCAAAGTAACTTTTGAGTACTCAAGGCTTAGCAAGTCAGAAGCTATAGAGCTCTCAGCAGCCTAAAATGTACTGTGATTACACTTCTGTTTAGATTCTGATCAAATCATAAAAGATGATACTCAGAGAATAGCTGAAGAAAATTGAATCAAATTCAAAACATAGGTTTTCAGAAATTAGATGCAGAGACTGATCTGGATGATCACCAAGTCATTTAGTACTGCATTTAGTGCCTATGCACTTGGTGGATCACATGCAAGAACCATAAGGGCTGAAATGATCTTTGCAAGCCATATCTTTCATGTGTTTAACTTAATCAGGTTAATATCAACAAAATAGATGAATATGATTTAATTTCTGACCCAAATCTGTTAAGTGTGGACTGATCCAACAGGGTACTCCTTCATAATAAATTTCAGGGAAGAATAATTTGTTAAACAAGTGAGACAAGCCTGAAATGCCTTCAGCAAAGAAAAAGTTGAGAAGAAAGAGCTGTGAACTGATTCAAGTTGGTAACTATCTCTTGTCTGGTTCATGCACAACAAAGTATTGCTGATGTTAGCAAACAGTTCAGCTTTATAGTTCTGGAAACAACTTTTCTGTATGCTAACAGACAGACAAGAAACTTTTTGCTCAGGAAAAATCAATCAGACTTGTATTGAAAAGTTTCATGTTTCCTTCAAAAGCATGCTTGCAACTGAGTTCTGCATGAGAATACTAGAAAGCAATTTCAGACAAGATAGAACAAAACATTCTGCGAAAATATAAAGTTCTGCTAACTAAAAGAATTCAGTGAAAAGAAATAAGTGATAACACAATATTTATTTGGCAACTTGATCATGAACAGACAATAGATCTCATATACTTCTCATAACCAGTTAGATCAGCACAAAGAGTATATCAAGTGTTGATTATTGATGATTCACTGGTTCAGAGACATTTATGAGAATCAAGTGGTAAATCTAGATCAGGAACAAGAAATAGATTATATGGATCAAACTAAGCAAGTATTTGGTAGATAGTCTTCAAGAAACCTTCAGGTGTACAATCAAAAGACCAACAAAAGATTTTAAGAACAGATCAAGCAGAACTTCCTCAAGAACACTGCTACTATCTGTCCATTACTAATCTTTCAGCAGCACAGTTCTGTTCAGAGGTGATTCTGTACTTTTGATGGACAAAAATGTCATGAAAAGATGATTAAAAACTGTAGCAATCCTCAAAAATTGAACACCAGAAAGATGATCAACAAAAGTTGTAAGAACTTCAGATTCAAGAACTGCAGCAAAACATCACAAAAATGGCCTCAAAAATGAATCCAGAGAAGTTTTCCAGATGCGCCAGGGAGTACACAGAGCTATCGTTGTTCACTGTGTCTTTGTCGAATGATGAACAAAGGAAGCGATAGAGAACAGACTGAAGAACAGAGAAGACATCATGTAAACAAATAGTGTTTTTGATTTTGTAGCTCCTAAAAGTTCAGCCAAAAGAGAGGCCAAAAAGAGGACCTTAACCCTAGGCCTTGGACCCCTTTTATAGGCCACCTTAGGGTTAAAGTTGGTAGCATTTACCTAATTACCTTGGTGTATTTTCAGAATTACAAATTCTGAAAAATACACTAATGTTGACTCTACTTTATTACAACATTGACCCTATACTTTTAATATACTTTCAGAATTTTGACACTTCCGAAAAATACTAAAAGTTTACACCTAATCTAAACTACTAAATGAAAATAAACTCCTAATTATTGAAATTTTAAAAAAACATTTAGAAATGAGACGGGTTTTAGCAAAAACTGACAAAGCCTCCCAGATCATCGACGATCATCGTCAGTCCGCGAACTCGACTGCCAGCAAGTCTCTCCCGCTCTCGATCTCTCGAGCCACCTTGTCACTTGTACTAGCTTCCCTTTCGCTGACTTGAACGACACCTTGTCTTTATTGACCGTTATCCCTTGTCCTACTTGGTCTGCATGCATACATCTGACGTCACTCTCAACTTTGACTGACATACTCGACCATCTGGCATTAGACTCCCTGTCTAACCCTGATCCCTTGCCATTGACAGTTGATGAGTATCTCAACCCTACACACACGAGACAAGCACAGACACACACACACTTCCAAGCATCCATACATGAACATCATAGCAAAACCCCATCAATCACTCATCATAACCTTGAACCACAGTGAAGACCCTCACTTGGTTCCTCACTATCGAGGCACTCCAAACCTGAAAATAATATTTTGCCAGAAAAATTTTTGTACATTCCTTGAAGTGATAGCTGTGAAGGGTTCTGTTTCGACCCACTTAGAAAAATATTCAATTGCTACCACTACAAATTTTGAACTGCCTTTTGCCATTGGGAAGGGGCCAATGAAATCTATACCAGAGTAATAACTTGAAGAGGTGTTGGTGAATGATGACTCTGTCTTCCCATCCATTGACAACCTTGGCAAGTGTGGACTAAAGCCTCCACATCAGCTACTATTGTAGGCCAATAGAGCCCCTGGCAAAGTGTTTTGTCTGTTAAGGCTCGAGGGGCGAGATGGCTACCACAAAGGCCTTCATGAATTTCTCGGAGTATATCTTGGCCTTCGGCTTGGGAAATACATCGGAGTAGGGGAGAACATACTCCGGCCTTGTATAAAATACAGTTGATAATATGATAATTCCGGATTCTTAACTGCGGTCTTGATAGCTTCGGGCCTTCACGCAAATTAGCTTCACCTTGCAATAATTCCATAATTTAACTCCGCCAATCGGTATTCGGTATGCAAAGGACCTCTGTAGGAGAGAGTTGGGGCACCGAAGGGGAGGCAAGCTCTTCATAAAAAGCCCTTATGGAATATCTAATGCTCCAGCTGCAGCTTTTGCCAAGATATCTGCTTGTACATTGTCGGCTCGTGGGATGCTCCGGACAAAGATCCGTTTAAATGTTGCTTCAATCTTGCGGATCTCTTCTAGATACTTAGCAAGTTGCCGATGCCGAACCTGAAAACTTTTATCAACGTGCCCTGCTACAATTTGGGAATCTGTTTTAATAACAACTCTTGTAGCACCAAGGGCACGTGCCTTGTGAAGACCTAGCAAAATTCCTTCGTACTCCGCAATATTATTGGTGGACTTAAATTTGAGCCTTACAGAGTACATTGCCTTCTGCCCGGAAGGTGAAATTATGACTGCTCCGACACCTGCTCTAGATGCTTGAAAATCTCCATCATAGTATATGGTCCATATTCTTTCACTTGATTCTTCCAGAGCCCATACTATAGACGGAGCCCATTCTGCTACAAAATTAGCCACCACCTGTGACTTGATTGTTGTTCTTGCTACAAAGGAGATGTCGAAGGGGGCTAGCTCAACGGACCATTTTCCAATTCTCCCTGTAGAGTCCTTGATTTGGAGCATGTCTCCCAAAGGATAAGAAGTTGGTACAATTACATTATGTGCCAAAAAATAATGATGTAATTTCCTCAAAGCCACTACCAGAGAAGATGTGAATTTTTCCAATTCGGAGTATCAAGTTTTGCTCCGGATAAGGCTTCTGACATAAAATATACCAGATTGTGTACCAACTTCCCATTTAAGTCCATTTCTCGAACAAGGACCACACTGACAGTGGAGCCTGTAGCTGCAAGATAGAGGAGAAGAGTTTCATCTGTGATGGGCACAGTGAGTGTTGCAAGGTTGCCAAGATAATCTTTAATATCATAAAAACTCTTCTGGCACTCTGGTGTCCATGCAAAATCTTCAGATCCTTTTAAGGCTTTGAATATTGGGAGGCTTCGCTCTACGGACCTTGCCAAAAATTTGCTAAGGGCCACGAGGCGTCTGGCAAGCTTCTGAACTTCCTTCAAATTTTTTGGCGGAGCCATTCTCTGCAATGCACTTATTTGTGTCGGGCTAGCTTTGATCCCCGTGCTCAAAACTAAATACCCTAACAATTTTCTAGCTTGAGCCTCGAAGATACATTTTTTAGGGTTGTGGCAAACTCCACATGCTCGGAGGCTCTCAAAAGTTTCTGCTAAGTCTAGACTATGCTGGTGCTTTAAAGCACTCTTTATTACAATATCATCCATATAGGCTTCGACATTGCGGCCTATCTGGTGACCTAGAGCCTTAGCAATTAACCTTGAAAAATTTGTCCCGGCATTTCTTAAGCCAAAGGACATTCTTACATAACAAAAGACCCCCGAAGGAGTTACAAAGCTTGTATTGGCTTCGTCTTCGTGTTTTAACCATATTTGATGATATCCGGAGTACGTGTCGAGGAAGCTCAAAAGCTCGGAGTCGGCAGTGGAGTCGACTAATTGATCAATGCGGGGCAGGCAGGCTTCGGCCTAGTGGGACCCTTCGGCAGCCTGTAGGCTTCGGCTCGACATGCTGGCTTCAGCGGGGCCCACAGAGGCTGTCGCGCCCTGATTTAATAAAATCAGGACTTTTATTGAAATTCCAAAGAAAATCAATAAACCAAGATGTTCATCAAGCGACCACGTACAATATGGGCAATCATTCACGGTTCGTAGACCGCATTAATACAAAAGTGAATAAAAGTGAAGAGAAACTAATAAAATCAAGGGTCCTAGATGAATGCCTCCTTCCAGTCTCGCCTTGACTGGGTCGCTACTCCAGACCTTCATCCTCCTCGTAGTAGATGGGCTCTGATGGTGTAAGTCAACGGGGTGAGTACAGAGGTACTCAGCAAGCCACTGAATGCAAATATAATGCAAGATAATAACAAGGGAGATAGTGGCTAATTTTGAGGAAGCGCGTAATTTGTAAAGCAATTAAATGTGAACAATTTATTAGTACTGAAACGTAAACATGTGTATGCATCATCATCTTCTAACTCGAGGAGTACGTTTTACCTCCTCGCACCTCAGTCCTTACATGCCATGAATAACTCAACCATTCAAACATTAGTAAACTAACTGCGAGTAGTCACACAACCCGCCCTTGACCGTGAGCTCGGCTTTTCGAAAAGATTTAATACTCTGATCAGAGATGTACCACTGTACCCACAAGGCACGCACTCATCACCTACACCAAAGTGTAACGAGATGACCCATTTCACGGGAACTCGTGCCAAAACCTTCCATATGGTTCGCCTCGACTCAACAGCACCCTCTTATAGGTTTCATATGATGCCCCGACGCGTCGGTGCCTCACCATACCCCCCCTTGAGCCTCGTCGGTACAAGGCGCCCTGAGGGCTAGCCCCTTGCCCCCTCCACTATGGTGCAGAGAGTCGGAGAGTTCCATATTTCCAGTTAGGACTTACCCATTAGACTTGTGGTTGGTACGGAAGTGCTTTGCAACAGATCCCGCAGACCGGTCCTTATAGTGCCCCGGGTGCGACCAACCAATGCCCGAGCTTGCACCCGGAACCCACCATACTTATAACTTAGCCAACTCCAACAGAGTCCAGAGACAAGGATAACGAGGAAATTCATATAACAGAATCCAACTATCTACGACTCATTCTTGTTATCTTATAGCAGTTGTGCCGGTACATTGGGCACTAGCTAATATTTTTATAGTAGAGTGATAAGGAGTTAAGGCTCAATAAGCATGGCTTGGGTTGCACACAAGAACGGGGATCTAAAAATATAAGTGTAGGGCTTGATATTTGACTAATGCAATATTAACCTATGAGTTATAGCGATAATTTATTAAAACATGGGCTCAATGATGATCAACTGTTTCCACAGGGGTGGTCGATGACTTGCCTTGCTCCGCGAATGGTGAAGGTGGAACCTCAAGGTAAGACTCCGGAGCGTCGATGGCGTAGTAATCTTCTCGATACGGAAAATAAACACGACATTCAATAAACAATCCAAAAGAAATCATTCATACAAGCATACAAGTTGGAGATAGAGTCTTAAATTTTAGGGAATTGTTACTTAAATATTTAAGATTGATTTCTAATAAGATTTCTGAATCTTAAAACTTGATGTAATTATTTTTCCTAGGGGTTTTTATCTTCCCTTTTTAGAGATGAAGCAAAAGGTATAAAATAACATTATTATTTTAATTGTAGTAAAAATAGTGAACTCAAGTTGTTAGGTTTTCTGAGGTTATTATATAAGTTGTCATGACATTTTTATAAAGTGTTTAACTTTTATTATATGAATTACTTAATTATTCTACAAGGGCTTTTGCAATATTAATTAGTAGATTAAAGTGGGCAAAGTGAACATGCTATTTTTATTGTATTAAAACAGTGGAATAAAGTCATTAAGTCCTCTGAATTTAATATATAAATTATCAAAGGTTTTTCTGAATTATTTAAATGAGATATTAATTAAATCCTAAAGGGGTCTTTTCTTTATTATTTAATAAGATCATTTTGTGCCAAATAAATATATTGTTTTTATTGCATAAAAGTGTAGATAATAAAAAGAAAATTTTTCCAGAATTGAAATGGTAAAATTTGGAGTTAAATTGAGCAAGATATGAATTTTGGAAGTTTAAACTATTTTCCTGAATTTTATTTAAACAGAAAACCTGCGTGGGTCCACAGTGAGCCAGGTCCACCATGGACCCGCGCACTGTGCGCGTGGGCCGATCAGATCTGGACCGTCCGATCCAGATCGGGTGGCCGACAGCGAGGCGGAGCGCTTAAGTGAGATCCGACGGCTGAGGATGCACGATACCGGTCAACCACGGTCAAAAGCATCTGGGCACTTGATCTAGGGTTTTAATCGTAGCTGTTCATTGCAGATCGAGCGGCTGTGCCCACGTCCGGCACGACATGCGGCGAAGGGGTAAGTACCCTTTCTTCTCCGGTGACGGGGGTGCATGGGTGCGGGCGCGGCGACGGCGGCGAGGGCCCTAAGCCTTAGTTCTCGGAAAAAATGGACAGAAGAGGGGAAGGGGGTCACGACCGTACCGGAGTTGGCGGAGGGGGGCGACCGGCGGTGACCCGGCGATGAGCGAGAGTGGAGGGGGTCCTCGGGTCCGACGATCTGGTGGCGGAGAACCTGAATAGAGGCGAGGCCGAGGGAGCGGTGGCGACGGTGGTCCCGGGGGTGTTGACGGCGAGGGAGGAGGTGGCCTGAGGCGTCGGTGATCGTCGGCCGGAGTTCGAGCAGAGGGGAGGGAGAGAAAACGGGTGGCGGTGCTTGGTAACGCAAGTGTTAGTGCTCTGGAGGTGTGGGCGAAGTGCGGTGAGGCCGAGGGCTTTTATAGGGGTCGCCGGTGGCGCATAAGGCAGGCGAATCGAGGGAAATCGGGGGGGGGGGGGTTTCCAATCAATGCCGGCGAGGTTTCTATAGCGCTCGGGTT
The DNA here is from genome assembly GCA_019279435.1 of Zizania palustris. NCBI lineage: Eukaryota > Viridiplantae > Streptophyta > Magnoliopsida > Poales > Poaceae > Zizania > Zizania palustris. The sequence goes on from JAAALK010000282.1 coordinate 30,658,194, forward strand.
AGCTTCCTTGTGGGCGAAATCGTGTTGATTTTAGGGGGAAATGGATCACCGGAGAATGGCAAGTTACGGGGTGAGCTTGATTCGGCGAATCCGGGCGGCCGGCGGCGATTAGGGCAAGGGGCCGACGGGAATGGAAGGGGGAGATCCCCTTCCATTGTTGAAGACGAATCTGATAGGTGGGTCCCGCCTGTCAGCGAGAGCATGCGAAGGAGTGAGGGGATGACAAGCGGGCCGGTGTGGCAGTAGCAGAGTAGAGGGCCTCGGTGGCTGCCGGGTGGGGTCGGCTGGCGTGAGCGGGCGGGAAGCGAAGGGGGCACGCCGATAGGTGGGTCCCGCCTATCGGTGGGCGCGGTCGGACTGGGCTGGGCCGAAAGGCTCTTGGAGGGAAATTCAGGGTTTCGGCCCAATAAGATTAAAAATTGTTTTCTGATTAAAAATAATTCCAGAAAATTAATTATTTGATTAAGGCTTGAAGAACTGTTGCTAAAATTTTGTAAAAATTCTCAAAAATATTTCTTGGCTCCTGGATTCCACCATAAATGTTTCAGCTTCAAACTTGAATTATTTCTCCCTGTTTTGCTTTAATAGGTTTCTTTTAGCCTTTTCTTTAATTACAAAATTCAGAAATTTCTTTAATAATATTTTCCTTTTATTTTATTTCATTTTAATTCTTGGGGTGTTATAGAGGCCCACTTCGAATGGCAGAGTTCGAATCAGATTAGTAAAGTTCAACTGTTTTAGATCTCTTATCCAAATCTTAACCACTTGGCTGAATCCTACTCAATTAGGTGAGATCTCTTATCCAAATCTTAATCACTTGGCCGAATCCTACTCAGATTAGGTGAGACCAGCCCCTATAAATATAGGGGTGAGGCCGATTAAAGAGGACCCCCACTTTCATATCAACACAAAGCCCTCGTTTTGAATCGTTCTTTTACCTTTCAATCTACTTCCTTGTCCTAGGATTAGCTAAGTAACGTCCATCTTCATGGGTTTGCACTAAAAGCCCTATGGTTCACCGCGTCGAAATCACGGTAAACCTTGTTGATTTTCTTGTGAATCTCCCGTTTAATCCACGAAATTATTTTTTATCGTCTTTATCGGTTTTATTACTACCCTTGGACGTTCGGCCTCTAGGCCGAATTGCACTTGATCTTTTACTGTTTTGCAGGGGAAACATCTTCAAAATGATCGTCGAGAAGTTTGGGGTGATTGTTGTTCATCTTCAAGGTCGCCGGAGCCCTTAGGCGATCAGACCGAAGCTTGTCGGTCCAACCGATAGGGCTTCGCCGGTCTGACCGGGCGTTGCCATGCTAGGCCATCAGGCTATTGTTGGCACGCTTCATCGCGCCGTCACCAGCACCCTTCGGTCCGACCGAGGGTCCTTCGCCGGTCCGACCAGGTCCCTCTACTCTGCACTGGAGTACCCTTCGTTGTCACGCCGAAGCCATCTTTGGCGGGATCCCTTCACAGTAAACTACTCCGCACCAGACTCCGTGGTGCCGAAGCCCCCGGTCTGATAGAAGCTTCGTTGTCAGTCTGACGGGGTACCCTTCATCGGTCTGACTGCTCGGAGCCCGCTTCACACCAGAACGTTGAAGCCCTCTTTGACGACCCCTTCGCAGGCATCGGTACGACTGGGAGTTCTACTCCGGTTCAACCGGCCAACAGGTCGAAGCCTTCCCCCCTTCGGGGTACTTCGGATCTATCCCACACTGAGTGCCGAAGGGTACCCCTTCGGTGATACTTCGCATCACTGGTCCGACTGGGAGCATACCTCCGGGCCGACCGCCATTTTTATTGCAGATCAGAATCGGCCCAGTTCTAGCCGGTTTGATGAGGTTTTATTATTTTTAGTTATTTTATTCATACAACGGCTAATCGAACTTTATTTCTTAATATTTGTTTGATTACCTGGTGACTCTATTACCCTTACAACCATTATGGACCATCAGAACGTGACATTGGCGCCGCGTCACTCTTAGGTTTATCCCTAAGTATCCACACATTTTTGGATCGTCGAACTGACCCAATTGTGCGGGCGCGTTTTTGTGTCAATAGTGGGCATGCTTTATTCGGGGATGTGAATTCAATGCACATGCGCCACTTGCCGGAGGCCTTTTTCTTGACGAAGACGGTGTTGGCTAACCACTCCGTATGGGCCACCTCTCTAATGATCCCGACCTTCAACAATTTTTCCACTCCTACTTTAGCAAGGTCCACCCTCTCTGTCGACAATTTGTGGAGCCCCTGGCGAATAGGTCGAACCCTTGGGTTGATGAGTAGGCTGTGCTCAATGATACTTCGTTCGAATCTACGAATATCTTCATCGGACCAGGCAAAGACATCCAAATTTTCTTTAACTACTTCTTCCAACGAAGTAGCAATTTTCGGAGGCAATTCCTTGCCAAACTAGATGGGATAGTCTTTGCCGTCCTTGACAGTGATCTTCGTTACAATTTTACCTTCGGGGCTTGGCCTGGGGGAGGATATATTTGAGAATTCACTTTACGCAGGGGTATCCTCCGAATGGTCTTGCACATTATTTATCTGTCTAGAATCAAGGGGTGGATCATGGCTGTATTCTACCCTTCGCGCTACAGCTTGGTCACCAAAGACCGTAAGCACTGCTCCTTGTGTGGCCATCTTCAAGCATAGATAATTATGATGTGCCACTGCTCCGGATTTATTTAGCATGCATCTTCCGAAGATGACATTATAGGCATAAGGGGCATCAACGACATCGAATATCACCTCCTACATTCTAGTCCGGAGCCCCTCTTTGAAGGTGACCTCGAGGCCTATTTGGTTGAGGGCATCGAGAGGAGGGCCTGCGAAGCCTTGAAGCGGACGAGCTATTAGGAGTATATGTTTCCGCGAGATACATAGCTAGTCGAAGGCCTAGACGAAAATAATATCTGCGGAGCTTCCGCCGTCAACCAGCACTCTCCAAACCTCCGTTCCTGCAATGTCAGCAATGATAACAAAGGGGTCCGCATGAGGAAATTTAATACCCGCTACATCGGTTGTGGAGAAATATATAGGCATGTAAGACCACTCGGGCATTTCAGTAGCCGACAAGGAGTTCCCAATATGCCCTACTTCGAGAACATATTCTCATCGCTGTCATTTCGACATGCCGCCCAAGGTTCCTCCTCCGGAGATGGGAAGAACCACTCGTTTGCCGCGGTCTTGTGTATCTTCTTGCTTCGGAGGTGGCATAACACTGGTCACTGAAGGCTGTCTTGGGGCTTCGAAGCTGTCTACACGTCTGACAGTCTGCACCGGCTCTAGACGTGCCTCGGGAGGGGCTCGGTCAATAGTGCCTCAACCAGAGCTCCTTTCGAGGTACTCGCTCCTCAAAGTTAGTATAGACTTACATGCATCGGTAGCATGGCTCCGATTCTCACTGTGGACACAGCAAAAGAAGGCTTCGCCTCTGCCAACCGCTTCCCTAGCAGCCTCCAGCCACTAACCTTGCTTCCCGGAGCTTGTGGATTATTAGGTGGCAATTTCGACGAAGAGGGGGCAATATTCAAGGCTTCAGAACGAGGATGCTTTTGCCCTCTTCGTCTGTCATGCTGGTTGTCAAAGTGGTACCCTTGTGAAGGAGTCGAAGTCTTTACTTCAAGTTTGACTTCTTGGATGGTTTGCGAAGATGAAGCCGTCCTTCGGAGCCATCCTTCTTCCGACCTAGTATACTCCTCAACGTAGGCCATTAGCTGCGCTACTGAGGAAATATGCTTCTATTGAAGCTTGTCGAGGAGGCCTGCATTTGTGACTCCTTCCCGAGCCACATCAACCACAAATGATGTGGACAACCCTCTTATCTACGACTTCGTATGAGCGAAGCGTTTGAAAAATTTCCGTAAAGTTTCTCTAGGTTGCTGCTTCACCTAAAAAAGACTTCTGGTAGACATAGAGGGCACAAAGGTCCCTTGGAAGTTGCTCACGAACTTCTTTCCCAATTGCTCCCAAGATCCAATTGATCCTGGTTTTAAAGACCAGAACCAATGTAGGGCGACCCCTTCGAGCGCAAGAGGGAAACACTTCACCATTGTATCTCGGACTCCTCCACTGGCTTCGATTGCCAAAGCATAAGAACAGGAGAATTCCCCAGGATCTTCCTCTTCGGAATACTTACAAAGCTTTGAAGTCCTGAATTTAGGGTCGAAGCACACCTGCAAGTCTAGGTGTAACGGAGATTCATCATCAAAAGAAGCATTTTCGGTGCTTCTTTGAATCTCAGAGGCTTCAGGATAGAAGGCAGGACAGTCATCTTCAGGCACCTTCGGGATGACAGGGCTAGCTTGAGGGCGAAGCCTGTTGGCAGCTTCTTGCCTCCACCTTGTCACTTCAGCCTAAAGACGGGCCATCTAGGTTGCCACGTCATCAGGACGATCTTCGTTTCCTCTAGAGGGGACCTCTGGGTCTTGAGAACTTAATAAGTCAGTTCAGAGCATAGTCGGAGCCACAGGAAAGGCTCTGTCGACTCGAAGCATGGATGGAGTCTCAAGAGGGGCTTCGTATGCTCGAGGAAGAGTGTTCATTTTAGGAGTTTGAGGCGGGGGGACCACGAAGGGCCCTCTGACCTCAGTGGTGTTTGAAGATCTCAACCCAGGGGTTCGAGAAGACCTCCAGAGGGGACTAGTGCCTAGGATCTGCTTAGGAGGCATGGCTCTAGAAAAGGATTGGTAGAGAACGAAGTTTTTGTACTAAGTTCTCCACATACAACGCCAACTATTGGCATAAAAGATTACACTAATAGGTTTAGAGAACTAAGTGTTTAACAAATGAAGTGTGTATTTGAGTAAACTATTCCAAGCCTCCGAGATGGATAATAGCTTGAGATAGTTCGAAGTGTTTATTGAATATCTGAGTATTCGATACCCTTTATAGAGTGAGGAGGGGTATTTATAGACCGAATACAAAGGGAAAAGACTTCTTTACCCTCCAATTATAACCGACTAGAAAGATATTGTTTAATATCCTTCATAGGGGCAAAAGAGTAAAAGACTAGTCTAATCAGTGAGAAGATAAATCTTCTATCCTTGCTAGCAACACCCCTTTGGGTGAAGAGGCTTCGGGAGGTTTCGTCACGCCGAAGCCTTGATAGAGGTCTTCGCTATATAGGGCTCCGAATACAGCGGAGCCTTCATGCTTTTATGATCTTCGGAGGTCAAAGCTTCAGACTTCGTTTCTTCTGCTTGTATTAACATGGAAATGTCCTTGAATTCTGGAGGATGAAATATTTTCCCCCAACACAATCCTTCTCTATATCACTGCCATCACTCACATGGTCAGCACCGCCTTGGTCATCGAATGACCCGAAAAAGGACTCATCTATCCGGTCCAACAACCGATAAATTTCATATCGGAGGTCCTCGGGCCTTCGAAAATCTGATATCACTAAGTACATAAGCTCTTATATCCATCCTCATCTCCGCTAGGAAGCTCAAGCATTACTTTCAAGCTCACTCAGTGGAAGTGATTAATGAGTTTCCTCTTGGCAACATTCTTCGAAATCGATACGCCACAAGACGAATTGCCAAATGGGCCATCAAGCTCAGAGAATACACCATCGACTTCAAGCCACGCATCACCATCAAGTCTCAAGCACTCTTCGACTTTGTCGTTGAGTGGACTGAGTCTCAGCTCCCACCAACAAGTGTCATCCAAGATTATTGTACCCTATACTTCGACGGGTCCCTTGGTCTTGAAGGAGTTAGAACCGGAATACTACTAAGGTCCCCTCAAGGTGAAAGCTTGAAGTATGTTCTCCAACTGCTCTTTGTCGCATCAAATAATGTGGCAGAATACGAAGCCCTCTTTAATGGTCTTCGTGTTGCCATCTCTCTTGGGATCAAGCGACTGATGATATATGGAGACTCCAAATTGGTAATCAGTTAGGTGAACAATGATGCTTATTTTCAAGAGGTCCACAAGCTAGAAGACAAGTTCAGCGGCCTTGAGTTTCATCATGTCCCTCGGGACAAGAATTCAGATGCTGACTCATTGGCAAAGCTTGTGTCATCTCGAACGCTAGTCCCTGACGACACTTTTCTTCAAGAGATCCCAAAGCCTTCCATCAAGGCTGAAGAATTGCCATGCTCAGAAGACAAAAAATGACTCTATATGTCGTAGTCATTACCAACAAAGAGGATGACTAGCGCCGACCATTTATTGACTTCATTCTCACCTCCAAGATCCCCCAAGATTAAGGTGCTGCAATTTAGTTATCTCGAAGGAGAAAGCAATATGTCTTGGTATGGTCGGAATTATATAAGAGAGCCGCATCAACTAGAGTGTTGTTGAAATGTGTCGACAAGGCTGAAGGCTTGAAGATACTAAAAGAAATACACTCCGGGACATACGGAAACCATGTTGAGGCCCGGACACTAGTCGGCAAAGCATTCAGAGCTGGGTTTTATTGGTTGACTGCTAACCTGGACACTCGTTCTATTGGTTCGCAGTTGCAAAGGGTGCCAATAATTTGCTAATCAACATCACCTCCCTGCTTAAGCCCTCCAAACCATTCTGTCTTCTTGGTCGTTCGCATGCTGGAGCCTAGATATGGTCGGACCATTCCAAAAGGCTCCCCAAGGGGACGATCGTCTTTTTGTGGCCATTGACAAATTCACCAAGTGGATTGAAGTGATGTCGCTGATGACAAGCACCGCCAAAAGGCTGCGGAGTTCATCCAAAGAATAGTTTACCGATTCGGAGTCCTGAACCAGATCATCACTGATCTCAGGACCCAATTCATGGGCAATGACTTTTGAGAATTTTGTGAGGAATGGTGTATTGAGGTCAAGTATGCTTTAGTAACACATCCCTAGGCTAATGGGTAGGTCGAGCATGCCAACAACATGATTCTACAAGGATTAAAAGCAAGAGTGTTCAATCCTCTTCATAGTTACATGAGTCGCTGGATGAAGGAATTATCTGCTATTCTCTAGGGGCTTTGCTCCCAGCCAAGCAGGGCCACTGGCCGAACTCCTTTCTTCCTATTCTATAGATCGGAAGCCGTTCTACTAATGGATATGTTGCATGAAAGCCCCAAGATTCTCCAGTATGAAGAAGGTGCTGTCGAACAAACCCGAGAAGAAGACATCGATAATTTGAGGAAGCTAGATTGGCCACTTCCATTCAGACTGCTCAATACCAGCAAGGCTTGCACAAGTACCACGATCGTAATGTCTGCAAGTGTTCATTCCAAGTCAGGGATTTGGTCCTCCGCTGAGTCTAATTGGCGGTTGGCTCCCACAAGCTCTCAGCTCCATGGAAAGGACCCTTCATTATTGCCAAAGTTACTCACCCAAGGTCCTATCGCCTGATGCATGAGGATGGCAAAAATTTGGTGAACTCCTAGAATATCAAGCACCTTAGACATTTTTATCCTTGAGCAAGATAAGTCGTTAATATTATTTCTTAATAATAAACACATTTCACTTTTCAAAGTATCACCTTTTTCTGTGCATGAACACCCACAACACCTCCACTCTAGCTGAGTGCTCATGACCTGCTCTGATCTGACTACTGTTGGTTTCTCTGGATTTCCTAAATGATTTCCACTCTCTGAGAGTGATAGCATCATCTCCCGACCATGCAAAGCTCATATGGTTCCGTATAGCGTGCATGAAGCTTGAGTTCCCTGCGCTAAGTGAACCCGAGCTATGCTAGGTCGCTCGGGATCTTGCCCTAAGAACTCTCGAAGTTCATTTTTTTGGGGCTTTCTTTGCACTCAGGCATTTGTGAATGAGTACTTTGGCTAAAGTATTCATGATTCGCTCTGACGTAGTCATTGTCAAGATCATTCACTTGCTCGGGGTCTTTTAAAAGCATTTGTCTTAGTCCTGACTACTGCAGTTTGTCACTTGACTGTTTGTGATGCTGATGGTTCTAAACAGCATGCATGCAGCCTAAGTTCCCTGCGCTATACAGACCTAGGCTATATTGATAAAGTCAGTTTTCAACACTGTACACAGTCAAACGGGCATAAGAATTGATAACGAAGAAATTTTTATTACATTTCCAAGAGATGTACATATACAAAAGTTTCTTTTACTCTACTTTTTATCTACTCAATAGGGTCAAAACTACTCGGATGTTCTGTATACATGCAGTTCTAGAGCATTCTTGAGTACGAGAAGCCCTGCGAGTCGGTGAAGCCATGTGAATAAGCCTTTTAGCATATTCTTAAATACATGTTGCCGACTCGCCAAGCGAGGCATTGGTCTCCGAGGACATGCCCTGGTCCATCGACGAGTGCACCCTCACTGACGCTTTAAACAACTATGACACTATTAGCTCCGAGGTCAGACCGATCTTAGAAATAAGTGCCAAGATCAACTACTGTGCCAAAGACCCGCCTCTCACTAGGGCACTCCCTAAGAGAGGGCAGTCTTCATCACTAACACCCGTGTCATAGAAGTGTTGTGATACGAGCTCACTACCACTCGGATGTAGCTTCACCGCATGGTCTATACTCATACCATATGGTAGCATTCCCGAGCAGGCATGATGCTGACCCGCCCTACCGAGTTCCATGGAGAAGAGGCTGGAGAAGATGAAAGCCAAGAATTTTATCTGCTCAAGAGGGCTTCCTTCTCCACATCACCCCACCACACCACTCCAACCTCATGATGTCGAGGGTGGCGAGAGGTTAATAGCCCACTCTAGCACGCCGCCGTAATGTCGTCACATGGGCTCGCTTGGCCACGGCACAACATGGAGAACCGCCATAAGGTCACCACATGGGCTTGCAATCCCATCGCTAAACGCCGATGATAATGCTGCTTCTCTCCTCTAAGTATGCGCCGCACGACTCTAGTTAGCCTGCAAAGGCACTCTCTAAATGATCCTACAAAGGATCCATCAGCACTCCAATAGCAACAATGTGGGAAGTTGCAAAACATCAAAAGTAATGGCACTCACTCAAAGTCTAGGGGCTACTATTAGCCCACCATGAAGCCACGATGCCAAATTATCAGAAACTTGATTTCTCTGACTAATGTAAAAGAGTCTTCGAAGAATTGGATATTCAAAGGAGGAAGAAGAAACACATTAAGCAAGGATGTTGGAGAAACCGACACCAAGGGTGCCTATTTATAGGTTGGAGTCAGAAGATCAGAAGCAAATTGCTATCCTCCCATTAATGGCGAAACTCCATAAATATCGCATTAGAAATCACGCCATCAAAACTCCATAATGCACCGGTCAACATCCACATCCCTGCATGCATGTTCAACATGACTCATCGCCTTGCCTTGAAAAACAGCTCGATCGATTAGATGTCTAACGCCCTTGATGTTTCGGCTCCATCAAGACTTTCTCCACTAGACTCCAATCGCCAAAATTCATGATATTTAATACCCCCTAACAGTTATATCCAACTAAGTCCTTAATTCCCGCAAGAACTTTATAAGTCATTCAAATTCAATTTTTTATCGGCTCTTAAGCGTTTTTTGGATTTGTTGAGGTCTTCTCACTCTGTATCTAGGATCCGCTCTACCTGAGTCGAGAAAGACCTCCTTTTCCGATCGCTTAACAGGTGTCTATTCGACTCTTAAGTTATTTTTGGATTATCATGATCTCTTGCTCTGTATCAACGATCCGCTCTAGCTGATTCGAATCGATCCATTTCCGATTGCTTAAAGAGTCGTTTTTTCCGACTAGCTTTGTATCACCTTACGGATTATACGTGGCATCGACAGCTCTGAAAAGAATGCACATGGCCAAAGTTTCCCTACGCTAATAGCCTACGCTACATCATATAATCAAATGGTCACAACCAGTCGAACTCCATGCAAGATATAAAGTGATAAAGATTGCAATATATTCAAAATGTTCATGTCTTACAAATACATCATCCACATTTTTTCACTCGGTAGGTGCAGGGGGTAAATCTCGATGTCAGAAATAAAGGATTCGGTGGTCTCCCCGACCTTAGCATGAATACGTTTGACACCTAGACTCACTGACGTACGCCGACCACCCTGCTCGAATGTAGTCTACCCGAGCAGATGGATAAAGTGCCTGAACAATCCCGAGTGCATGAACAACTGCCATCCTCATGATATCCTGCGTCATCTACCTCAAGCCTCTCATCAGCACCCTTGAGTCGGGCCAATGACTCCTCTGTCGACCACTCCGAGCTAGCGGGCTCATCATCAATCATCTTGACTAGCTTCTCCGGACTCATCTAATAAATATTAAGAAGCCTCTGAGTGCTGGACATACACTGCTCCAAGTCAGCAAATTGAGCCCCTACTCGATGATGAAGATCTACAAAGAAAAACAAGCATTCAGAGCATGTATCGGTAGAATTCGCCAGGAAGAAAGAAGCCTCTAAAAGAAGTTCATTCTTCTGAACTCATCGAGCCATTTCTAAGTAGAGGCTTCTAACTCAGTGTGCTTTCTTCGTCCTCTCCAACTCAGCCAAATCTGTATCCCTCTGGGCTACGGCCTTGCCGACTGACTAGTGTGCTTTCTTGGCGACCATCTCAAGACACTCTCCTCACGCTGACAACTCTGCAATATTCGAAGAAAAGCTCACCAGGATCTTTTGGTTGTAGTGCTTAAATGCTTCCAAGTACTCAGCCACATTTCCCCTAAATGGCCGAATAGAGGGACGAGCAGGAGATCATGGTGTACCCTTGACCACAATGGCAATAGCGGGCGGCTCCCTCCCTGTCGTGGCAACTTCCTCCATGACAGCTCCAGCGGCCGATGGTGGACCCACTGACCTCCATGGTGGTGAAGGCCCAAACGCTACCATATCACCTAGCTACAGTATCTCAGCACCCAGTGGTGTCGTGTTGTAACCTTCCACACTCAGGAGGTCAGGAGACCTTCGAGCCTTAGATGGCTCCAATTGCACTGCATAAACCACCAAGTAGGTGGTCGACACACCGACATTGGCTGCCCTAACCTAGATTCGGCTTAGGCAGCATCGATGGATCAGCACTACAGAAAGGAATTTGGGGAAAATTATAAAAAACCAATCAAGAAGATCAAGTACATCTCGACATCATTACCATGTAGACCACGGTAATGGCCAACTTCTATGTCCACAAACTGGGACCCACGCCTAGGGAAAAACTGGTCAATGGGATCGAAGAAGGAGGTGGTGGCTGTGAAGGTGAAGGAGGAGATGGGGTGGACATGGAATACGATAACACCGTGGCCTCAACTATCACGGGTGTCATCTCGGAAGTCTCCGAGTTTGGCCTACCTCTCCAACGAAGGACGAACGGATCTTTAGAAGCCCCTATGTCATCTTCTCACTCGCCGCCACCCTGGCCGAACTCCTGGTTGACCACCGACTGGGTGAAGCCTCCGCTAACCTCTTCAATTTCTTGTCCTGAGGAGGACAAGCTTCCTTGATCTTCCTCTTCTTTCCGGACTCACCTTCGTCTAGTCCAATGTCTTTCTACTTGACTGCCCGAGGGTGCTCCAGTAGTGGTGGCAGAGAAATGAAGGCTGCTCGACCCTACACGTCTCAAGGTTAATACTTGGAAGACGATCTGCAAACTCCAAAAACACCCATAAAAAGGAGGGGCAACCTTCTTCCGGGCATGGAAAGCTGAGTCTGAAGTGACGAGGGCATGGATAACTCTTGATCTCTAGCTTGCTAGCGAAGACGCTCTGTGCCCTCGCCTTTGCCTCTGACCCACTCAGTTCCTCAGTCGACTCCCTAGTCGGGTCTACAAGACCCAAATATTAGAATTCTGGGTGAAGCCGCTGCTTCGGCAGTTGAACCCGGCGAAGCATGAAGGTCACCACTACATGGAGGTCGGTGATGTTGGCTTTCGAAAGCTGACGTACAAACTGCACCAACTCATTGAAATGCCCTTGTTCCTCCGATGGGCATCGGTCGGTCCAAGTTAGTGTTGTCCTCGACACTTGGTCTAACTACGGAGACAGGGATGGTTCATTGTTGGCTACATAAAACCAACCCGATTGTCAGCCCTTGTTGGAGGTCGGAAGGAGCACCAAGATGTACTCCGCCGCTTTCCCCTCACGAAGTTAAATCCCATACCCACCGACCACCTTGCTACCAGAATACTGCAATCAGAAGAAGAGGTGGAAAAGATTGAAATGGGGCTCAATCCCTAGAAAGGCCTCACACATGTGGACAAAGACAAAAAGGTGGAGGATGGAGTTGGGATTCAAGTTGCAAAGAGAAATGTCGTAGTGATGAAGAACACCTCAAAGAACAGAATGCATCTACAACCCAAAACCAAGAGAGAAGAAAGAATCAAAAACAACGAGCTCGTAGGTACCGGGAGAAGGGAATGACTCGCCACCGGCTATGCGCCTCCAAGACAAAAGCTTTGGGGGATTAACGATTGGAACTCCTTCACCCAATCGACCGATCTCTAAGAAGCAGTCACCATCATCAAAGCCTTGGAGGAAGATGCCAAAGGTTTGATATTGAACAATTGATGGGCTTTGCGATAGCAAACTACGCACTCTCAATGCCGAGTATGGTTGCGAGGCATGAGGGTATCAAATGAAGGAGAAGTTTCGGGAATTGGGGTGAAGGATCAAGGTATGCCAAGGAAATTATTTATAACCTTCGCTTCCTCCTCAAACTGTTCCGGATCACCGAAGTGTCGCAATTTCCAAACACGTGACCCCAAGCATTCTCATCATCAATTATGCCAGCACAATTTCCAAAACCACGAGAAGATTTCAAATCACGTGGTGGAAGTTGGAGTAAAAAGCAACAATTGCTCTAAATTTATCTGCCGAAAGTAACATTGGAAGTTACGAAAATCCATTTGGAACTGACGACACTGATAGGCTCCACTCCGTTTGGCCTCTTTCGCCGATAAAGGATTCAGATGACTCCACTAGTCGTTGACACCTCAAGTTTTCGGAAAATATTTGAGACTAAAGCTTATTTTTCAAAGAAACATCAATCTCGGGGGCTGCACTCAGTAGGTGCACCTGGGCAGTGCACCGATTGGGAACATTATGTCTCCAACAATTACTTGGATGTCTCTCCATCTACTCCGAGTTGACCACATGCCGAAAAAAGCTCGGGGGTTGTTGTCGGGGATATGACCCCGAGTACCGTTCTAAGTGGTTTCGTGCTGACTGCTAGACAATTGACTAACTCATGAAGATTGATTTTTGGGGGACCACAAGTCCCTGAAAGGCCACACTCGGGAAGAGGTCTGTCCAAGTGCTGGTACTCCAATGGACGACCTTCAATTACCAAGGAAACAATCATTTCTATAAGGATCATCATTAATTGTAATAGTTATTTTTTTCCAATAATCACCAATTATTTGGCTGTTTCTTCAATGATTAACATAGTGATAAACTATCTGTATCCCTCGATTCCTCTCATATAAAGGGATCAAGGGGGAACCTACATAAGGGCAACGAGACAACTAGACAATCTATGCAGGTAAGCTATCTAAGCTATCCGACACACATGCTAGAGAAGATTCATTGGGGAAAGATTTTCATCCCTCATTCATAAACACACAGGAGTAGGGTTATCATCCTCCAAGAGGTCTGAACCTGTCTAAAACTCTTTCGAGTCCTCTCTCTTTTTTTTGCCTCATCCGTCGAGGTAACCATTGATCTGTAGTCATGATTCTCCCTTTCTACCTACATAAATCACAATGCTGGTATCCCATAGGCTATTATTGTTCCGATGCAACGACAAGTACACGAAAATTAATTAGCGGTCCGTATGCATTTTAAATTTCAGTTTATTTGACTTTTGCCAAATTTAAATAACAATATATTAACATTACAATGTCAAATTAAACTAATTTCATGTTATAATTGTTAATATAAATTTTATTGATTATTGTTGAAGTAGTTTAACCTAAAAATAAATAAATGATTACTTACTAGTACTATATATTTGCAGTAAGAAACACTTAACAACACAACTCGTACAGTGTTTTTAAGCCTTTTACATATTATTCTGGCAATGAATTTGCATATTTTCTAAGCTTATAGCGGAGTGACTCCTTAGACCTTAGCCCTCATTCTCCGAGTGCGAATGCAGCCGCATCGAAGGTTTCAGAGAGCCCGGTTCCTGTCTTAAAGGTGACCTTCTCCGACGAGGCCTCGGCGACGTAGACCTCGACGACGCTTAGCCAGAGCAGCAGCTCCTTGGTCTTCACGCCGGTGATCTTCTTCAGCTTCCCCTTGTCGACGAACGCCGTAACCTCGCCAGCGTAGGAGACGGTCTGTTTGATCTTCTTGAAGGTGTGCTCGATCTTCTTCTTCCTCTGCAGCAGCCACATGAAACCCGTGTCACGGTTATACCCGAACTCCTGGATGTCCTCCAATGGTAGGAGGCCCTTGGGGAGGCCGACCTCTTCCAGCAGCTCGATGGACTTCTTCCTGCAGATGCCATCTCCAATGGCGATCTCAGCGCCGGCACGGTGGCTCTCAATCTGCGACGCCATTGGCTTAATTAGTTTCTCTCTCGATCGCCTTAAGAGTAGATTTAGCTGGCAAGATAAGTTGAGCTTGCTGCGATGGAAGATGAGATAGATCACTGCCAGTTTATATAGATAGATGCCTCAAGGCCGGCCTATGTACGTACTGTTCATTCTGAATGAGACGGGAACTTGCTTTCAGACTAGCAAAGAAGAACAAGGTCTGGAGTCATGACACAGTTGCACACCGGCCTTTTCTGACCATGCAGTGCAGATCAATTCGGGCGCACAAAGAACCTGACCAAGTCTACAATAATACGGTTATATATGCGTGTATCTGGCCAGCCAACCCAACCAGAGATGACTTACCTGACCAATTCGCAGTTAGCACTGGTCCGGTCCATTTGGTTGGGCTCATGGTCATAGTACTGGACGCTAGGTAAAATATCTGAATATCATTGCACAAGTTATCTGAAACCCGGTCAAAATTAAGTTTCACACGCTTTTTTGTGACTTCAAAACATGCAAGTTTGCATAGTGAATGTGCTATATCACCCAGGAGATAGCAGCATTCAATGTTTTCAAAACTACAAGAAGAAAGCATTAAAAACAAAGCGATTGTGCTATGTAGTGTTGTCCAAACGGGTGGCCTGGGCCTAGGGCCATGAAAGCATGGCACGATTGTAGACTAGTCGACAGACACGACACAATTATTTATTGAGTCAGGCCGTGCCTATCTATGGGCCAAATTGATAGATGAAAGAGGCTTACCTATGTCGAGCCAGTTTAGTTTGATTAGATGACATGCTGTATCAGCCTAACTACAGACCACTCCTCTATCATCCATGCACCGTTGCTATTGGTAACACTCAAGAGTTTATATGTGGCTTGGAGTTAATGGGCCAAGTGGGCTGATTACTTAAATGGGACCGCTAGCACGCTGGGCTATGCTAGTAGCCCAAGCATGGCACGGAAATATGGGCCATGTCAATACAGGCCAAATTGTGATCGGGTCATATCATGCTTGGACGAGGCAAAACTTCCATGCTCTAGGCTAGCGCAATAGGCCCGTGTATTTTGGCTCGGTGCTATGTCACCTCGCACCGCAAACAAGCCATTCCATGTTTTTGAAGCTTAAAAAGAAGCGCAGAAAAAACGTAATATCAACATGCTTCAATCAGCAATAGAAGTTGAACTGCTCAACTGTTAATGTGATTCGATCTTACTCCGTTGTAACCATATTACAATGACTTCAAATGACATCAATTGTCAAGGAGTTCCTCATGGCAGGCTAGTCTCTCTCTCCATATATATTTAAGTGTATCAAATCCATACCTTGATGTGTCATTGCTAGCTAATAAAACTTGTGTCTATTTCATAACTTCTGAAAGTGCATGATTGTAGACCAGCCAACACGACATGACACAATTATTAACTAGGCCAGACCGTGTCTATCCATGGGCCAAATTGATAGCCCATGCATAGCACGAAAGAGGCTTACCTATGTCGGTCCAGTCCGGTTAGATAACCTGATGTATCAACCTGACTACAGACCACTCCTATGTCATCCATGCACAATTGCTGTTGGTAACACTTAGGAGTTTATATGTGGTCTGGAGATAAATGGGCCTTGGTTAGGCTAGCACGATGGGCTAAGGTAGTAGCCCAAGTACGGCACGGGGATACGGGCCATGTCAGCACATGCCCAATTGTGATTGGGTCATACTGTGCTTGGACTAGGCCAAACTTTTGTGCTTCAAGCTAGTTCAACAGGACATTGTCTTTTGGCCTAGTGCTATGTCACCTCGCACCACACACAAGCCATTCAATGTTTTCAAAGCTTAAAAAGAAGCACAGAAAAACAAAAAAAAGTAATATCAGCATGCTTCAATCAGCCATAGAAGTTGAACTGCTCGCTGTTAATGTGATTCGATCTTACTCTGCTATAACCATATTACAATTACTTCAAATGACATATCAATTGCCAAGGAGTTCCTCATGGCAGGCTAGTCTCTAATATATTTAAGAGCATCAAATTGATACCTTGATGTGTCATTGCTAGCTAATAAAACTTGTGGTTGTTTCATAAGTTCTGAAAGTGCACGAGTGGATAACATGCCATTTGAGTGATCGGTTGTTGTGATCTGAGATTAGCCTAGCCCTGGTCAGTCACACATTGCTTGTGGATCTGGCAATGTACCAATGTTTGTTAAGACTTTGTTGCTTTCAAGTAGTTGGTTGCCAATAGCAAAATAATAGATCTGAGAAAATGTTGCTCTCGTTGCGCAGCACAAAAATTCTTGATTCTGTGTTGTGTTTTGCCGGATGAGCTATAGTTTCACTACTACAAACCGCTACTGTAGTGGCATTGGGCAAAAACACTATAGTGGTGGGCTATTAGAGGCCCGCCACTACAGTGGTACCAGGCGCTGCCGTGCCAGCGACCACCACTACTAGTGGCGGTCGGTGCTGACATCAGCACTGACCGCCACTAGTATCCACTAGTAGTGGCGGTAGCTGATGACGTCAGCACCGACCGCCACTACTATAGTCACTAGTAGTGGCAGACAGGAAATTGTTCAGCCACTAATGTATTGATGACATCACTGACGACCGCCGCTACTATTCTAGATATAAATACACAACTTCTTCCTCCCCGAGCCCGAAGCTACTGGAGTTCATATTTTGGTCTGTACAATGGCGACAAAAATCTAGAAAAAGAGGGGGAGGCTTTGTTTTCATTTCTTTTGAAGGATTTCTTTCTAGGAGGTAAATCCATGCCGAATATCACATTTATTTTGTATTTAATCATGTATATAATGAGTTATTAGTGTTTTACTAATTTAGGGTTTGTGAATAAAATTTTCAAATATTCTTCCATTTATAGTGTTTCATTCTTCCAAATGAAGAAATATGACCCTCCTCACAATTATTCATCACTTGTATACATTTTTATGTTGTTATAATCTCTTTTTTAATTTGATTTATGATTATAGATCTAGAGTTATGTTGTTTGGAGAGAGAAACCAATGTAGTTAATTTATTTAATAATTTATTTTCTACTTAATACATAGTTTGAATTAAAGCATTTTAATTAATGTTGTTATGAGAGATATATCAATATATTTTCAATTTGTAAATTACTAAAATCAACAATAATGAATTTATTAATATTTTTTAAAATAATATGTTTTAGATGGAGCACAAGTCCTGGATGTACTCATCCAACGACGGAGATGTGGTGACATATTTTAATAGAGTAACCGAAATTACTGAAGCTGCAGCACAATATGCTTTTCGTCAGAGTGAACCGGCAATATATTGTCCTTATAAAGTTTGTAAGAACAAAGCGATGTATCCGTGTTCAGATCATGACCATGCGATTTCACTTGTTGAAAAATGGTTTCGTGAAGAAGTACTATATATGGACGAAACACGGTGAGATAGGTGAAAACCCTCCTGATGATTCTGATGTGCCGTAAGATGCTCATCAACATAGAAGAGGCTGTTATCATACATCCGACATAACACATGATGTTGATCAACATGATGATGATTACACATTTTATGTGGAGGAACTGATGCGAAATGTTGCGCCTGAGGTGCTGTTGCAGAGAACTACAACGAAAGGCTACGATAAATTTGAAGCACTTGACATAAGAGATGGAAAACCATGATAGAGGGCTACACGACTGAAGAAGTCATTGAGTTCTACACAGATTACATAAGATATGGAAAACCAATAGGAGTTCCCGTGTCCCGGCACCATGGAAGACTCATCGGTAAAGGAACTAAAGGCATGAAAATCATACGAGACAATAGCTACCAAACAGTAAGAGAATCACATTACAGTGTCATGCATCAGTTAGCGATTATGAGACCATATGTTGAACAACACCTACAAGAGCTTAATGAAAAAATGAAGATCGCGATGAACAATGAATTATGAAAGAGCACAAAATTCATTTCACATCATTGATGAGGGATCTAAACCTTTCGATTGGAGAAATCGATGAAGAGATGATGATAAATAAATTGTCTTACGGTCCATTCAGCATGGTTAAAACATGGCAAGCGTATGACATCAATGGTTTCACATTCTATACCAAAGCAAAGGATCAAAAGAGTCAGTGCCAAAATAGTGGTGTTAGAGCAGATGCAGAAGACAACACTGGACAAAAGAATACTTACTATGGATACATCGAAGAAATATGGGAACTTATCTACGGGAACTCTATAGAAATCCTCGTATTTAAGTGTCAGTGGGTCAGACATCCAGAAGGTGTGGAGGTGGATGATGACGGGTTTACGATAGTTGACCTTAATAAGGTGGGTTATAAAGATGACCCTTGGATACTCGCTCAATCCGTGGCACAAGTATTTTACATACTTGATCGTAAAGACGAGAAGAAATACATCGTTGCTCCAGGAAAACAAAGAATTGTTGGAGTTGATGGAGTCGAAGATGAAGAAGAATACAATCAGTTTGATGAGGTGACGTTCTTCATTGACATATCAAGGATCAATGTGGTTGAAACAAAACTGTCATTTGGTAGTGTGATTCCTTATCTACACACCGATGGCGATGGAAAATTAGTGCAAGGCTAGATCATTTATGTTTAGCTTAATAGATTGTGCGCATTTTTAAAATCAATTATGTCATTTGGCAGTGTCATTTATGTTTAATGTGTATAAAACTAACAGGCCACCAGTGTCATTTTGTTTAAGATATTGGTAATATAGGTTATTATTTAATTATAGTTAATTATTGTCTAATCTAATCAAAAAATTCCATAATAAAAATAATAATAATAATAAAGTATAAAATATATATTGAAATATTTTTTAGTAGTGGTGGTCGGGTGTAATCAGTGACGGCTATTCTGACGTCACCAACCCACCACTACTATTCCTTTTAGTAGTGGCGGTCGGGTGACATCAGCGGCCTGCCACTACTAAGAGGAATAGAAGTAGCGGGAGGATTAGTAGTGGTGGGCTGGTGACGTCACCACCCGCCACTACTAAGAGAAATAACAGTGGCGGGAAAGATGATGTCATCTTGTCCGCCTCTGCTAATACACCTATATATAGTTTTTTGCTCCCGCCCGGACGAAACCCTAGTTCATTTGCAAATCAAACTCCTGCCGTCCCAGAGCCCTTTGCCGTGCGCCGTCCCCGTCGCCGCCCCGGAGACCACCGCCGCCCTCGGAGACTGCCGCCGCCACCGGAGCCGCTCGCCATCCACGTTGTCGCCCCAGAGACTTCCAGTGCCACCGGAAACCACCGCCACCCTCGGAGACCGTCGCCACCACCGTTTCCCATCGCTGTCACCGGAGCCGGCCCGTCGCCACCCTCGGAGCCCGCCGCCACCCCCCCGGAGCCCTTCGCCATCAGAACTCTAATAGGTAATGTTGCACGGGTGCCACAGAATTTTTGCTAGCTAGTTTGTAATCCCCGTTTGCACTTGTTATGCGATGATGGCCCACGGCTACATCGACCTGTAGGGTAGCATGCTTGTGCCAATTTATTTCTGCATTTTGAGGTGTTGTCTGCACTGCATGCAAATTGCCAATCAACTTTTCGTCTCTTAAATTACTCTGATGTACATCAACTAGTCGAATTCCCCTGCAATTATATGGGATATGCACTAATGCATATGAGTTATATATGACCGAATGAATTGTCATTATATTGTTCACTATTGTTTTGTTCTTTTATTCTGGTTTGGGTTACACATGGAATAATGTATTGGCATGTACTATTTTTTTCGAATATTTACATACAAATTTTAGTTATTTATGAAATTCATTTGATATGCACGCTATGTTTAATCAAATTAAACTATCATAATTTGAACAAACCATAAATACAATATATATCCTTTTCATTTTATGGATTTGCATGGTGGTTTAACTCAGTACATGAGAATAAAAGGCTCTTTCATATTTACTTTGATAGCACAACTGCACAGTAGACATTTTTAACTTAGTCCGTGTCGTGGCATGTTTGGGGAAAATTCTAGTAGCTACAACTATTTTAATAATCTAAAATTTTGTAAACACTCTAGTAGATTTTTCGTTTGAGATGATAAAAATCAGTAACCATAGGAAAGGGCCTATGGCCTAGTGGTTAAGATAGCCAAATAACACCTCTAGGCCTGATGAGGGGATTGAGACAATTGGAGATGCGCTGAATAACTTTGTCTTATGGGCGAGCCGAGATATCAAATTACTCCAGAGGCAGTCTCCGACAAGTTCTTAGAGTAAATCGCCTATTTTATCATCGCAATCCCCCACATATCCTTCATCTCACGTTATGCAAAATATAAGATCTTTATCACCCATTGATGAGTGTGAGATGGAGGAAGAGGCAGAGAATGAGCCAGTACCCGATAAAGTGGCAGATCATCAAAAGGCTCAAGAACTTGAGGAACACGTGCCCGAAAAAGTGGCAGATCCACAAATGGCTCAACAACACGTGCCGGAGGAAGTGACAGAACCTAAATTGGCCGAGCTTGATCAAGTAGAAGTGTCAGTTCCAGTGGCCAAGCCTGATCAAGTGAAAGAGTCAGTTCCAATGGCCGAGCCTCAAGTGAAAGAGCGAGTGCTATTGCCTAAGCCCGACACAAAAGTGCTAGAGCCTCTGCCAGTGCTAGTGCCTGAGCCCGAGAAACAAGAGACATGCTCAAAGCCCACAATCCACAAGACAATTGTTCAAGATGGGTAGTGTTCTGAGCCAAAATCTGAAATGCTTAAATTCTTTACTACTGTGGGGCAAACACGTTCTATGCCCGTAGAGGCTCCCTTAAAGGCTTCAGTACAAAAGCATGCAGGCTCACTTTCTACGGATCAATGGACCTACGGAGATGAGGATTATATAGAATACGAACCAGGCAAACCATTCTTACCCCAATGAGTACTTCCGAGTATGACCTAGGAGATGAAATAATTTCATAACTGGTACCTCGAAGCGTCTTTGTTAGGAGTTACACAAATAGAAGTTAAGGTTCCAAAAGAAATATTCCACTGCCCAGAGTTTAAACTTGCACTATTTTTCGACGACTTCCACCGGATGTTTCATCTGAAGCGAACCGACATCACAAGCATGATGCTCTGGTGCCTGTAAGTAGTTTTTACTTTGTCAATACAAAGCAAAAATCAATCATGTCTTATATTGACTAGTGTTTCATAACATATGCAGTTTGAATTCATGTTGTGATAAGTATAATCAATATGGGTACTTGAACCCATCATTGATAAGTCAAAGTACACTGAACTCAGTACTAAACCAGAACGATGCAAAGTACTAGAGTGCGGGTCAGAAAAAATTTCAAAGGAAGATTTTCAATAAAGACCAAGACGCACTTAAGAAGAGTAAAAGGAGTTGTGCCACGTTGTATATTGCGCGGTGCATGTTTGAATGGAAGGACAGAGACATGATAAGCGAGGCATATAATTTTAAGTAAGTATACCCACTATATCCACTTAATCACATTTTATCGATTATGAAACTAACATAATCACATATTACTTTTTTCGATAGTGATCATTGGATTGCACTTTTGATATACCCGAAGAACTCAAGGGTTTGGGTGCTCGACTCTCTCGACAAACCCAAAAAAGAATATCAAGATATAATAAATGTTCTTCATAGTGCATATAGATATTACGTGGAAAAGTTAGGTTGCCCACATGATCCACAAAGGCCGAAAGAAATGCATATCAGAACCAACTATCTGATAATATTATATTTTGAAATTTCTTAATTGAATTGATAAAGCTAAACTATATATCGTTCTAACTTTGTCTATTTTGAAGTGTCACAAAAAACCTCCTTGTTTGGTGCATTGCGGGTATTATACTTGTGATTTCATGAGCAATGACTTAGGAAAGTTTGTGCGGACAGTCTGTGAGGATACTAAAGAAGTAAGTTGATTTATTGTGTGTTAATCTAATATAACCTGCAACGTATGTACTTATATGTTACATGTGCAGACATCAGGTCCATCAACCGTTGCCGAGAAGAGCCAACTCTCTGAATAAAAAATGTATGGAATCATATCAAGGATGTGTCGCTTCATGATGTATGAAATTCTTCATGAGCATGGAGTATTCTTCGATCCTAAGGGTGAAGTGTCCAAGCATCCAACTCAGAGTGTGTTGGCGTAAAATATCACGCTAACATGCTTCGGAGATTAGAAACTAACAAACAAAGTGTTTGTGAAGTAAACTATTTCAAGCCTCTGAATTGGATAATAGCTCAAAGCAGTCCGAAGATGTGTATTGAATAACTCAGTCTTCGATCCTCATTACAGGGTAAAACGGGGGGTATTTATAGGCCAAAACCTTGAGGAAAAGACATTTTTACCCCTCTATTACAACCGACATAGTGGAAACTATTCGGTACCCTTAATAGGGCTAAAATGGTAAAAGACTAATCTAATGAGAAAGAAGATAAGTCTTCCATCTTAGCTGGCAGGGAAGGTCTCTGAATAGTCTGCATTCGAAGATATACTCCGAACAAGAGTCCGCCTTGATCCTTCAAACTTGACCCAGTACTAAACCAAAGTTAGATACGGGAGAACTTCGGTTGAATAGACTGCCTTCGTCTTGTTACTGTAGTGACCCCGAGGATGAAGTATTTTCCCCCAACAGTAGCCCCTCGAATACGCTTCTCCGCTTGATCTGTAAAGTTAGGAGAGCAGTATACACAAGAAAAATAATCCTGCGTAGGGGTTAACAAGTTTAATCCACCTTCGGAATATGCTAGGATTCATAGCTTCGAATTAATTTCTAAGGGAGTTCTATTCGAACAATTCTGAAATCAACTTTTATGAAGCTAGAAAACCCTTTAGACTTATAAGAAATAGCCGTTGGCCTTTTTCTTCCAGAAGAAGTTATGCGCTGCGTTAATTTCGCAAACCGTAATGGTCAAGAATGTGAAACGGCAGGTCTGAACGGTAAAAAATTGTGAACCGAGGCTATAAATAGAAGACCTAGAAACTTCTCAAACACCTTTCTCACCGTCTTTGCGCACTCAACCATTAGCCTCCAAACCTTAGCTTCAATCGCTTGGTTCGAATCAATGGCGAAGACAAGCTTCAAGGCTCCTGGGGTGGTTTCAGCCCTAGCCCGGCAACAGGCCATGGCACCGGCGGCGGCGGCGCCGGTGGGGAATCCTCAGCAGATCGGTCCCCATGACCTCTTCCCTGCTTCTTCGAAGTATTCCGACCAATCTTACAAATTGGGGCCATCTACCTGCAAGAGGAAGACGATCACAACAGTGGTTGAAGGGAAGATTGGTTCGGAGATTAACGTCCGCAAACCCGGAAAGGAAGCCATCCCTTCGTCGTGGCTTGGTGAAGTTGTCGTCTTCGAAGCTTTCTTCGAAGCAGGGTTAGGACTCCCAGTGGTAGACTTCCTATCGGAGGTATTAGATCTCTTCCATGTCACTCTTCCTCAATTGTCTCCGAATGCAATAGCGCGCCTGGCTATCTTCGAATGGGCGCTTTGGGCTGAGGGTTGCGAAGGAAGAGCGGAAATATTTGCAGCGCTGCACAAGGAATCTTACCAGCCGAAGACTTACCAAGGCTCCGGAGGGGATAAAATCGTAGTAGCCTTTGGGAGTATCAACTTCAGACTCCGAGATGAATTCCAACTACGATTTCCAGCGAAGGCTATCAACGCCAGATGGTACACAGATTGGATTCTCCGGTGGTTCTACGCCGAAGTTGGAGTAGGCAGTCATTTGGCCGGACCCCTGCAAGACATATACTTTTGAAGAGAGGCTGAAGTCCACCCAGATCCTGGCCAGCTCGAAGCTCGCCTTAGTCTGCTCCAAAGAATTAGTCACCACATGAGCATGCGGGACTTAGCGGAGGAGTTCATCGGGCTCCAAATTCCACCTCTGATGGCGAACTAGCCTATCACCTTTGAAGAGGATCCGGAGGGTGGACTCCGAAAAATTTCTTCGAACTTGAGCCCTACAGGTAACTTCAAAAACTACGACATGTTTTATATACAATTGTCTGATGAAATGACTAATAAAAACTTATCTTTCAGCTTCTCAAGCCCCTATGACTTCGGAGCAAGTCGTTCGAGCTTCGGAGAAAATTCTTGGAGCTCCTACTCCGGCTAAAAAGGAGTGGAGGAGGAAACTGGTGGGCAGTTGGGAGCGACTTAACCGAGTATGGGGCGTACTCGGAGCCGTAGCCCCCCTCTTTCGGATTGGGTGCCTTCTGAGCAAGGCCCGAAGAAGAGGAAAGCAGATGCTGGGACTTCGGCACCGGCCAAGACTCCCGTGAAAAAGTTAGCCCGAAAGCCTAAGAGTATGGCTCCCTCCCGGCCTGTGGCTTCGCCTTCCGATTCATCTAAAGATGAGGGGGTGAGAGAAATGCAAAGGTTCCTCATGGACCTTATTACCGAAGACGAAGTGCAGCCAAATGTCGAAGTTGTAGACACTGGTGACATAGCAAGTGTGCCAGCTGCTCTAGACAGTTCCGAACAGGCTGGGACCTCGAGGGTCCAGCCTGACTTGCCGAATCAAGAAACCCCTGCTGCTGAAGGTGGAGTCGAAGTTACAGCTGAACAAGCTTCCATTCCGGATGAAGTGGTAGCTGTTCCTCCAAGGGAGGCTCCGACAGCCAACCCTTCGGTTCCAGACCCCGAGTCTGATGAAGACTTCAAAGGGGCCTTCGACCCTCCAAGAAGCCTCGTACTCATTCGCCGACAAGATTTCGGTGGTAAACCTCATTAAGGCACCTTTTTCTTCACCCTGCAAAATTATGCAATATATAATACCTTCGTTTTGGCAGGGTCTGCTCCCATGGAGACGACTCCCCGTGCGAAGACTGCTCCTGGGACCTCGAAATCTCCAGGGTCAGTTCCAGAAGCTGCACAGATGGGACCCAGAAAAGGTAAAGGCAAAATGGACCCCTTTCCTACTCCGAACTTAGGATTAACCCCGTCGGAATCGACAGACGGAGGACAATCTACGGAGGGGTGCCAGTACACCGAGGTTTCCGGGGATGCAGCACAGTGCTCCAGCCCTTCACCCAACGAAGATGATCAAAGGGTTTTGTCCATGCTCCCCCTCCTGGCTCCTTTTTTGGAGCGAAGGACCGGACTTCGGGCCCTACTCGAACCTTTGGATCAAGCTAACCGCAAAGTTGGGGAACAAACTTAGTAGCCATACTTGGGGAGGCTGAAGGATCAGAGCTGAACGCAGCCTTGGAACGGGCAGCATACCAGGTACGAAGTATCTGCAAAAACAAGATTAATTTCAACTTATGAACAATTTCTCACCTTGCTTTTTCTTTTCGCAGCAGATAGTCTTGGCTCGAGCTGCAGCTGTTTTGAATGAGCGAGGAAGTATTTGTCTTAAGGAGAGGATTACTGCCCTCCAAAGGAGTCTTGAGGGCTCCGAAATTCAAATCTCTAACTTTGACGAGATGGTTGCAGTGGAGAGGAGAGCTAGACTTGGTCTGGTGGCTGCAAATCAGAAGCTCGAAGCCGAGCAAATTGTGCTTCGGGCTGAAATAGAAAAAATGCGGGCAGAACATGCAACTGCGGGGGCTGAGCTGGTGAAGCTTCAAGAAGAAAAGACAAAGGCCATGGAGGAGGCCAGCAACCTACTTAGCCAAAAGAACTCTCTGGCTACGGAGGCAACTAGACTATCTTCTGTGGTAGACGAGCTGTCTTCGTCAAGGGATGCCTTAATTGAAGATAAGGTGAAGTCGGAGAAGGTAGTTGCGGAGGTCATGGATAATCTTTTAGGTGTCTTAGAGTACTTCGATACTCTTTGGACACTACCTTCGAGTGACAACGTCCTCTTACTGCGACGGCTGAAAATGATCCAAGCGGCAGCGAAGATGATGAAGACGGTGGGTATTCGGTACGGAGAACTCTCCGACCAAGTATCTGCTCTCAGAATACTTCGTTACTATGAAGATCTAGGGCTATCAATAGCACCGGACTTGGGGGCGGCTCCTATTACCTTCGACGACAACCAACTACTAAACCCTTCGAAGATGTGGCCACAGCCTAGCAAGCCTTCAAAGCATCATGAAGAGCCGAAGGTCGAACAACGATCAAGGCTTGGATCGATGAAGGGCTTCGCCAGAAACAAGCTCGGTCTCAAGCTTCAAGCAGCCTGTCTCCGCCAGACCCGCAGGTTTAGTTTTGTTTAGGGGTCTGAATATGTAAAAAATATGCTTTCATCTGTTATGAATGAAAACTTATTTGGAAATGTTTTTAGGCTTACCAACCTCGTATGGATGATCTTGAAGTATTAAGTGTTATCGAAGAACTTCTCCTGGTATGGGCTACCTTCGATCTTTTAAAACTTCACAAACGACCTCGATTTCTGATTCCCCGAGAAAGCTCCGGTGCAATTGCGCCCGAAATACGCAAAGATATATTATCTTATATTAAAGAGGAAGAAAAAGAAGTTAACTTGGAAATCTCATCTTCCGAAGACATTGAATGGTCTGAAGAATAGAGTACTGCTGAAGAACAAGGAAAGAAGCCTGAATAACTTCGAAGCTAGGAGAGAAGCCCCGAGGGACTTCGAACTTGGGCTGAACTCCAATAGGAACAAAAAGATTTTCGAGCTTCGAAAGGAAGGAGAAGAATTAAACGTAAAGTTATTAGGACTCCCGGCTCTGGAACTAGTCGTTCTGGCTTTAGTGGTAGCTCTAGGGATCGAAGGGGTCTTCGTTTCCTTCTTGGTATAGACACAGATTTTTCATAATGTAATGTAATCTATTCGAATGATAAAGATTAAGATTTTAAAATTGTCTCCCTATTTCCCAGCCCCTCTTTGGGTGTAAGCAACTTTGGAGTGTAGTCGAAGATGGTTAGGCGCAATGAAAAAGACTTAGGAGTACAATTTTGGAGGCTCGGAGCCCCTTAGCAACTTAGAGATTGATTAAAATCTCACAAAATGTCTTCGACTACTTGGAGTCTCAAAACTGGTAACTTAGTACCTTTTGTTTGAAAATAGTCACTTCAGAGTAATTTTCCGGACACCTTAGCATCCAAAACGATTGGTCACTTTGGACTCTTTTTACAGATATTCGAAGCTTATCAGCTCCAATTCTATTCTGTTTGGCCTCCTTCGGCTCTTTTTGCGAATGCTATCAAACCAGTGGTTCGGAATTCGCAATGGTCTCCTTGGACTCTTTTTACGGATGCTTTCAAGCCGGAGCTTGGAATCTGCATTGTTTGGTCTCCTTCGACTTTTTTACGATGCTTTCAAGCCGGTGGCTTGGAATCTGTTTTTCAGTGACTTTCCCACCTTGTCGGAAGCTTCGAACCAATGGTTCGAAGTCCAAAAAATTGGTTCAAATGAATGACACTTCCCTCACAGCCAACTTCGTTCTTCCACTGCGTCCACTAGAAGTAGGAAGTGTTTGAGAGGTAGGCATTATCTGAACCATGAACTTTATTAATTCAGAAGGTGTTTACAAATGATTACAAGGAGCCCCTATGCGAAATATCGCATTAAGTGCTCTGCATGCTAGGCATGCTTTAACTCTTCTCCTTCTAAATTAGCTAGCTTAAAAGAACCAGGGCATCCTAAACGGAGAATAATGTATGGACCTTCCCACTTATTTCCTAATTTCCTGGTGCTATAATGCTTCACAAAACTAGATGACCTGGCTTAAGTTCGTTAAGCTTAACCTTTGGGTCAAACCAAGTCTTTGTCTGCTGCTAATACTTTGACAAATTGGCGACAACTCGAAGTCTTGTTTCTTCTGTTAAATCAAGCGAAGTTTTCCTTTCTCCTTCTAATTCAGGGTCGGTGCTGCGAAGAGATCCTCCTTTAAGCTCCATTGGCATCATAGCTTCGTCTCTAAATAATAGTCTAAAAGGAGTGAAACCTGTGGACCTTGTTTGGGTGGTCCGGATGGACCATAAAATCTTTGGGAGCTCTTCGGTCCACAGCCCTTTTGCCAACCCTACTATTCTTCGATTCAAACCTGACAAGATATTACCATTGGCTCTTTCACAACTCCATTAGACTAAGGATGGTGCACTACAGCGAAGCATATTTGTATGCCAAGATCTTCGCAAAACTTCCTAAAGGGCTCTGCATCAAACTGTGTCCCATTGTCAATTGTGAATTGTCGAGGAACTCCGAACCGGCATATAATACTTTTCCAGAAAAATTTTTGTACATTATTCAAAGTGATAGCTATGAGGGGTTCTTCTTCGACCCACTTGGAAAAATACTCAATTGCTACCACTGCGAATTTGAAATTTCCTTTTGCTACTGGGAAGGGCCAATAAGGTCCATGCCCCATCTGGCCATGGGCCACACTGGGGCAATGACTTGAAGAGTTGTTGGTGGGCGATGACTTCTTCTTCCCATCAATTGACAACCCTAGCACGTGCGGACTAAGCTCTCCACATCAGCTACTATTGTAGGCCAATAAAGCCCCTGGCGAAGTGTTTTTCCTGCCAAAGCCCGAGGGCCAGATGGCTACCACAAAGGCCTTAATGAATTTCTCGGAGTATTTCTTGACCTTCGGCTTGAGATATACATCGGAGCAGAGGGGAACATACTTCGGCCTTGTAGAGAATACCGTTGATTATATGATAGTTTCAAATTCTGAGCTTTAACCTAGAAAGCTGTGGCCCTTCAGGTAAATTTGCTTCACCTTGCAACAATTCCACGATTGAACTCTGCCAATCAGTACTTGGAATGCAAAGAACTTCCGCAGGAGGGATCTGTGTTACCGAAGGTGAACTAAGCTCTTCGTAAAAAACTCCTTCCAGAATGTCCATAGCTCTGGCTGCAGCTTTTGCCAAGGTATCAGCTTGCATATTTTCAACTCTAGGTATACTTTGGATGGAAATCCCTTTAAATGCTGCTTCAATCTTACGGATCTCTTCCAAATATTTTGCAAGCTGGGGATGACGAACTTGAAAACTTTTATCAATGTGCCCTGCTACAATTTCGAGAATATGTTTTAATAACAACTCTTGTAGCCCCCAAAGCACGTGCCTTTTAAAGTCCTAACAAAATTCCTTCATACTCCGCTGTATTATTGGTGGACTTAAAGTTGAGCCTTGCGGAGTACATTGCTCTTTGCCCTGAAGGTGAAATTATTACCGCTCCGACACCTGCTCCAGATACTTGGAAAGCTCCATCAGAGTATATAGTCCAAATCCCTTCATTTGATTTCTCCGGAGCCCATACTGCGGATGGAGTCCATTCTGCCACAAAATCTGCCACCACCTATGACTTGATCGTTGTCCTTGCCACGAAGGAGATGCCGAAGGGTGCTTATTCGACAGCCCATTTCCCAATTCTTCCTATGGAATCCTTGCTTCGGAGCATATCTCCTAAGGGATACGAAGTTGATACAATCACATTATATGCTAGGAAATAATGTCTTAACTTCCTCAAAGACATTATCAGAGCATAGGTGAACTTATCAAGCTCAGAATATCTTGTTTTTGCTCCAGACAATGCTTCGGATACAAAATAGACTAGATTATGTACCAACTTCCCATTGAAATCAACTTCTCTGACAAGGAATGCACTGACGGCGAAGCCAGTAGCTGCAAGGTAGAGGAGTAGGGTTTCATCCGCAATAGGCACCGTGAGTGTAGCGAGGTTACTGAGATAATTCTTAATATCATCAAAACTCTTTTGACACTCCGGTGTCCATGCAAAATCTTCGGACCCTTTCAGTGCTTTGAAAATGGGCAAACTTCTCTCCACAAACCTTGCTAGGAATCTGCTAAGTGGTGCAAGGCGGCCAGTTAGATTTTGCACTTGCTTCAAATTTTCTGGAGGAGCCATCCTTTGTAATGCAGTTATTTGAGTAGGGCTAGCTTCGATCCCTCTACTTGAAACTAGATACCCTAACAACTTTCCAGCCTGAGCCCCGAAGATACATTTTTTGGGGTTATGACGGACTCCACATGCTCGAAGGCAATTGAACGTTTCTGCTAAGTCTAGGCTATGCTGGTGCTTTAGAGCACTCTTTATTACAATGTCATCCGTATAGGCTTCTAAATTGCGGCCCATTTGATGACCTAGAGCCTTAGCAATTAACCTCGAAAAAGTTGCCCCGACATTTCTTAAGCCGAAAGGCATTCTTACATAGCAGAAGACTCCCGAAGGAGTTACGAAGCTTGTTTTGATTTCATCTTCACGCTTTAACCAGATTTGATGATAGCTAGAATACACATTGAGGAAGCTTAATAACTCCAAACCAGCAGTGGAATCAACCAATTGATCAATTCGAGGCATGAGATAGGGGTCATGGGGGCATGCTTTATTCAAGGATGTAAAATCAATACACATGCACCACTTCCCGGAAGATTTCTTCCTGACGAAGACTGGGTTGGCTAGCCATCTGTATGAGCTACTTCTCTGATAACCCCAGCCTTCAACAACTTTTCCACTTCAGCTTTAGCTAGGATGGCCCTCTCCGTAGATAACTTCCGGAGTCCTTGTCGGACAGGCCGAACCCTCGGGTTCACAAGTAAGCTATGCTCAATAATATCCTGACTAACTCCGGTAATGTCTCATCAGACCATGCAAAGACATCCAAATTTTCTTCCACTACTTTTTCTAATGAAGTAGCGACTTCTGGAGGCAAATCCTTGCCAAACTGAAATGAATAGTCTTTGCCGTCCTTGATAATAACCTTCATTACAATCTCTCCTTCAGGGCTTGGTCTTGGGAAGGACTTCTTCGAAGGTTCACCTGAAGCAGAGATATCCTCCTGGGTTGCCTTGTACGTTGTTCACTTGTCGCGGGTCAAGAGGGGGGCCATGACCATATTCTGCTCTTCGCGCAGTGGCATGATCTCCGAAAACAGTGAGCACTCCCGCTTGCGTGGGCATCTTCATACACAAATAATTATGATGTGCCACGGCTCCGAACTGATTCAACATGCCCCTCCCGAAGATAACATTATATGCGTACGGGGCATCCACAACATCGAAAATCACCTCCTCCTATCTGGCCAGTAGCCCCTCTCCGAAAGCGACCTCCAGACCTATTTGGCCGAGGGCATCAAGAGGGGGTCCTGCGAAGCCTTGCAAAGGATGAGCTGCAGGGAGAAGATGCTTCCTGGAGATACAGAGCTGATCGAAGGCTTGGATGAAGATAATATCTGCTGAACTCCCTCCATCAATCAGTACTCTCCGAACTTCGGTCCCTGCTATGTAGGCAGTGATGACAAGTGGATCTGCATGCGGAAACTTTATGCCAGCTGCATCATCTGCGGAAAAAGATATCGGCACATGGGACCACTCAGGCATGGTAGCTGCGGACGAAGAAGTTCCAATATGGCCCACTTCTCGGACATATTCTCTTTGCCGTCTCTTTGACATACTACCAAGACTCCCTCCTCCGGAAATGGGGAGGACTACTCTTTTTCCTCGATCTTGACCATCTTCCTGCTTCGGAGGTGGCATAATATTGACCACCGGAGGTTGTCTTGCAAGGTCGAAGTTGTCTATATGTGCCACGGCCTAGACAAGCTTCGGACGCACCTCGGAAGGAACTCGGTCAGTAGTGCCTTGACCCGAGGTTCTTTCAAGGTACTCGCCTATTAAAGCGAGTATAGACTTGCACACATCAGTTGTGTGACTTTGATTCTCACCATGGACGCAGAAGAAGAAGGCCTAGGCTTTGCCAGCCAGCTTCCCTGGCGGCCTCTAGCCGCTGGTCTTGCTTCCCGAAGCTTGTGAAGTCTTAGGGGAAAATTTCTGCGGAGGTGCAATGTTCAAGACTTCTGAACGAGGATGCTTTTGCCCCCAACGCCTGTCATGCTGGACTTCGAAGTTAGGCCCCTACGAAGGTGTTGAAGTCTTCACTTCCAACTTGACTTCTTGGAGGATTGACGGAGTTGAAGCAGTTCTCCGAAGCCACCC
This sequence comes from Zizania palustris, assembly GCA_019279435.1. Taxonomy (NCBI): domain Eukaryota; kingdom Viridiplantae; phylum Streptophyta; class Magnoliopsida; order Poales; family Poaceae; genus Zizania; species Zizania palustris. The sequence goes on from JAAALK010000282.1 coordinate 30,690,511, forward strand.
TTCTTCTGACCTAGCATACTCTTCAAAATAAGACATCAACTGAGCAACAGAAGATATCTGTTTCCGATGAAGTTTATCAAGGAGGCTCGCATGGGTAACTCCCTCTCAGGCTGCATCAACTACAGAGGATGTAGTCAGCCCTCGAATTTGCGACTTCTTATGGGCGAAGCGCTTGAAAAATTGACTTAAAGTCTCTCCAGGCAGCTGCTTCACCTGGAAAAGACTTCCTGTATACATTGGGGGTACGAAGGTACCCTGAAAGTTAATTATGAACTTCTTCCTTAATTGCTCCCAGGTTCTAATTGACCCTGGCTTCAGGTACCAGAACCACCGCAAAGCCACCCCTTCGAGAGCAAGAGGGAAACACTTGGCCATGGTGTCCCGCACTCCTCCACTGGCCTCAATTGCCAACACATAAGAACGAGAGAACTCCCCGGGGTCCTCATCTCCAGAATACTTGCAGAGCTTCGAAGTTTTAAACTTAGGGTCGAAGCGCACTTTCTGCACCTCGGGATGCAACGGAGACTCGCTATTGAAGGAAGCGTTCTCCGGGGCTTTGGGATAAGGAAGTTCGTCATCTTGGGGCACTTCGGGAATGACCGGGGTGGCCTGAGAACGAAGCCTATCTGCGGCTTCTTGCCTCCACCTTGCCACTTCAGCTTGCAGACTGGCCATTTGGGCTGCCATGTCGCCAAGACCTTCTTCATCTCCTCGAGAAGGACCTTCCGGGTCTTGAGAACTATACATATCAGTTCAAAGCGGAATCTGAGTTGGAAGAGGGACTCTGGCTGGCCAAAGTATAGATGGAGTTGGGGGAGGAACTCCGTATGCTCGCAGAAGGGGAATCCCTTCGGGGGTCTGAGGTGGAGGAATTACCGAAGATCCTCCGACCTCGACTATGTTCGATGATCTTACTCTGGAGGTCCAAGGGGACATCCGAGTAGGACTACCACCTGAACTCTGCTTGGGAGGCATGGTTTGAGAACTTGGTAGAGAACGAAGTTTTTTGGACTAGGTTCCCCACGGACGGCACCAACTGTTGGCGTAAAAGATCACGTTAACAGGTTTCGGAGATTAGAAACTAACAAACAAAGTATTTATGAAGTAAACTATTTCAAGCCTCCGAATTTGATAATAGCTCGAAGCAGTCTGAAGATGTGTATTGAATAACTCAGTCTTCGATCCTCATTATAGGGTAAAACGGGGGGTATTTATAGGCCAAAACCTTAAGGAAAAGACCTTTTTACCCCTCTATTACAACCGACATAGTGGAAACTATTCGGTACCCTTAATAGGGCTAAAATGGTAAAAGACTAATCTAATGAGAAAGAAGATAAGTCTTCCATCTTAGCTGGTAGGGAAGGTCTCTGAATAATCTGCATTCAAAGATATACTCCGAACAAGAGTCCGCCTTGATCCTTCGAACTTGACCTAGTACTAAACCGAAGTTAGATACGGGAGAACTTCGGTTGAATAGACTGCCTTCGTCTTGTTACTGTAGTGACCCCGAGGATGAAGTATTTTCCCCCAATAGAGTGATTGGGCCGGAAGACCTAAAAGGCTCACACAACAAATTTCCAAGAATTTTGAAGCTCGGAAGAAAAAAGAAGATGCGCAAGATAGGAGTTGGCCTTTCGAGAAGAAACATTAAACAAAATGAGCATGTATTTGTGAAAAATTGTTAATTTTGAAGTTTTGATAGATGTAAACTTTTTAAACTTGATGTGTGATGAAATGTAAACTTTGTAAATTTGTAAATTGATGAGATGGGTTGTTGTGTGTTGATGTTGTGTTGCTGTTGTGGATGGCTGTGGGAGCATATAATTTTTGTGGTTGTTTTACTGTTGTGGATGTGGATGGCTGTGTGAAGCTGTATATTTTTGTGTTTTTGTTTCTAGGACTGTGTGAATTAAGGTTTATAACATTCTGTGTAATGGGGAAAACATAGTAGTGGCGGGCACGCTGACGTCATCTGCCCACCACTGATGTTAGCCATAGAAGTGGCAAGCAGATGATGTCAGCGAGCTCGCAACTGCTGTTGACACAGCTGTGGCGGGTACTCTGCCCGCCACTGCTAACCAGGGTTAGCAGTGGCGGACTGATTGCCTACCACTACAGTACTTTTTTGCCCGCCGCTACAGTGTCGCTTTGTAGTAGTGTTTATAGAACTCTTGGATCGCCATTTGTATTCACAGAAGAAGGAAAATGAAAACAAATGAACAATCACGCGCACATAGAAGAGAGTGGTTTTGCGCGCGCCACCCTGGTTACTTGTTAGCTTCTCTTTTTTCTTGATCGTAAAATACTCAACAGAACGACAAACATGCATCCTAGCTACATGTTATTAGAGCTCCATAATATAGATTGTTCTCAATGAACTCCAAAACCAGGACCCATAAACTTATTCTGTAGCTTGATGTAAACATCCACCCCTCAGGTCCATGCAAATATGTGTACTACATCTAAGTGCAAGTGATGTACACATTAATACATAGATGAAAAGTAAACATGCATGATTACATGTGATGAGGGCATCTCCGACATTGTTAAACCCAAGACTCATATATTAGAACCAACTCCAACAGAAATACAAGGTCCAATCACTCGAGCCCATGCGTGACAATTAAACTATCAGGTGAAATCGTTTCTTGTATTGTATACACATACAAAATTGAATGGAGAACTACTAAATTCAGTGTGATGCTATTATTTTGCTTAGGAATGAAGGAAAAGAAGAAGAAAACTGAGCTACTTCATGTTGGAAAAATCTGCCACGTCAACATGTAGATAGACTGCATTAAAAGCATCATAACTTTGGAATCCCTTCATCAAATGGAATGTTCGAGTACTCTTTGGAATGCTGATAAAGTCTCCTTGGAAGATAATATATTTACTCAACCGAGATATCCCAGCGAAGGCAGGAGAATCACTACTTTCCTTCTTCTAGTCAATCTGTTTCCTTTTTCTAAATAATATGTTTAGGTAATAATTTAGTAGTTTCCATATGTAATAAGTTTCCAAACATTGGGAATGTTCCTAGGGCTATAAATACCTTAGAGACTTCAGTTGTGAACCAGTTTTGGTTGAATACAAAGTTTAGCTATGCTACTTTGCCAGTTGAAGCCGTGATCGATTAGATCGCCGTTTTGCTGTTCTAGAACTTACCCCTTGTATCCCTGCGAATTTAGTGTGAGTGCACACTTGTTCATCTTGTTCTTGCTAGTTCTCGATTGCTTGCAGGAACAAGAATCCTCGTGGTTTGGTTGATCACGCTCTGTAAAGATCACGAACAACCTTGGAGTTGGTGTAGCGATTGCTAAGGCGCAACGTCCCTGGATGGTTGTAGTCGGATCGTGAATGTCTTCTCCTTCTACCAATCGACCTATCCTCTCATCGAAAGATCGGGCCACCCGAGTCCCCATCAAGTGGTATCAGAGCTACAGTTGATCACTGAGAGATTTCAAGTTTTATTTTTTCCTACGGTCCAGAATAAAAGCCACAAAAAATTAGTTTACCCAAGAACCAAGCCTCTTTGAGCCTATTACTAGTTCTGCTTAGTATCGTTTTTTTGAGTTTTTGGTTGCATCGTCTTGTGAAGTTGCTGGTCTTAGTGTTTAGTTTGTTTAGAGTTTCGAGTTCTTGTCATGTTTTTTACCACCGTGTTTTAGTCTGTTTATCAATTGTTTAGGGTATTTTTATCCCTTAGTTTTTGAGTTCAAATCAAATTGGAGTCGGTTTGTTTGTTGGAATTCGAGAATAATTCGGGCAGGTTGTGCAGGTGTTACTAAAACTGTCATATCTCGCACCTGCCTACTCGGATTGGAGAGTTTTGATATATTTTGGAAATCTTACAAGCAGATCTGTGTTTTTCCTTTTAGAGTCATCTTCAGATTCAGTAGTTTCCTATCTATTTTAGATCGTACAAAGCTCGGGAGTCCTACAGCAAGAGTTTGTATATAACAACATTTTTTGTTTCAAAAAAACAAAAAAAGAAAAAAAGGCATAAAGTGCTTAAAAAAGACACACAAAAAAGAGAGCAAAAAAAGTGAAAGAAAACCGGTGAGAAAAGAGGAGGAAAGTTAGTTCTACCTTTGTCGTTTTGGTGGTATCGTTTGTGTCTAGGCTCGCGTCTCTAGTACGTTCTAGCCTAGGACTAGCACAATACCAACCTTGAACAGTTACTCAATTTTCTTATACTAATGCAGTTCTAGTATTCCTTTGTGAGTGTTTTTTTTGCCCACCTAAAAATCCACAAATTCGGCTATAACTTGACTGGGGTTAGCAACAAAAGCATCAATACACCTGACTCCAGGGCTTGTTCTGATCTAACGTTGCTGTCATCTCCTGTTGAGCCTTGTCAGAATGAGTAAGAGCTTGTGTGAGCAGGTTGAGAGAAAGTGGATTGTAACCCCATCCTAGTAAAGTTTAGGGATAATTTTTTTGCAACCTCTCTTTTCTATTTGTAATCATGATAGGTTCTGGAGAACACTCGGAGGATGGAATACTATCATCTCAGACAAAGCAAATTATACAACACTTTGAGAATAAAGTTAGAGTACGCACCGAGGGACTTGAGGAGGATGTGCGTATGACCAATGAAGGCCTCTGTCATGTAGAAGACACACAGATCCACACCAACACCAAGCTCGCTGCATTAGAAACATCTATAAGTAACATGAATACAACTCTTGCAGATATTGCTCGACGCCTTGATGAGATGGCTCAGCGTCCAGCACTAGCAGCACAACAACCACCTATATTTGTAGCTATGCAAAGAAATGGTGGCAGCGATGAAGGCGAGAACTTTGAAGATTATGCTGCTGATTCTGAGGATGACCCCACTGTCCATCAGCATAATTGCCATGGTGTACCTCCTGTACGTCAACGACGAATGGCCCGTGATCATGATGACTCTCTTGGTAAGATTAAATGCACTATGCCCTCTTTTGATGATAAGTATGACCCTGATGCATATCTTTCATGGGAATTATTGGTAGATCAGAAATTTGCATGCCATGATATTCCTGAAAATAAGAGGGTTAGGGCTGCTTCTAGTGAATTTACAAACTTTGCTTCTATTTGGTGGAGTGAATATTGTCGTACACATGGAAGTGTTTTACCACCTACTTGGGCTGACTTGAAAAGAATCATGCATGTCAGATTTTTTCCATCATATTATGCACGTGATTTGTTAAATAAGTTGCAGCAATTGAGATAGGAAAATAAAAGTGTCGAGGAGTATTATCAAGAACTACAGATAGGAATGTTACATTGTGTCTTGGAAGAAGGTGAGGAATCTAAGATGGCTAGGTTCTTAGGCGGTTTGAACCGAGAGATTTATGACATCCTTAGTTATAAGGAATATGATACTATTACTCGATTATTTCACTATGCTTGTAAAGCTGAGCGAGAAGTACAGGGACGACGCGTAGGTGCGAGGCCTAATTATTCTACAAGGCGTACAACATCTTGGACACCACGTACCTCAGCCCCAACAAATAGAACACCTTCACCAGGAACAACCAATGCCAAGCAACGTCCTGCTTCATCTTCTTCAACTCCACGAGCTTCTGAAATACCCAAGACATTTATACAAGCTCCTACGAAGAGTACTTCATCGGTCGCATCAATAGGACGCACAAGGGACATTCAATGCCATCGATGCAAGGGGTATGGGCATGTGTAGAACGAGTGCCCAAGCAAACACGTGCTTATCATAAAGGAGGATGGTGGGTATTCTTCAGCTAGTGATTTAGATGAAAATACATATGCTATGCTTGCTGCTAATGATGTAGGGAGCGAGGATGAGGAGCACATTGGTGCTGAACATGCAGCTCATTATGAAAGCCTCATTGTGCAGCGCGTGTTAAGCGCACAGGTGGGCAAGGCAGAACAGAACCAACGACAATTTATTTCAATCCAAGTGTATTGTGAAGGATCATGCCTGTCGCACCATTATTAATAGAGGAAGCTGCCGAAATCTGGTAAATTCTGAGATGATGGAGAAACTTGCTTTGGATTCAAAACCTCACTCACAACCATACTACATTCAATGGTTCAACGACAGTGGTAAGGTAAAGGTGACCCGAATGGTAAGGCTGAACTTTGCTATTGGGTCTTACTGTGATATTGTTGATTGTGATATCGTACCTATGCATGCATGTTCTGTATTGTTAGGTAGACCTTGGCAGTATGAAAAGACATTTTACATCATGGAAGAACTAATCAATATTCATTCATACATGGTAATAAGAAAATTGTACTGCATCCCATGTCTCCTGATGATATTTTGAAAGATGAGATTGCTAGAGCTAATAAAGTGAGAAACCTAGGGACACCCTAAAAGTGAGAACTAGATTGTAGTCAAGGAACTTGAGGAACATAAGAAGAAAGAATCAAAAGTTTACCACGAAAATAAAAATATGATTAAGATGAAAGGTGTTTGTTTATTGGATACCAAATCTGATACTGAAAAATTGGATGTTGCTACTACAACTTGTTATGCTTATGTGTGCAAACAAACTTTGTTCTCATTTGAGGATATTTCTCCTTCTTTGCCACCTGTTGTCATTGATCTTTTGCAGGAGTATTGTGATGTTTTTCCAAAGGAGACCCCACCAAGACTACCACTCATCGGATGAATCGAGCATCAGATCGACCTGGTGCTGCATTGCCTAATCGTGTGCCATATAGAACTAATCCAGAGGACACCAAAGAAATCCATCATCAAGTTCAGGAGTTGCTCGACAAAGGGTATGTAAGCTAATCCTTGAGCCCATGTGTTGTTCCAGTAATTTTGGTACCCAAGAAAGATGGATCTTGGCGCATGTGTGTTGACTGTAGAGCAATTAATAATATCACAATTCGATATCGTCACCCTGTTCCTAGGTTAGACGATATGCTTGATGAACTGAGTGGCTCTACTGTGTTCTCTAAAGTTGATTTGCGTAGTGGATATCATCAAATTTGCATGAAATTGGGAGACGAATGGAAAACGGCTTTCAAAACCAAGTTTGGTTTATATGAGTGGTTAGTGATGCCTTTTGGTTTGACTAATGCACCTAGTACATTTATGAGATTGATGAATGAAATTTTAAGAACATTTATTGGATGATTTTTTGTAGTCTATTTTGATGATATTCTCATTTATAGCAAATCAATAGCAGAACATTTGGCCCATTTATGTGCTGTTTTTGATGCCTTACGCACTGCACGATTGTTTGGTAACCTTGAGAAGTGCACATTTTGCACCGATCGAGTTGCTTTCCTTGGCTATGTTGTTACTCCACAGAGCATTGAGGTTGATCAAGCTAAGATTGAAGCAATTCAGAGTTGGCCAACTCCTAAAATGGTCACGCAGGTGCGGAGTTTCTTAGGACTTGCTAGATTTTAGCGACGTTTTGTGAAAGATTTCAGCACCATTGCCGCACCCTTGAATGAATTGATGAAGAAGGGTGTCCAGTTCCAATGGGGACAACCACAAGAAGATGCATTCAACATCTTGAAACATAGGCTGACTAATGCCCCACTACTTCAGCTCCCAGATTTTGGTAAGACGTTTGAACTTGAGTGCGATGCTAGTGGTATTGGGATTGGAGGGGTACTTATTCAAGAAGGTAAGCCTGTTGCCTATTTTAGTGAGAAACTCTCTGGACCTTGTTTAAGCTACTCAATATATGATAAAGAACTCTATGCTCTGGTAAGGTCATTGGAAACATGGCAACACTATTTATGGCCCAAAGAATTTGTCATACACTCTGATCATGAGTCATTGAAACACATATGAAGCCAAGCAAAATTGAACCGTAGACATGCCAAGTGGGTTGAATTCATTGAGTCTTTTCCCTATGTCATCAAACATAAGAGAGGAAAGGAAAATATTATTGCTAATGCTCTTTCTAGACGTTACACCTTGCTTTCACAACTTGACTTCAAAATTTTTAGTTTAGAAACAATTAAGGAACAATATGCTAATGATAACGATTTCAAAGATGTGTTTCTAAATTGCAAAGAGGGAAGAACTTGGAACAAATTCGTCCTTACTGATGGGTTTATATTTAGGGCTAACAAATTATGTATTCCATCTTGTTCTGTTCGTCTATTGCTGTTACAAGAGGCACATGGTGGCGGATTGATGGGACACTTTGGTGTGAAGAAGACAGAGGACATATTTGCTGATCACTTCTTTTGGCCAAAGATGAGGCGAGATGTTGAACGCTTCGTCTCTCGCTGCACGACATGTCAAAAAGCTAAGTCACGATTGCATCCACATGGTCTTTACATGCCTCTTCCTGTTCCTAGCGTACCTTGGGAGGATATATCCATGGATTTTGTTTTAGGATTGCCTAGAACAAAGAAGGGGAGGGATAGCATTTTTGTTGTTGTGGATAGATTTTCTAAGATGGCACATTTCATTCCATGTCATAAAAGTGATGATGCGACCCATGTTGCTGATTTGTTTTTCTGGGAGGTTGTTCGATTGCATGGTGTACCAAAAACTATTGTTTCAGATCGTGATGTTAAATTCCTAAGTCACTTTTGGAAAACTTTGTGGGCTAAATTGGGAACTAAATTGTTATTTTCTACTACTTGTCATCCTCAAACTGATGGGCAAATAGAAGTTGTGTATAGAACATTGTCTACCATGCTTAGGTCCATCTTGAAACAAAATATTAAGATGTGGGAAGAAGGCTTGCCTCATATTGAGTTTGCATATAATTGTTTGGTGCATTCTACTACTAAGTTCTGCCCCTTTGAGATTGTGTATGATTTTACTCCTCGTGCCCCAATTGATTTATTACCCATTCCACCTACGGAGAAATTGAATTTTGATACGACAAAGCATGCTGAAATGATTCTAAAACTCCATGAGACAACAAAAGCAAACATTGAATCTATGAATGCAAAATATAAACTTGCTGGTAGCAAAGGGTGCAATGCATGTAACTTTTGAACCTGGTGATCTTGTTTGGTTGCATTTACGTAAAGAACGATTTCCTGCATTACATAAGTCTAAATTGATGCCAAGAGCTGATGGTCCCTTTAAGATATTAGAACATATTAATGACAATGCATATAAACTTGAGTTACCTGTAGATTTTGGGGTTAGTCCCACTTTTAACATTGCTGATTTGCGACCCTACTTGGGGGAAGAGAACGAGCATGAGTTGAAGACAACTCAAATGCAAGAAGGGGCGGATGATGAGGGCATCTCCGACATGGTTAAACCCAAGACTCATATATTAGAACCAACTCCAACAGAAATACAAGGTCCCATCACTCGAGCCCGTGCGCGACAATTAAACTATCAGGTGAAATCGTTTCTTGTATTGTATACACATACACAATTGAATGGAGAACTACTAAATTCGTGTGATGCTATTATTTTGCTTAGGAATGAAGGAAAAGAAGAAGAAAACTGAGCTACTTCGTGTTGGAAAAATCTGCCACGTCAACATATAGATAGACTGCATTAAAAGCATCATAACTTTGGAATCCCTTCATCAAATGGAATGTTTGAGTAAAGCTGAGAAAGCCTCCTTGGAAGATAATATATTTACTCAACCGAGATATCCCAGCAAAGGAAGGAGAATCACTGCTTTCCTTCTTCTAGTCAATCTGTTTCCTTTTTCTAGATAATCTGTTTAGGTAATAATTTAGTAGTTTCCATATGTAATAAGTTTCCAAACATTTGGAACGTTCCTAGGGCTATAAATACCCTAGAGACTTCAGTTGTGAACCAGTTTTGGTTGAATACAAAGTTTAGCTACGCTACTTTGCCAGTTGAAGCCGTGGTCGGTTAGATCACCGTTTTGCTGTTCCAGAACTCACCCCTTGTATCCCTGTGAATTTAAGTGTGAGTGCACACTTGTTCATCTTGTTCTTGCTAGTTCTCGATTGCTTGCAGGAACAAGAACCCTCGTGGTTTGGCTAATCGTGCTCCATAAAGATCACGAACAACCTTGGAGTTGGTGTAGCGATTGCTAAAGCGCAACGTCCCTGGATGGTTGTAGTCGGATCGTGAACGTCTTCTCCTTCTATCAATCGACCTATCCTCTCATCGAAAGATCGGGTCACCCGAGTCCCCAGCAACATGGAATTTATTCTATCATTTCACCCTTAATCCCGTGTTACTTCTATCATACCCAGCTATTAGCTTAGTTGTATAGACTTGACTTTGCCCAGTGCTTTGGTGAGGATATTAGCCAATTGCTTCGACCGTGCCGACATGATCAATCTCCACCTTGCCTTCTTCGACACATTCTCTTAGAAAATGAAAATGAGTGTCCATATGCTTACTTCGTTCATGATGCACTGGGTTCTTCTTGAGTGCGATTGCTGACTTGTTGTCCACCCATAGCTTGAAACTTGGTACTTGTGCCCCCCCAATTCACCGAGTAGATGGCTAAGCCATACACCTTGGCATGTTACCGCTTCTGCTATATACTTCGCCTCACATGAAGATAGAGTAACATTTTCTTCAACTTCTACCAAATTTGAATAAAATATATTAATGCTAGTATAGAGATTATTTCAGTCTTACATTTTACATGTTCTTTCTCCCTAGATTTTTGTCATTGCTATCTACCTTAATAGTATTTTTTATGCAGATAATATCTCTTTTTAGTCAAGTAACGACTATGATGAAAGCATCACCTGTAGTGTACTCAGTAGCCAGAAATGCATGAGGTTATAGTTCATTTTAGCCATACCTTGTGATTTGTTAATTTGTTTCATGGACCTTTATAGTAAGATTTGGTGTCATGGTTTTATAGGAGATGCATGGAAGGCCCTATTTGATTTAGGAGTATGATCAAGAAGCTATGATATCACTGAGCAAATTTGTTGACCAGTTACTATTCAGTGATGAATCAGGTATTGCATGAATCTAAGTTTTTTGTTGTATGATCGGGCTTTCACATAATGTTTGGTCCATAAAGAACTTGTAATCATGTACTACATGTTTCCCATGTTATTTACATGTTACAGAAGGTGTATGTGAATTCAAACCTACACCGCCCAAAATTAGGCATTAATTAAAAAATGATTCCATTTTATAGACAACTTATTTGTTCTTATGTCTGTTACCATTTATCTATGCAATATTTGTATCCATATCTCAACCTCTTAGGTATTAATGATCATAACTATACTACAAGAAGTGAAATGGTAGGTTGGTTCAGAATACACTGCACTCCAACAGATGTTGTGGCACAGGGTTTGAAATTATTGGCTCTCAATGAAACTAGGATCTTGTCAAGAACTATTGCAGATTGGTTAAGACTTCTTTAAATGTTTAACCAATGTGTGCACTCATTGGAGTTCACACAACTGTTTACAAAGGTATGTACTACACTACATTATATATAATTTACATGTAATCAATCCACAATCATTCAGACTTCTACACCTCCATGTGTAAAGTTTTTGAATAATGGCTCACAAATTATGGAGATGGACAGTGAATTAAATACTAAAATTTCTATTCATATAAATAAATAATATTGTGATATTACAAACTTCCGATATATTTCACCTGGAAACCATGCATGTCATGCATATAGAGAGTATTAAACATATTGCAATGCCAAAATTCTATGAAATTTAGGGACTTTATTCCATGAATTGAAAACTAATATCTGTAAACCTTTTTATGGGAGTAAGAATTGTTAAGCTACAGATATTTAGCTAACAACCAAACTGCACTTCTTTTTATTGAATAAACCTGAGAGGCAAAATATTAAATTTGTGTTCTGGCCAACAATAATATGTTGTAAACAAATTAAATAATCCATTCCATGCTAATCAAGCACAACTCATTCTATGCTAGATTCTCCATTGCTACATTGGAACTTGTGAATTATCATATTCATCCATACTTAGTGTGCAATAAGCATTATGTGGCACACTTGTGGCGATGGCAAATTGTGGCTGCCAACCAAACAGACCCTAATTTTGGTCTCACTCAAATCAAGTTTACTGATTGCATTTAAATATTGGTAGGAGCTTACTGTGCTATGGAAAAAGGTGAGAGATGCCACGGTGTGAGCAAAGGGGAGATCAAGATCTAAGTATGCATTATATTGTAGTCTTGTCTCATATCTTTAAGATCTTACACTAACAAGTTTCGCAAGCTATCATGTCAAAATAATAAGTTTATAAGTGATAAATTTATCAAAATATCTAGGTTGGTAAGTGAGGCTCTCCATAAAATGGATGGGAAATACTTGGAAATTATTGGTTCCTACATAACTGTACTGTACGTGAGTTTAAGTAAGATGATCATACACATTGTATATCATTGTGTTACATATTGTGCTATGACTCCTTTTTCCTGGTTTTATGACAAGTGTTTCTTTTGGCTCATATGTGTGAAGTGGTGCTCACAATATAAAAGGGATGCAATTTTTGAGGCCTGCAACCAGATTTGCTCATTCTTTCTCACAAGAAATATGTTGTTTTCCTTAATTGTAAAGAAGCTCATTGAGTTTGGTAAAGTTCTCTACTGGTTTATAAAAATAATGCTTCTTTATAGTTTGGTGACCATTATTAACTTCATTAACAAATATATGGTTTGTAATTGCAGCCACTAAAAAGAAATTTGAATGCATGGTTCATCTCTACTCTCCATGGTTGAGTTGATAAACTTCTTGGTCATGCTATATGGGCTTTTGGTATATGTTGCTTTTGTTACGGTCAGAAATGCCTGTAAGGAGATGTGAGAGTTAATGCTTATGTGCAATTCAAATGCAAATGCTTGTATTTTCATATTAATATTTGTTCTTTTCTTGTGGTTGTTAACGGTTCAACAAAACTCAACTGCAATTCAAGAACTAAACAAAGATCAATTCTTGATGTAGTAACAAACATCCATTCAAATGACATGAATTTACTATTTTACCTACGTTAGTATGGGCACACTACTAGTAAATATATCATTAAAACATATTTAATGGTTGATTTAATTAACCTAATATGATGTTATAATTGTTAATATGATTTTTTTGATACAATTGATTAATGTTGAAGTAGTTTAACTTAAAAAAATAAATGCCTTACATATATTAGGTAATGGAAGTAATAGTATATATCAGCAGTACGAAAGACTTAGCAGTACATGTTGATGTAATACAATTAAATAATATCGTGATATTAGAAACTTCCGATACATTTCAATTGGAAACCATGCATGTCATGTGTACAAAGAGTATTAAACATATTGCAATGCCAAAATTCAATGAAATTTAGGGACTTTATTCCATGAATTGAAAGCTAATTTTTGTAAACCTTTTTATGGGAGTAAGAATTGTTAAGATGGGGATATTTAGATAACAACCAAACTGCACTTCTTTTTATTGAATAAACATGAGAGGAAAAATATTAAATTTGTGTTCTAGCCAACAATAATATGTTCTAAACATATTAAATAATCCATTCCATGCTAATCAGGCGCAACTCATTCAATGCTAGTGTTGACAGCAAAAATTGGTAGACCTAGTAGCATGGTAAACAAAGGTAAAAGGGGTCCAGTCAAAGGTTAGTCAAATAAGCCCATCTGTATTGTTATGCATGGACGGATATGAAGGAGCCGATAGAGATGAAGAAGACGGATAAATCAGATATTGGTTATGATACAATATTAGCGGACGACAAGTCTCTAGACTATAAATATGTATCCATTAGTTAGGTTAAATCAATCAACAATGACAACCACAAAAACTATTCTCGGTGCATCACCACCCTTGTTAATTCAAGGTTAATCCTGGCAGAACTTGGCACTTGGAGCTGGGTTCCATCGTATCAATCAGTTCAGTGTCTTTTGAGGCTGCATCATCTTGATCTCTCAAAGCATTGGTTTGGTCAGTACGATCGCTGATTTATCTTGGTGTATTTGCTAGGTCTAAGGCTGCATCGTTATGATCTCTTAGATTGATGTAAGTTTAGTATGATAGTTTGAGACTTCATCGGTTGATTCTAACATCTTGATCTATTGTATCTGATTTATACTGTGCACCATTCATCTGAATAAAAGCATGCATGATGTGTTAAAGTACTATTAATTATTCGTGATGTAGCAACTATCTTGGTTAAGTTTGATCTTGCTGTTATGATGATTTAATAGTATGGATGCATTCTATTGTATGTTAGATTTAGTTTCTATCGGAGTACAAAATGATAGGTTATCTTTAATTCCTCTTTATATGTCATCGACATCGGGGATTGTTGTAACACCCAGATTTAATAAAACCTGGACTTTATTGAAATTCCATAGAAAATCAATAAAACAAGACGTTCATCACATGACTGCGTACAATACGCCAATCATTAATGGTTCGTAGACCATATTATTACAAAAGAGTTAAATCAAAGATAAACGAATAAAATAAAACTCCTAGATGAATGCCTCCTTCCACTCTCGCCTTGACTGGGTCGCTACTCCAGACCTTCATCCTCCTCGTAGTAGACGGCCTTTGATGGTGTAAGTCAACTGGGGTGAGTACAATCATACTCATCAAGCCACCGAATGCAAGTATACTGCAGAGTAATAACAAGGAAGGTAGTGACTACTTTTGCGGAAAAGCATATTTGTAGAGCATTTAATGCAAGCAGGTTATTAGTACAGAAAATTAAACATGTGTAATGCATCATCTTCTAACTTGAGGGGTACAATCAGCCCACCCTCACTCAACATTCCTTACATGCCATGAATCCCACGATCATTCAAACAATATTAAACTAACTACGAGAAGTCACGCAACCCGCCCTTAACAGTGGGCACGACTTTTCAAAAATATTATATTCTGATCAGAGGTGTACTATTGTACCCACAAGGCACCACTCATCCACGCACACCAAAGTGTACGAGATGACCCATACCATAGGAACTCATGCCAAAACCTTCAGCATAGAATTCACAAATTTGATAGCACCCTCTTATAGGTTTCATATGGTGCCCCGACGCGTCGGGCCAACACCATACCCCCCTTGAGCCCTATCGGTACAAGTCACCCGCAGGTTGCCCCTTGCCCCCTCCACTATGGTGCTTCTAGTTGGTACGATCCATACCTCCAATTAGGACTTACCCGTTAGACTTGTGGTTAGTACAGAAGTGCTTTGCAACAGATTCCGCAGACCGGTCCTTATAGTGCCCCGGGTGCGACCAACCAATGCCCTAGATTGCACCCGGAACCCACCATACTTATAACATAGCCAACTCCAACAGAATCCAGAGACGAGAATAACGGGGAAATCATATAGCAGTTGTGTCGGTACATTGGACACTAGCTAATATAGTATTTAAAAGTTACAAGGAGTTTAGGCTCAATAAGCATGGCTTGGGTTTGCACACAAGGACGGGGATATAATAAATATAATGTAGGGCTTGAGATTAGACTAATGCAATATTTAATTCATATGAGTTATAGCGGTAATTATGAAAAATTGGGCTCAAATATGATCAACTTGGGGTTTGTGACTTGCCTTGATCAGTAAATGGCGAAGGTGGAACCTCGGGATAGAACTCCGGATCCTCGATGGCGTCATAGTCTTCTCGATACGGAAAATAAATACGACATTCAATAAACAATCCAAAACATCACAAAAAATATAAACATACAAATTTGTTGGTTTAAACAAGGAGAATAAAGCCTTAAATATTCTAAAGTTATGTCCTGAATATTAAGGATTAATTTTTAAGGGTCTTTCTGAATTATTTATTGAAATATGAATTTATTCCTAAAGGGGTTTTTACTTTATTATTTAATAAGAATAAATTGTGCAAAATAAACATACTGTTTTTATGGCATAATTGTGTAGAGAATAAAAAGACAAATTTTCAAGAATTTGAATGGTCAAATTTGGAGTTAAATTGAGCAAGATATGAATTTTTAAAGTTCAAATTTTTTCCCTATTTTTATTTTAAAAAGAAAAGGGTCCTGGTCCACGGTGAGCCAGGCTCACCATAGACCCGCGCACTATGCATGTGGTCCGAGCCAATCTGGACCGTTGGATCTAGATCCAACGGTTGGTGGCGAGGCGGGGGTGTTAAGTGGCGATCGACGGCTGATAGGGCTCAGTACCGGTTTGACCGGATGGACGACCCAGATTAAACCTGTGCGGGTTATAATCCTAGCCATCCATCTTGGATCGAATGGCCGAGGGCGCGTCCGGCATGACACGTGTTGCCGACGGTATTTTACACTTCGTCCTCGACTCCGGCGGTGCAACGGCAACAAATTCCAGCGATGGCGACGGTTAATTGGCCAAGCTATGGCCTAAAATGGGACCAAGAGGGCTAGGGGGACTCGGGCATACCGGCGGTGGTGGAGGCGGCGAGCTGACGGCGACCGGCGATGAAGAGGGGCGACGAAGCTTCTCGGGCTCGATTGTGGCGGTGGTTTCCGGCGGCGATCCGGCCCAACGAAGGTGATGCCGGGGACGGGTGGACGATTGCGGTCTCAGAGGTGTCGACGGCGAGAGCGGCGACAGTTTGAGGTGTCGGCGATAGGTGGCCGGAGGCGGAGCAGAGCAAATGGACGAAAAATGGGTGGCGACGCTCTGGAGTGCGTAGCTTGTGCTAATAGGGTGTGAGAAGAGTGCGGCGAGGGCGCGGGGTTTAAATAGGGGGGTCACCGGCGTCCAAAAGGAAGGAAACTGAAGGTTTCCTTTTCTCCTCACCAGTGAACTTTCCTTAAGCTCAGATTCTTTCCATGCATGGTGAAAACGCGTGGCAATCGGTGAAAGGAGATCCCCGGCGGTCGGGGATCATGATCCCGTGCTCAATTTTGCGGTTGGTGGCGGCCGACGATGGATTTGGGAAGGGATCCCTCCGGTGATGGAAAGGGGATCCCTTTCCATCGGGGAAGATGATCTCGACAGGTGGCCCCCACCTGTCAGTGGCCGAGCGCGAAGGCAATAGCGCCGACAAGCGGGCCCGGTGAGAAACCATGTTGAAGAATATGGTTTTGATATTCCAGATGTGATGAGTGATTGTCAACGGAAGTCAAAGGAAGGGAGAGATGAAGACCTGCCGAGTCTGAGGCACATGTGACTCAGGTACACGGGCAGTGAGCGACGGCCGGGCAGAGGAGCCGCGGAGTCGGGCTGGCCCAATCTGGGTACATGGCTAGGAGCGGCAGATGATCCACTGGTCTGTTGACTGGGTTTGACTCAGGTACACGGGCGGCGAGCGATTGCCGGGCTGAGGAAGCTGTGGGATCAGGCCGGCCCAATCCGGGTACCCGGTGCGAAGATGGTGGACGCTTTGTCAGTGTCGGCGTAAAACTGACGATCTATGTTTAATTCGTTTTTAGGATATTAATATTTAGTTTTAAATTTAGAATATTTTTATTCGAGTCAGTTAATTTTTCTAAGAATATTTTAGTAATTTTAGTAATTTATTTTAGAGTCAGTTTATTTTACCCGAGGGTAAACTAGTTTTTTCATGTATTAGGATTTGCCTATAAATAGGCCCCTATCCCCTTGAGGATAGATGACTGTTTTGTTTTGAGATTATTTTCAGTCCAACGAAAATCTTTCATCTGCTATTTTTCTCCGGTTTCAATCTATATCGCCGCCACCGCGAGCGTTTTCGTTTTTCTTCGACGTTTTCGTTTTCTTCTCTGCCTATTCAACAGCGGTGGCTGCAGCTAAGCTGTGCGGCACAGCAGCGCTTCTGATTGCCAGCAGCGGATGGTGGCTTTGCAGCCACGGGTGGGCCCCGCGGCGTGTCACGGCGGGAGAAGGCGTGCACGCAGGAAAGGAAGCAGCAGGCCAAAAACCGGCGGGCCCCACCGGCTGGACACAGTAATTTTTTCAGGATTTTAATTTTTGCTTGCAGCTTTCCTGACGTGTTGCAGTGGCTTGTGGAAAGCATGGCGGGGGTTGGGTTTCCTTCCGGCGCGGCAACCTAGACAACAAAGAGTAATTAGTTTTAATCTCCTATATTTTAGCTGTTTGTTAAACCTATATTTATCCATATTTTAATTAGCTGAAAAATAATAATCTCGTAGTTATCTCTTCTTAATTAAAAATTAATCTCGTCATTAAATTTTAATCGGCTTATTAGTTATCTTGTATTATTTATTTAAATAGATCTGTTTAATCTGCTCATATAAAATAAAAGAAAAAATTATTAGTTGTGATAATTTTTCTTTCTTTCGCATGAAATATTTTTAGGTTATTTCTGAATTAATTTTTGGGTGATCCATATTTTATTCCGTTAATTAGTATTTTATTTTTAGACAACAATCTGAACAATTTATTAGGGTATTTAGTGTTTTGTATTACGTCATTAAATATTTCTAGTACTCATTTTATTTACTGCAGTATTTTTATTTAGATTATTTTTAACATCATTTTAATTAGGACACCAGTCATTTTTTTGCTAGACAACTTTAATTTCTAAAATTTGCTTTGCAAATATTATTTGTCTGGTTAAGTTTATTTAGGTGGTGGGATTAAAATATAGTTTAGCAAGAAATTTTTAGGCGCCCATTCACCCCCCCTCTGGTCGCTACTTTCGGTCCTACAAGTGGTATCAGAGCGAGGTTAGGTTTTTTTTCTAATATCTTAACCGATTCAAAACCTAGGTAGTGACCATGACGTCTTCTGGTAAAATTCCATCCCTAGAGGCTTTTGGCTATACTTATTGGAAGACTCGCATGCGAGCATACCTTATGAGCCAGAGCTCGGACATATGGGAGATTTGTGTTCATCCTAGTTTCACCATTACGACTATTGCTGCGGATACTGCTGAAAATATAATTACCCAGCATCAAAATAATAGTAAGGCGGTGAACATTCTATTTTCTGGTCTAGGTCCTAGTGAGTTCGAGCGTGTTAGCCATCTCACCACTGCTAGAGAGATCTGGGCTACCCTCCAGGCACATTATGAGGGGACAACTCAGGTCAAGGCTAGACTATATCAGACCTACCGGCGTGAGTATGAAAATTTCTCACAGAAGCCGGGTGAGACTGTTGAGGCTGAGGAGCCATGCTGAATAGCGTGGGCCTCATGGCTCCAGATGTGATGAGTCATTGTCAACGATAGTCAAAGAGGACAGAAAAAGAGAGAAGATCTGCTATTTCATGGGCCGCGTGTGACTCAGGTACACGGGCAGCAAGCGACTCTCGGGCAGAGGAGGCTGCGAAGTTGGGCTGGCCCAATCTGGGTATATGGGCCAGGAGCAGCAGAAGACCCATTGGGCTGTTGACCAGGATTGACTCAGGTACACGGGCGCTGAGCGATTGCTGGGCTGAGAGAGCTGCGGAGTCGGGCCGGCCCAATCCGGGTACCTGTGTAGGACCGAAAGTAGCGACCAGAGGGGGGGTGAATGGGCGCCTAAAAAATTCTTTCGAATCAATGGCCTGCTCCCAACACCCAACACACCTCAACAGACTAACAACGAAAAGTAAATAGATCAACAGAGCCTCAAAAGATCTTGCCTAACAACAACCGGTGTCCTAATCGAAGAAACACCAACACAGTGCTTAAAGGCAGATTTAACAAATTAATTAACTCACAGGCATTTAATCAGACCGACATTCATGAAGATGATAAACTGATGTTCTAACAGGAATAAAGACATCACACAGATTAAAAACAACAGATTCAATATCATCTATTCATTTACAAACAGCAGATGAGTTGGATCAGTTATAGTGAGATATTTTCATGAAAGTACTTCTTAGCAGTACATCGAAACAAGAATTAAATGCTTGCAAAACAGGAAACTAAAAAAACTAGAAGCCAGATAATTAGAAATCAACTTTATATTGCTCAAAAGTAATTAAGCAACATTAACGTGAAGTAATAATCTGGACAACAAGTCAAGCACATGATTAGGCACGTTTCCCAATGCAAGATTAGGTGATATACAAAACGAACCGTGCAGCAGCAGTAATGATGTGCAGAAAAATTTCTCACGGACTAATCTTGCATTTTAATCAAGAAATTAATTTCTACAGTAAGCTTGTACCTTGATCTGCAGGAAAACTAATCGCTGAAATAGAAAATGCACAGTAGCACAAGCACATATGCATGCCAAAAACTCACGTTCTCCCTGTGGCTATGTTTGGCACGCAAATCAAGAAATGTGATTAGTACTAACCTTGTTCAAAACGCTGAACACCAACAAAAATCTTGCCATGCCGTGCAACACTTTGCCTCCGCCGCACGCAAGCTACGCTAGGCTAGGAGCTAGCCGCAGCCTGCTGTGCTGCTACGCATAGGCTACCGCGCTAGAGACTAGAGGCTACAAGCTAGCTGCAGTTGTGGCCGGAGGGAATAATCGCATGGAGAAAACAACACATGCGGCGACAGGATTTTAGAACAGAAGAAGAACACCGGCGGCGGAGAAGAGGAGAACACACGAAAAAAGTGACCCAAGGATTTGAGATTGGTAAAGTAATTTCTGAAAAAATGGGTGCCCTAACCCTAGGCTATTGGGGCCTATTTATAGGCAGCCCATTAAAAGGAAAAGATGTAGAAATACCCCTAGGGTTTTTTACAGACGCTGAATAAAAATGGAAAAGACCGAAATGCCCTTAGGGTTTTTTACAGACTCAACTGACAGACCTGTGGGCCTAAAGGCAAAATAGTAAAAACCTAAATAAAGGTAACTTGTCCTGATGCGGAGCTTTCGTAGCAGCTACGGCTTCGCCTCAGAACGGTCAGATCCGAGATCAGCGGTCGTCAGTTTTGCGCCGAAACTGACAAAGCGTCCACCGACTTCGCACCGGGTACCCGGATTGGGCCGGCCCGATTCCGCGGCTCCCTCAGCCCGACAATCACTCGCCGCCCGTGTACCTGAGTCAATCCCGGTCAACAGTCCAGTGGATCCTCTGCTGCTCCTAGCCCATGTACCCGGATTGGGCCAGCCCGACTTCGCGGCCCCTCTGCCTGACAGTCGCTCGCTGCCCGTGTACCTGAGTCACACGCGGCCCAGACGCAGCAGGTCTTCTCTCTCTTTTCAGTCCTCTTTGACTAACGTTGACAATGACTCATCACATCTGGAGCCATGAGGCCCACGCTATTCAGCATGGCTCCTCAATCTCCCCCTTGATGAGTGCATTGTCAACACTTCTCTTCTTCAGCTTTCCAGTACCTGCAAGCAACTGTAGAAACACGAAAACAAAAACACAAGAAAACAAAGAAGAAGAAAATAAAGTAAAAATTTAACCCTAATGACCAAAAACCGAACAGAAGCAAGATACGGTCATTATGGTTAACCAAAGATAAAAGCTCAAAACGAGTGCAGTCTCAGAAACATCAACAAGGATATCAAAAAAGTAAGGACAAACGGGACAAAAACTCCCCCTGAAACAAATCCCAGAGAAAGCCAAAACTCCCCCTTAAACTCTTATACCAAAATTTCTCCCCCTTGTTGACAAGTGAACTCATCAAGCACTCTAAAAAGACACTGACTCCCCCTGAAATGCAACTCCCCCTCAAAATATGCAATGAATGCAACTGGGGTGCAGGTGGAGTGGAGAAAGCATGCTTCTTAGATATGATTGACTGCAATTACAACATCTAACAAGTATAGCAAAAGACATACTGTCTAAGACACATGGCATGATCAGTGCAACAGATGATATCTAAAGAAGGTCATTAGCACGCATTTTTCAGTTTTTGCAAACAAAAGCATCACCACATTTTCCAGTTAACAAGCAAGGTAAAACATGAGATGCAGAAGCTAACTGATATCTACCAAGATAAGCATTGTCCAAAACAAAGTGCTTCAGCAAACTTGTTGTCTTTTCAATTTTCAGGCTTTTTCATTTTCCTTTTTCATTTTTGCCAAGGGTTATTTGCATGTCAAACCTTATGCTAACCGACCAAGTCAAGCCTAGGCCAGAACTGGACCATCGGAAGCTTAAGACATTGGTCTTGGCATACACTACACTGTCCTAGTTCATACCAAAGTGCTATGGTAAGCAGTCCAGAACAATGCAATGCGACAAAGCAAACCCACTTGGATCTTTTCAACTCAAGCATAAAAGGGCATGGAATTTTCATTCATTTTTGATTTTTTTTATCATTTTATAGCATATTTTCCATGTTAAAGCATAAAGATGTCCAAGTTGCATATCTGCATCTATGTGATGAACTAGCTACAAGGCATGTAACAGATAGCAAAAGCACTCAGCCTACACATGCTAGTTACCAGAAGCAATGGTGATCATTTTTCAAGTTTAAAGTGTAAAAGCCATGCATATGACAGATATCAGACATATCAAATGAACTGAAGCAAAGCATGATCATCGACAAGTAAGCAAAAGCATGTACCAGCTAGAATAAGTAAAGCAGTTCAATCATATAACAGAAGCAGGCTCAAAAGTGTGATATGTGAATATGTATGATATGAACACACACAAAAAGACTCAAGAAAAGAGTAAAGAAGAAAGAAAAAATGACGCAAAATATCCTAAAAAGGATACACAACACCCAAATCCCCTCGTAAACGCTCAAACGTAGACTGATCTAGGGGTTTGGTGAAAATGTCAGCCAACTGATGATGGGTATCAACATGAACAAGGTCAATGACACCTTTCTCATATTGATCCCGCAAAAAGTGAAAGCGCACATCAATGTGTTTGGTTTTTGAATGAAGACATGGGTTTTTCCCTACACTAATAGCACTGGTGCTGTCGCAAAACAAAGGAACTCTGGTAGGAAAGAACAACCCAAAATCTCGCAGAGTGGAAATCATCCAAACCAACTGTGAGCAGCAGCTAGCAGCAGCTACATACTCAGCCTCTGTGGTCGAAAGAGCAACTCCAGATTGCTTTCGAGAAGACCAAGAGACAAGAGAAGAACCAAGAAACTGGCAAGTACCGGAAGTCGACTTGCGATCCAACCGGCACCCACCAAAGTCAGCGTCCGAAAAGCCAGATAAATCAAGAGAAGATGATGCTGAATAGTAGAGACCAAGATCAGGCGCATAAGTGAGATACCTGAAGATGCGCTTGACAGCCTGCCGATGAGACGCGCGTGGAGAAGACTGGAAGCGCGCGCACAGTCCCACGGCGAACTGTATGTCTGGCCTCGTCGCCGTCAAGTACAGCAGCGAGCCTATCATCCCTCGAAACTCTCTCTCGTTGACCTTGACGCCGCTCTCATCCTTGTCCAGACCCCCAGAAGTGCCCATCGGGGTCATCTGCGGCTTCAGCTCACCACCAAAGTCAAATTTTTTCAGCATGTCACGAGTGTACTTACCTTGGTGGATGAAGGTGCCGTCCTTGGTCTGCTTGATCTGGAGCCCTAAAAAGTACTTGAGCTCACCCATGAGGCTCATCTCAAACTCGCTGTGCATCTGCTCAGAAAACTTGGACACAAGATCGTTAGTAGTACCGCCAAAGATAATATCGTCCACGTAAATCTGAGCGACTAAAAATTCTGAAGCATCTCTGAGCAAGAAGAGAGTCTTATCCACAGAACCCATCACAAAGCCCTTCCCCAACAAAAACTGCTTTAACCGGTCATACCAAGCCCTGGGGGCTTGCTTTAACCCGTATAAAGCTTTCTGCAATTTAAAAACATGTCGAGGAAACTTGGGGTTTTCAAAACCGGGGGGCTGCCTAACATAAACCTCCTCCTCTATGTACCCGTTCAGAAAAGCACTCTTGACGTCCATTTGAAAAAGCTTAAAACCCTTCGAAGCGGCAAAAGCTAAAAGAATGCGAATGGACTCAAGACGGGCAACGGGAGCGAAGGTTTCTTCAAAATCAATACCTTCCTTCTGGCAAAAACCCTGGGCAACTAGTCGAGCTTTGTTGCGCACCACAACCCCATCTTCACCTTGCTTGTTCTTGAACACCCACTTGGTGCCTATGGGGTTGCATCCTGGTGGCAGCTCTACTAGTGTCCAAACCCGATTGCGGACAAAATTCTCAAGCTCTTCTTGCATGGCATTAATCCAGTTCGAGTCAGAAAGAGCATGAGAAATGTCTCTGGGCTCAAAAGATGCAACAAAAGCAGATTCAGCAAACACAGCAAGAGAGTCAACAGACGAACGCAAAGTTCTTGAAGACACATCACCGATGATGAGCTCTGAGGGGTGATCACGCTGAACTGCTCGGGATCCCTGGTGATCTGAAGTCACCTCACCGGAGTCAGCAGCTGGCACCTCTGGACTCGACTGAGGGGGCTCGATCGAAGTGGAAGAAGTGATCAGAGGTCCGCCCTCATCCTCAGTCGAAGTCTCAGAAGGTGTGGGCTCTGCAGGAGATGCAGAAGGCCCACCCTCATCAGCAGCTGGAGTATCCTCATCTTCCTCGAAGATGGACTCTCCGAGCTCACCATCACCACAAAGCTCAAAAGAAGGAGTTAAAGAAGGCAAGGACTCATCAAAAGAAACCTCGCAAGTCTCGACAAGTTGCTGGGAGTCGAGGTTCCAAACACGGAAGCCTCGAGAATGCAAAGCGTAACCAAGAAAAACACCATCCCAGCAACGAGACTCAAACTTGTCCAAATGCCCTCCCTTCTTGAGCACAAAGCACTTGCAGCCAAACGCTCGCAAGTGGCTCACCTTGGGCTGTCTGCCAAACCGCAACTCATAAGAGGTCTTACCAAGGTAAGCTCTAAGAAAAATGCGGTTGGCTAGATAGCAAGCCGTGTTCATGGCTTCAGCCCAAAAGCGCCTAGGAGTCCTGTGCTCATCGAGCATCGTCCTGGCCATCTCGACTAGCGTGCGGTTCTTTCGTTCCACAACGCCATTCTGTGGGGGAGTGTAAGGAACAGAAAACTGATGGTCAAGACCCTGATCACTACAGAAGCTGACGAACTGAGAGTTCTTGAACTCAGAGCCGTTGTCGGAGCGAATTGCTCGCATCCGACCATTGTTCTCATTCTTCAGCTTCAAAATCAGGTCATGAACAAAATGAAAAGTTTCATCCTTAGACTCCAAAAAGAAAACCCACGAGAATCGAGAAAAGTCGTCAACAATCACAAGTGCGTACCACTTCCCACCGACTGAGCGTACCCGAGCTGGACCGACAGTGTCCATGTGTAACAGCTCGCTCGGATACGAAGTCATCACCTGAGTCACAGGTGAGTGAGAAGCGGCAACCATTTTCCCGTGACGACAGGGATGGCAAACCAGATCCTTCTCCATCTTAAGCTTGGGCAATCCTCGGATGAGGTCCATAGAGCTCAACCTGACTAGCAGGTCAAAACTCAAATGGCCTAACCTCCTATGCCACTTCCAGAGCTCAGAGGAGGATCCAGCAATCAAACAACGAGAAGGGCCAAAAGAACTAGAGAAGTCAATTCGAAAAACTTTACCAAAAGGTAAGATCTGGCAAATCAAAGACCCTCTAGAATCAAACACAGAAGAATTGCCCTTCTTAAAACGCACCTCTAAACCATCCTCAAGAAGTTGCGAAACAGAAATCAAATTAAAGTTCAAGTTTCCAACCAAAGCAACGTTCTTCAAAGAAAAATGGTCTGAAATGCGAATTGAGCCAATGCCACTTACTTTCCCTTGACCACTGTTCCCGAAGGTGATGTACTCTTTGGAGCTCGGGGGAGTGAGACTGGAGAACCATCTGCGATGTCCCGTCATGTGGCGAGAGCATCCTGAGTCCATGATCCAAACGTCCTCCAGTCCCCGATCCTGCACAATCAGTGGTTGTAAGTGGGAGCAAATGGTCCGGCACCGGGTTTAGCAAAAGAGCTAAACCAGTGTCGAGCCATCTGCTCAAAAGACGGAAAGCAGAAATCATCAGAAAAGCTTGGACCATAACGCGGCTCAAAGCGCGGTCCTCGGTTCTGCCTAAAACCTCGGCTACGAGGTCCAGGTCCGTAGCCAAAACGGCCTGGAGCTCTACCGGAACGAGCACCACCATCTGGAGCACGGGCATGAAAGCCGTCTCCTCTACCACCACCTACACGACGCGGCCTGGCCTCCAGCCTCTCCCCACGTCGAGGAACACGCAGTCTACCACCCTGCTGGTAGAACTGCTCCTGACCACCCCGAGCACGCTCTGCTCTCTCAACCCGCTTCCTCCTGAAGCAAAACTCCGCAAGATGCCCGTCTCTCTGACAGTACTCACAATGATAGGTGGGCTTCTTGGAATGTGGTTGAGGCTTGGGGTTCTTGGGCTTAGTGGTGTTTGGTGTCGGCTTCTTGGGTTGAGAGGGTCCAGGAAGAGAGTCTAGAGAAGTGTGGAGAAGTTTGGGCTTTGGAACCTAGATGGGTTTCTTGGGTGGAGCTTTGGGTGGTTCATGGATCACTCCATCCTTGGGCTGACAAGCCTGGGAAGACTCAGTGGAATGGGTCTTAGGATATCTCTGCTCAGGA
Source organism: Zizania palustris (assembly GCA_019279435.1). Lineage (NCBI taxonomy): Eukaryota > Viridiplantae > Streptophyta > Magnoliopsida > Poales > Poaceae > Zizania > Zizania palustris. The sequence goes on from JAAALK010000282.1 coordinate 30,716,817, forward strand.
GTCATTTTACTCCACTCCACTGCCCGGCTAATGGCACTCTCAAAGTCAGCCTTGGTATAGGTGTAACCTACCCCAAACCCATCCTGCCTCTTGAACTGCTGGATCATCATGCCGAGCTGAGGCTCTCTGGCACTGATCCAACTCAGGATAGAACGGAGGTAAAAGTTCTCATTCTGAGAATCAGCTAGCTCCTCTCTCAAGGCAGCTAGAACCTCCACCTGAGACAAGCAGGTCTCACACTCGCTATCTATCTGGACAGACTTCTCGGCTTTCAGCTTAATCAACTCCATTCTAAGAGACAGACAGTTCTCACAGACAGTGGGTGGAACTGACAATGTCTCAAGCTCTAGCCTAGTCTGCGCCAGCTCAGCTCTCATTCTCTCCAAATCACCTAGATGCTCATCGCCCTTGGCTTTCAGCTCAGCTAAACTAGCAAGATGAGATGGGCAATCAGCACAGGGTACGACGACAGTGGCTTGAGCATCTTTCAGCTCCAGCTGAGCGCTTTCAAGCTCAGTGGCCAAAGCGTCCCTCTCATCAACCCTTTCTGTGTACCTGGACTTCAGAGTCGACAGGTCACACAGAAGCACCTCACACTTTGGGCACTCACTGCTATCACCCAAGCAAGGAGAAGAAGATAGACTCTCAATTCTGCCGTTGGCCACGGCAAGCTCACTCTCTAACTCATCTATCCTCTTCTTAGCCCCTCTAAGCAGTTTTTCCCGATACTTTAACTCCTGACGATTGCTTTCAAGTAAATCAACAATTTCGCGTTCATAGGATGATACCTTTTCGTTGTCGTCGTCGTCGGAGTCATCGGAGGAGCTCTTCTCTTTCTTATCCCCAAGAGCCATTGAGCAGAAGCTCTTGCGAGATCTTCGGCGCTGATGTGAGTGGCTCTTTGGTCTGTCCCCGAAGGCCATGAAGCAAAGGCCTGCTGGATCGTCCTTGTCCTTCCCCTTCCTGATGATGATCTCCTCATCGCTCGAGCTCGATGAAGAGGAAGAAGACGTGGACCGCTTGGAGTAGCTCTTCTCCATCTCGGCGAAGAAGGCCTTGTCGCGCTTCTTGTTCTCTCGCCGGTAGTCCTTCAGGGCCTTTCTGAAGAATCTGGTCTTTGGCTTGCCCTTGTTGAAGGAGGAACTGTCGTGCTTGCCGGAGTCGTGGAAGCCACCACCGCTGCCCTTCTTGTGACCATTGCGCTTGGGGCAGTCGGCGATGAAGTGTCCTGGATCACCACACTCAAAACATCCGGTCTTTGTGCCGTGTCTTTTGAACATCCTCTTATCATAGACACGACGCACCCGGTTGTTAAAAAGACACAAATCATCATCTCCCAACGACTCAAGCTGATCCTCAGTGATAGACATCAAAGAGAACCCAACACAACTCACAGAGGAGGGATCAACAGAAGGTGTAGCAAGGGCCAGAGACTTTGATCCAGAGCCAGTGAGATTTGATCTCAACTGGGTATCAACCTCGGTGGCCTTCAGCTTGCTAAACAAATCAGAAATGGTCAAGGTATCATAAGAAGTGCTCTCAATGATAGAGGATACCTTGATCTCCCAGATCTTTGGGTCCAAGGTATGAAGAACCTTGAGCGCCTGTTCGTGATCTGAGACTAACTGAACACCCTCAGCCTTGTTGTCCCGAAGCTTGTTTATGATCGACTGAAAACGACCAAACAACAGCTTCAACAGATTCACCCGGCTTTTGTGTGAAGTTCTCGTACTCACGCCGGTAGGTCTGATAGAGCCGAGCCTTGACCTGAGCTGTCCCCTCATGGTGTGCCTGGAGGGTAGCCCAGATCTCTCTCGCAGTGGAGAGATGGCTCACACGCTCAAACTCAGTGGGACCCAAACCAGAAAACAAGATGTTCACCGCTTTGCTATTGTTCACATGCTGGGCGATGATACCAGGAGAATCACGCTCAGCAACTGGTAATATGACAAACGTAGCGTGAACGCAAATATCCCAGATGTCCGAGCTTTGGCTCATGAGATAGGCTCGCATGCGAGTCTTCCAATAATTATAGCCATAAGCTTCCAAGGACGGGACCTTGCCAGGAGACGTCATGATCACTACTGGGGTTTAGAACCGGTTAAGGTATGGAAAAACCCTAACCAGGCTCTGATACCACTTGTAGGACCGAAAGTAGCGACCAGAGGGGGGGTGAATGGGCGCCTAAAAAATTCTTTCGAATCAATGGCCTGCTCCCAACACCCAACACACCTCAACAGACTAACAACGAAAAGTAAATAGATCAACAGAGCCTCAAAAGATCTTGCCTAACAACAACCGGTGTCCTAATCGAAGAAACACCAACACAGTGCTTAAAGGCAGATTTAACAAATTAATTAACTCACAGGCATTTAATCAGACCGACATTCATGAAGATGATAAACTGATGTTCTAACAGGAATAAAGACATCACACAGATTAAAAACAACAGATTCAATATCATCTATTCATTTACAAACAGCAGATGAGTTGGATCAGTTATAGTGAGATATTTTCATGAAAGTACTTCTTAGCAGTACATCGAAACAAGAATTAAATGCTTGCAAAACAGGAAACTAAAAAAACTAGAAGCCAGATAATTAGAAATCAACTTTATATTGCTCAAAAGTAATTAAGCAACATTAACGTGAAGTAATAATCTGGACAACAAGTCAAGCACATGATTAGGCACGTTTCCCAATGCAAGATTAGGTGATATACAAAACGAACCGTGCAGCAGCAGTAATGATGTGCAGAAAAATTTCTCACGGACTAATCTTGCATTTTAATCAAGAAATTAATTTCTACAGTAAGCTTGTACCTTGATCTGCAGGAAAACTAATCGCTGAAATAGAAAATGCACAGTAGCACAAGCACATATGCATGCCAAAAACTCACGTTATCCCTGTGGCTATGTTTGGCACGCAAATCAAGAAATGTGATTAGTACTAACCTTGTTCAAAACGCTGAACACCAACAAAAATCTTGCCATGCCGTGCAACACTTTGCCTCCGCCGCACGCAAGCTACGCTAGGCTAGGAGCTAGCCGCAGCCTGCTGTGCTGCTACGCATAGGCTACCGCGCTAGAGACTAGAGGCTACAAGCTAGCTGCAGTTGTGGCCGGAGGGAATAATCGCATGGAGAAAACAACACATGCGGCGACAGGATTTTAGAACAGAAGAAGAACACCGGCGGCGGAGAAGAGGAGAACACACGAAAAAAGTGACCCAAGGATTTGAGATTGGTAAAGTAATTTCTGAAAAAATGGGTGCCCTAACCCTAGGCTATTGGGGCCTATTTATAGGCAGCCCATTAAAAGGAAAAGATGTAGAAATACCCCTAGGGTTTTTTACAGACGCTGAATAAAAATGGAAAAGACCGAAATGCCCTTAGGGTTTTTTACAGACTCAACTGACAGACTGTGGGCCTAAAGGCAAAATAGTAAAAACCTAAATAAAGGTAACTTGTCCTGATGCGGAGCTTTCGTAGCAGCTACGGCTTCGCCTCAGAACGGTCAGATCCGAGATCAGCGGTCGTCAGTTTTGCGCCGAAACTGACAAAGCGTCCACCGACTTCGCACCGGGTACCCGGATTGGGCCGGCCCGATTCCGCGGCTCCCTCAGCCCGACAATCACTCGCCGCCCGTGTACCTGAGTCAATCCCGGTCAACAGTCCAGTGGATCCTCTGTTGCTCCTAGCCCATGTACCCGGATTGGGCCAGCCCGACTTCGCGGCCCCTCTGCCTGACAGTCGCTCGCTGCCCGTGTACCTGAGTCACACGCGGCCCAGACGCAGCAGGTCTTCTCTCTCTTTTCAGTCCTCTTTGACTAACGTTGACAATGACTCATCACATCTGGAGCCATGAGGCCCACGCTATTCAGCATGGCTCCTCAACCTGGTGCAAAGTCGGTGGAGGCTTTGTCAGTTTCGGCGCAAAACTGACAACCGTCGATCTTGTATCCGACTATCCAGAAGAGAAGCCATAGTTGCTACGAAAGCTTAGCTTCCGGATAAGTCATCTGTATCTCTAGGCCCACAGTCAGTCAGTTGAGTCTGTAAAAAATCCTAAGGGCAGTTTAGTCTTTTCCTTTATTTCTGCATCTGTAAAAACCCTAAGGGGCTGGTGGAATATTCCTAGTGTTGGGCAGCCTATAAATAGGGCCCCAATCCCTAGGGTTAGTATACCCCTTTTGCTGAAATCACTTTTTATTCTATTGGGTCATTTTGCTTCCTGCGTTTTCTCTCTCCTGCTCCTGTTCATGTGCGCCGCCAGGCTCTTGTGCAAGAAGTTTCTATTCCTGCATTCTCTTTGCTATTCATTACGCTGTGAGATCTTATCCTCTGTTGATGAGAGTGATATGCAGTGATTTTTGTGGATCTGAATCTTCATGCACTGTGCGTTTTTAGATCTCTATTTGCTTCTCTGTTGCTTCTGTTCTTCGTGAGGAGTACTAGTTCTTGCCTGTAGCAAGTAGTACCTACTCCTTGTAGCCACAGTACTCTAGTACACTAGGGTTGCTTTTTACTGCACAGCTTTTTGATCGAGTTGGCAGGACCAAAGTCCCTTTTATTGTGTGAAGTCCAACTCTGTGAAGCAGACTTCGAATCTGCACACTTCGAACTAGCAGACTTCGAAACTGCAGGCTTTGAATCAGTAGACATCGAATCTGCAGGCTTCGAATCTGCAACCTTAGAATCTGCAGACTTCGAATCTGCAGGCTTCGAATCTGCAGGCTTCGAATCTGCAACCTTCGAATCAGCAGACTTCGAATATGCAGACTTTGAACCAGCAGACTTCGAAACTGCAGGCTTTTAATCTGCATGCTTCGAATCAGCAGAATTCGAACCAACAGACTTCGAAACTGCAGGCTTCGAATCTGCAGACTTCGAATCTGCAACCTTCGAATCAGAAAACTTTGAATCTGCAGACTTAGAATCTGCAGGCTTCGAATCTGCAGACTTCGAATCAGCAAACTTTGAATCAGCAGACTTCGAATCTGCAGACTTAGGCAATCTGTTCTCGCTTTGCTGCTTAGTCTTTTGAGGTGCGTTGGGTTTTGGGAGCAGGCCATTGATTCGAAAGAATTTTTTAGGCACCCATTCACCCCCCTCTGGTCGCTACTTTCGGTCCTACAAGTGGTATCAGAGCAAGGTTAGGGTTTTTTTCATACCTTAACCGGTTCTAAATCCAAGTAGTGATCATGACGTCGCCTGGCAAGGTCCCGTCTTTGGAAGCCTATGGCTATAACTATTGGAAGACTCGCATGCGAGCCTATCTCATGAGCCAGGGCTCGGACATATGGGACATTTGTGTTCACACCACGTTTGTCATTTTGCCAGTCGCTGAGCACGGTACTGCTGGTATCATTGCCCAGCATATGAGCAACAGTAAGGCTGTGAACATTCTCTTTTCTGGTTTAGGTCCCACTGAATTTGAGCGTGTGAGCCATCTCTCCACTGCGAGAGAGATCTGGGCTACCCTCAAGGCATACCATGAGGGAATAGCCCAGGTCAAGGCCCGGCTCTATCAGACCTACCGGCGTGAATATGACAACTTCACACAGAAGTCGGGTGAATCTGTTGAGGCGTTGTTTGGTCATTTTTAGTCGATCATAAACAAGCTTCGGGACAACAAGACTGAGGGTGCTCAGTTAGTCTCAGATCACGAGCAGGCGCTCAAGGTTCTCCATACGTTGGACCCAAAGATCTGGGAGATCAAGGTATCCTCTATCATTGAGAGTACTTCTTATGATACCTTGATCATTTCTGAGTTGTTTAGCAAGCTAAAGGCTATTGAGGTAGATCTCCAGCTGAGATCAAATCTCACTGGTTCTGGATCGAAATCTCTGGCCCTTGCTACACCTTCTGTTGATCCTTCTTCTGTGAGCTGTGCTGGGTTCTCTTTGATGTCTATCACTGAGGACCAGCTTGAGTTATTGGGATATGATGATTTGTGTCTTTTAATAACTGGGTGCGTCGTGTCTATGACAAGAGAATGTTCAAGAGACACGACACAAAATCTGGGTGCTTTGAGTGTGGTGATCCAGGACACTTCATCGCCGACTGCCCCAAGCGAAATGGACACAAGAAAGGCACCGGTGGTGGCTTCCACGACTCCGGCAAGCACGACAACTCCTCCTTCAACAAGGGCAAGCCGAAGACCAGGTTCTTCAAGAAGGCCTTGAAGGACTACCGGCGAGAGAACAAGAAGCGCGACAAGGCCTTCTTCGCCGAGATGGAGAAGAGCTACTCCAAGCGGTCCACGTCTTCTTCCTCTTCATCGAGCTCAAGTGATGAGGAGATCGCCATCAGGAAGGGGAAGGACAAGGATGATCCGGTGGGCCTCTGCTTCATGGCTTTCGGGGACAAGCCGAAGAGCCGCTCACATTAGTGTCGAAGATCCCGCAAGAGTTTCTGTTCAATGGCTCTTGGGGATAAGGAAGAAAAGAGATCCTCTGACGACTCCGACGACGACGACAACGAAAAGGTATCATCCTATGAACGCGAAATCATTAATTTACTTGAGAGCAATCGTCAGGAGTTGAAATATCGGGAAAAACTGCTTAGGGGGGCTAAGAGGAGGATAGATGAATTAGAGAGTGAGCTTGCCATGGCCAACGGCAGAATTGAGAGTCTATCTTCTTCCCCCTGCTTGGGTGATAGCAGTGAATGTCTGAAGTGTGAGGTGCTTCTGTGTGACCTGTCGACTCTGAAGTCCAGGTACACAGAAAGGGTTGATGAGAGGGACGCTTTGGCCACTGAGCTTGAAAGCACTCAGCTGGAGCTGAAAGTTGCTCACGCCACTGTCGTCGCACCCTGTGCTGATTGCCCATCTCATCTAGCTGTCTTAACTGAGCTGAAAGCCAAGGGCGATGAGCATTTGGGTGATTTGGAGAGAGTGAGAGCTGAGCTGGCGCAGACTAGGCTAGAGCTTGAGACATTGTCAGTTCCACCCACTGTCTGTGAGAATTGTTTGTCTCTTAGAATGGAATTGATCAAGCTGAAAGCCGAGAAGTCTGTCCAGGTAGATAGCGAGTGTGAGACCTGCTTGTCTCGGGTGGAGGTTCTAGCTTCCTTGAGAGAGGAGCTAGATGATTCTCAGAATGAGAACTTTTACCTCCGTTCTATCCTGAGTTGGATCAGTGCCAGAGAGCCACAACTCGGCATGATGATCCAGCAGTTCAAGAGGCAGGATGGGTTTGGGGTAGGTTACACCTACACCAAGGCTGACTTTGAGAGTGCCATCAGCCGGGCAGTGGAGTGGAGTAAAATGACTCCTGAGCAGAGATATCCCAAGACCCATTCCACTGAGTCTTCCCAGGCTTGTCAGCCCAAGGATGGAGTGATCCATGAACCACCCAAAGCTCCACCCAAGAAACCCATATGGGTTCCAAAGCCCAAACTCCTCCACACTTCTCTAGACTCTCTTCCTGGACCCTCTCAGCCCAAGAAGACAACACCAATCACCACTAAGCCCAAGAACCCTAAGCCTCAATCACATCTCAATAAACCCACCTACCATTGTGAGTATTGTCAGAGAGACGAGCATCTTGCGGAGTTTTTCTTCAGGAGGAAGCTGGTTGAGAGAGCTGAGAGAGCTCGTGGTGGTCAGGAGCTGTTCTACCAGCAGGGTGGTAGACTGCGTGTTCCTCGACGCGGGGAGAGGCTGGAGGCCAGGCCGCGTCGTGTAGGTGGTGGTAGAGGAGACGACTTTCATGCCCGTGCTCCAGTTGGTGGTGTTCGTTCCGGCAGAGCTCCAGGCCATTTTGGCTACGGTCCTGGACCTCGTGGCCGAGGTTTTAGGCAGAACCAAGGACCGCGCTTTGAGCCGCGTTTTGGTCCAAACTTTTCTGATGATTTCTGCTTTTTGTCTTTTGAGCAGATGGCTCGACACTGGTTTAGCTCTTTTGCTAAACCCGGTGCCGGACCATTTGCTCCCACTTACAACCACTGATTGTGCAGGATCGGGGACTGGAGGACGTTTGGATCATGGACTCAGGATGCTCTCGCCACATGACGGGACATCGCAGATGGTTCTCCAGTCTCACTCCCCCGAGCTCCAAAGATTACATCACCTTCGGGAACAGTGGTCAAGGGAAAGTAAGTGGCATTGGCTCAATTCACATTTCAGACCATTTTTCTTTGAAGAAGTTGCTTTGGTTGGAAACTTGAACTTCAATTTGATTTCTGTTTCGCAACTTCTTGAGGATGGTTTGGAGGTGCGTTTTAAGAAGGGCGATTCTTCTGTGTTTGATTCTAGAGGGTCTTTGATCTGCCAGATTTTACCATTTGGTAAAGTTTTTCGAATTGACTTCTCTAGTTCTTTTGGCCCTTCTCGCTGTTTGATAGCTGGATCTTCTTCTGAGCTTTGGAAGTGGCATAGGAGGTTAGGTCATTTGAGCTTTGATCTGCTAGTCAGGTTAAGCTCTATGGACCTCATCCGAGGATTGCCCAAGCTTAAGATGGAGAAGGATCTAGTTTGTCATCCCTGTCATCATGGGAAAATGGTTGCCGCTTCTCACTCACCTGTGACTCAGGTGATGACTTCGTATCCGGGCGAGCTTTTACACTTGTACACTGTTGGTCCAGCTCGGGCACGTTCAGTCGGTGGGAAGTGGTACGCGCTTGTCATTGTTGATGACTTTTCTCGATTTTCGTGGGTTTTCTTTTTGGAGTCTAAGGATGAAACTTTTCAGTTTGTTCATGACCTGATTCTGAAGCTGAAGAATGAGAACAATGGTCGGATGCGAGCAATTCGCTCCGACAATGGCTCCGAGTTCAAGAACTCTCAGTTCGTCAGCTTCTGCAGTGATCAGGGTCTTGACCATCAGTTTTCTGCTCCTTACACTCCCCCACAGAATGGCGTTGTGGAACGAAAGAACCACACGCTAGTTGAGATGGCCAGGACGATGCTCGATGAGCACAAGACTCCTAGGCGTTTTTGGGCTGAAGCCATGAACATGGCTTGTTATCTGGCCAACCGCATTTTTCTTAGAGCTTACCTTGGTAAGACATCATATGAGTTGCAGTTTTGCAGACAGCCCAAGGTGAGCCACTTGCGAGCATTTGGCTGCAAGTGCTTTGTTCTTAAGAAGGGAGGGCATTTGGACAAGTTTGAGTCGCGTTGCTGAGACGGAGTTTTTCTTGGTTATGCATTGCATTCTCGAGGTTTCTGTGTTTGGAACATCGAATCCCAACAGCTTGTCGAGACTTGCGAGGTTTCTTTTGATGAGTCCTTGCCTTCTTTGACTCCTTCTTTTGAGCCTTCTGATGGTGAGCTCGGAGAGTCCATCTTCGAAGAAGATGAGGATACTCCAGCTGCTGTTGAGGGTGGGCCTTTTGCACCCCCTGCAGAGCCCACACCTTCTAAGATTTCGACTGAGGACGAGAGCGACCCTCTGATTACTTCTTCCACTTCGATCGAGCCCCCTCAATCGAGTCCAGAGGTGCCAGCTGCTGACTCCGGTGAGGTGACTTCAGATCACCAGGGAACCCGAGCAGTTCAGCGTGACCATCCCTCAGAGCTCATCATCGGTGATTTGACTGAGAGAACCTTGCGTTCATCTGGTGCCTCTCTTGCTGTGTTTGCTGAATCTACTTTTGTTGCATCTTTTGAACCCAAAGATGTTTCTCATGCTCTTTCTGATTCAAATTGGATTAATGCTATGCAAGAAGAGCTTGAGAATTTTGTCCGCAATCGGGTTTGGACATTAGTTGAGCCGCCACCAGGATGCAACCCCATAGGCACCAAGTGGGTATTCAAGAACAAACAAGGTGAAGATGGGGTTGTGGTGCGCAACAAAGCTTGACTAGTTGCCCAGGGTTTTTGCCAAAAAGAGGGTATTGATTTTGAAGAAACTTTCGCCCCTATTGCCCGTCTTGAGTCCATTCGTATGCTCTTAGCTTTTGCCGCTTCGAAGGGTTTTAAGCTTTTTCAAATGGACGTTAAGAGTGCTTTTCTGAACGGGTTCATAGAGGAGGAAGTTTATGTTAGGCAGCCCCCGGCTTTGAGAACCCTAAGTTTGCTCGACATGTTTTTAAGCTGCAAAAGGCTTTATACGGGTTGAAGCAAGCCCCCAGGGCTTGGTATGACCGGTTGAAGCAATTTTTGTCGGGGAAGGGCTTTGTGATGGGTTCGGTGGATAAAACTCTTTTCTTGCTCAGAGATGCTTCAAATTTCTTGGTTGCTTAGATTTACGTGGACGATATTATTTTTGGCGGTACTACTGATTCTCTTGTGTCCAAGTTTTCTAAGCAGATGCACAGTGAGTTTGAGATGAGCCTCATGGGTGAGCTCAAGTATTTCTTAGGGCTCCAAATCAATCAGACCAAGGACGGCACCTTCATCCACCAAGGTAAGTACACTCGTGACATGTTGAAAAAATTTGACTTTGGTGGTTAGCTGAAGCCGCAGATGACCCCGATGGGAACATCTGGGGGCCTGGACAAGGACGAGAGTGGCGTCAAGGTCAACGAGAGAGAGTTTCGAGGGATGATCGGTTCACTACTGTACTTGACGGCGACAAGACCAGACATACAGTTCGTCGTAGGACTTTGCGCGTGTTTTCAGTCTTCACCACGCGCATCTCATCGGCAGGCTGTCAAGCACATCTTCAGGTATCTCACTTATGTGCCTGGTCTCGGTCTTTACTATTCAGCATCATCATCTCTTGATTTATCTGGCTCTTCGGATGCCGACTTTGGTGGGTGCCGGTTGGATCGCAAGTCGACTTCCGGTACTTGCCAGTTTCTTGGTTCGTCTCTTGTCTCTTGGTCTTCTCGAAAGCAATCTGGAGTTGCTCTTTCGACCACAGAGGCTGAGTATGTAGCTGCTGCTAGCTGCTGCTCACAGTTGGTTTGGATGATTTCCACTCTGCGAGATTTTGGGTTGTTCTTTCCTACCAGAGTTCCCTTGTTTTGCGACAACACCAGTGCAATTAGTGTAGGGAAAAACCCATGTCTCCATTCAAAAACCAAACACATTGATGTGCGCTTTCATTTTCTGTGGGATCAATATGAGAAATGTGTCATTGACCTTGTTCATGTTGATACCCATCATCAGTTGGCTGACATTTTCACCAAACACCTAGATCAGTCTACATTTGAGCGTTTACGAGGGGATTTGGGTGTTGTGTATCCTTTCTAGGATATTTTGCGTCAGTTTTCTTTCTTCTTTACTTTTTTCTTGAGTCTTTTTGTGTGTGTTCATATCATACATATTCACATATCACACTTTTGAGCCTGCTTCTGTTATATGATTGAACTGCTTTACTTATTCTAGCTGGTACATGCTTTTGAATACTTGTCATTGATCATGCTTTGGTTCAGTTCACTTGATATGTCTGATATCTGTCATATGCATGGCTTTTACGCTTTCAACTTGAAAAATGATCACCACTGCTTCTGGTAACTAGCATGCGTAGGCTGAATGTTCTTGCTATCTGTTACATGCCTTGTAGCTAGTTCCTGACTTAGATGCAAACATGCAACTTGGACATCTTTCTGCTTTAAAACATGGATATGTGCTATAAAAATGATGAAAAATCAAGAAAAATGAAAATTCCATGCCTGTTTATGCATAAACTTGAAAAGATCCAGGTGGGTTTGTTTTGTCGCATTGCATTGTTCTGGACTGCGTACCATAGCACTTTGGTATGAACTAGGACAGTGTAGTGTATGCCAAGACCAATGTCTTAAGCTTCTGATGGTCCAGTTCTGGCCTAGTCTTGACTTGGTCGGTAAGCATAAGGTTTGACATGCAAATAACCCCTGGCAAAAATGAAAAAGGAAAAAGAAAAACCGGAACATTGAAAAGATAACAAGTTTGCTGAAGCACTTTGTTTTGGACAATGCTTATCTTGGTAGATATCAGTTAGCTTCTGCATCTCATGCTTTACCTTGCTTGTCATCCGGAATATGTGGTGATGCTTTTTATTTGCAAACATTGAAGAAAATGCGTGCTAATGACCTTCTTTAGATATCATCTGTTGCACTGATTATGCCATGTGTCTTAGACAGTATATCTTTTGCTATACTTGTTAGATGTTGTAATTGCAGTCAATCATATCTGAGAAGCATTCTTTATACACTCCACCTGCACCCCAGTTGCATTCATTGCATATTTTCAGGGGGAGTCAGTGTCTTTTTCGAGTGCTTGATGAGTTCACTTGTCAACAAGGGGGAGAAATTTTGGATAAGAGTTTGAGGGGGAGTTTTTGTCTCGCTTACTCTTTTGATATCCTTGTTAATATTCCTGAGATTGCACTCGTTTTGAGCTTTTACCTTTGGTTAACCATAATGACCGCTTCTTGCTTTTGTTTGGCTTTTGGTCATTAGGGTTAAACATTTACCTTATTTTCTTCTTCTTTGTTTTTCTTGCGCTTTGTTTTTCGTGTTTCCACATTTGTTCGTAGGTGCTGAAGAGCTGAAGAAGTGAAGTGTTGACAATGCACTCATCAAGGGGGAGATTGAGGAGCCATGCTGAATAGCGTGGGCCTCATGGCTCCAGATGTGATGAGTCATTGTCAATGATAGTCAAAGAGGACAGAAGAAGAGAGAAGATCTACTGTTTCATGGGCCGCGTGTGACTCAGGTACACGGGCAGCAAGCGACTGTCGGGCAGAGGAGGCTGCGAAGTCGGGCTGGCCCAATCCGGGTATATGGGACAGGAGCAGTAGAAGACCCACTGGGCTGTTGACCAGGATTGACTCAGGTACACGGGCGGTGAGCGATTGCCGGGCTGAGAGAGCTGCGGAGTCGGACCGGCCCAATCCGGGTACCTGGTGAAAGTCAGTAGATGCTTTGTCAGTTTCGGCGCAAAACTGACAACCGTCGATCTTGTATCCGACTGTCCAGAAGAGAAGCCGTAGTTGCTACGAAAGCTTAGCTTCCGGATAAGTCATCTGTATCTCTAGGCCCACAGTTAGTCAGTCGAGTCTGTAAAAAATCCTAAGGGCAGTTTAGTCTTTTCCTTTATTTCTGCGTCTGTAATAACCCTAAGGGGCTTGTGGAATATTCCTAGTGTTGGGCAGCCTATAAATAGGGCCCCAATCCCTAGGGTAAGTATACCCCTTTTGCTGAAATCACTTTTTATTCTATTGGGTCATTTTGCTTCCTGCGTTTTCTCTCTCCTGCTCCTGTTCATGTGCGCCGCCAGGCTCTTGTGCAAGAAGTTTCTATTCCTGCATTCTCTTTGCTATTCATTACGCTGTGAGATCTTATCCTCTGTTGATGAGAGTGATATGCAGTGATTTTTGTGGATCTGAATCTTCATGCACTATGCATTTTTAGATCTCTATTTGCTTCTCTGTTGCTTCTGTTCTTCGTGAGGAGTACTAGTTCTTGCCTGTAGCAACTAGTACCTACTCCTTGTAGCAACAGTACTCTAGTACACTAGGCCTGCTTTTTACTGCACAGCTTTTTGATCGAGTTGGCAGGGCCAAAGTCCCTTTTATTGTGTGAAGTCCAACTCTGTGAAGCAGACTTCGAATCTGCACACTTCAAACCAGCAGACTTCAAAACTGCAGGCTTCGAATCAGCAGACTTCAAATCTGCAGGCTTCGAATCTGCAACCTTCGAATCAGCACACTTCGAAATCAGCAGACTTCGAATCTACAGGCTTCGAATCTGCAACCTTCGAATTAGCAGACTTCGAATCTGTAGACTTTGAACCAGTAGACTTCGAAACTGCAGGCTTCGAATCTGCAAGCTTCGAATCAGCAGACTTCGAACCAGCAGACTTCGAAACTGCAGGCTTCGAATCTGTAGACTTCGAATCAGCAGAATTCGAATCTGCAGACTTCGAATCTGCAACCTTCGAATCAGCAAACTTCGAATCTATAGACTTAGAATCTATAGGTTTCGAATCTGCAGACTTCGAATCAGCAAACTTTGAATCAGCAGACTTCGAATCTGCAGACTTAGGCAATCTGTTCTCGCTTTGCTGCTTAGTCTTTTGAGGTGCGTTGGGTTTTGGGAGCAGGCCATTGATTCGAAAGAATTTTTTAGGCGCCCATTCACCCCCCTCTGGTCGCTACTTTCGGTCCTACAGAGGCTTTGTTTGGTCGTTTTCAATCGATCATTAAAAAGCTTCACGTTAACAAGGCCGAGGGGGATCAGCTGGTCTCGGATCATGAACAGGCGCTTAAGGTACTCCATACCTTGGATCCTAAGATCTGGGAGATCAAGGTCTCTTCTATTGTTGAGAGCACATCATATGATACCTTGACCATCGCAGAGCTTTTTAGTAAGCTCAAGGCCTCAGAGGTCGATATCCAGTTGAGATCAAATCTCATTGGTTCTGGATCAAAGACTCTTGCACTTGCGACACCATCTGCTGATCCTAGTGCCATGAGTTGTACTGCGTTTTCCTTGATGTCTATTTCCGAGGAACAACTTGATACTCTAGGAGATGATGATCTGTGCTTATTTAACAACCGGGTGCGGCGTGTCTATGATAAGCGAATGATTAAGAGACACGGCACAAAATCCGGATGCTTTGAGTGTGGTGATACAGGTCATTTCATTGCCGACTGCCCTAAGCGGAAGAATTACAAGAAGGGAACCGGCGGAAACTCCTACGACTCCGACAAGTACGACAACTCTACAAAGAGCAAGCCCAAGACAAGATTCTTTCGTAAAGCTTTGAAGGACTACAGGCGTGAGAACAAGAAACGAGACAAGGCTTTCTTCGCCGAGATGGAGAAAAGCTACTCCAAGAGATCCTCGTCTTCCTCCTCTTCGTCGAGCTCAAGTGATGAAGAGATTGTGATCAGGAAGGGGAAGGACAGGGATGATCCGGTGGTCCTCTGTTTCATGGCCTTCGGGGACAAGCCGAAGAGACGCTCACGTGACAGTCGAAGACCCCCCGAGAGCTTCTGTTCAATGGATCTTGGGGAGAAGAAAGAAAAGGACTACTCCGATGACAACGACGATGAGAAGGTATCATCTTATGAACAAGAAGTTGTTAATTTATTAGAACAGAACCATCAGGAGTTGAAGTATAGGGAGAAACTGCTTAGAGGGGCTAAGAAGAGGATAGATGAGCTTGAGAGTGAGCTTGCCACAACAAATGGCAAGATTGAGAGTCTGTCTTCTTCCCCTGGCTTGGGTGATAGTGGTGAGTGCTCTAACTGTGAGGTGCTGTTGTGTGACCTGATGATTCTTAAGTCTAGGTACACATAGAGAGTAGATGAGAGAGACGCATTGGCCACTGAGCTTGAGAGCGCTCAGCAGGAGCTAAAAGATGCTCATGCCACTGTTGTCGCACCTTGTGTAGACTGCTCATCTCATTTAGTTAGTATAGCTGAGCTGAGAGCCAAGAGTGATGAGCAGTTGAGCGAGTTAGCTGGAGTGAGAGGTGAGTTGGAGCAGACTAAGCTAGAGCTTGAGACCTTGTCAGTTCCATCCACTGTTTGTGAGAACTGTTTATCCATTAGAATGGAGTTGATCAAGCTAAAAGCTGAGAAGACTGTTGAAGCTGATAAAGAGTGTGAGATCTGCTTGTCTCAGGTGGAGGTGTTAGATTCTTTGAGAGAGGAGCTAGCTGATGTTCAGAACGAGAACTTTTACCTCCGTTCAATCCTGAGTTGGATTAGTGCTAGAGAGCCACAACTTGGCATGATGATCCAGCAGTTCAAGAGACAGGATGGTTTTGGGGTAGGGTACACATATACCAAGGCTGATTTTGAGAGCGTCATTAGCCATGCAGTGGAGTGGAGTAAGATGACTCCAGAACAGAGATATCCCAAGACTCACTCCACTAAGTCCTTTAAAGATAGTCAGCCCAAGGATGGAGTGATTCAAGAACAACCTAAAGCTCCACCTAAGAAGCAGATATGGATTCCTAAGCCTAAAACTCTTCACACCTCTCTTGATTCTCTACCTGGACCCTCTCACACCAAAGATGCTTCACCCAACACCACCAAGCCTAAGAACACTAAGCCACAACAACATCCCAAGAAGCCTACCTATCACTATGAGTTATGTCAGAGAGACGGGCATCTTGAGGAGTTTTGCTTTAGGAGGAAGCGAGTTGAGCGAGCAGAAAAAGCTCGATGTGGGCAGGAGCAGTTCTACCAGCAGGGTGGTAGACGGAGAGTCCCATCGACGTGGAGAGAGGCTAGAGGCCAGGCCACGTCGTGTAGGTGGTGGTAGAGGAGACGGTTTTCACGATCGTGCTCCGGAGGGTGGTTTCCGTTCCGGCAGAGTTCCAGATCGTTATGGATACGGTGTTGGACCTCGTGACCGTGATTTTAGGCAGAACAGAGGACCACACTTTGAGACGCGTGGTGGTCCCAACTCATACGATTTTTTCTGCTTTCCTACTTACGAGCAGATGGCTCGACACTAGTTTAGTACTTTTGCTAGACCTAGTGGTCGACCATTTGCTCCCACTCATGACCATTGATCTTGCAGGATCGAGGATTGGAGGACGTATTGATCATGGATTCAGGATGTTCTCGCCATATGACGGGACACCGCAGATGGTTCTCCAGCCTCACTCCCCCGAGCTCCAAGGAATATATCACTTTCGGGAACAGTGGTCAAGGGAAGGTACAAGGTATTGGGTCAATTCGTATTTCTGATCAATTCTCTTTAAAGAATGTTGCTTTAGTTGGAAATCTAAACTTCAATCTATTTTCTGTTTCGCAACTGCTTGATGATGGTTTAGAAGTGCGCTTTAAGAAGGGCATGTCTTCTGTTGTCGACTCTAGAGGATTTTTAGTTTGCCGAGTCCTACCTTTCGGTAAGGTTTTTCGTATTGATTTCTCTAGTACTTCTAGCCCTTCTCGCTGCCTGATGGCCGGATCCTCCTCTGAGTTATGGAAGTGGCATAGAAGGTTAGGCCATTTGAGCTTTGATTTACTTTTTAGATTGAGTTCTATGGATCTTATCTGAGGATTGCCTAAGCTTAAGATGGAGAAGGATCTAGTGTGTCATCCTTGTCGTCATGGGAAAATGGTAGCCGCTTCTCACGCACCTGTGACTCAGGTGATGACTTCGTACCCGGGAGAGCTGTTACACATGGACACAGTAGGTCCAGCTCGAGTACGCTCAGTCGGTGGGAAGTGGTACGCCCTTGTGATAGTTGATGATTTTTCTCGATTTTCGTGGGTTTACTTTCTAGAGTCTAAGGATGAGACCTTTCAGTATGTTCATGACCTGATTTTGAAGCTGAAGAACGAGAATAATGGTCTGATGCGAGCAATTCATTCAGACAACAAATCTGAGTTTAAGAACTCTCAGTTCGTTAGTTTTTGTAGTGATCAGGGTATTGATCATCAGTTTTCTGCTCCTTACACTCCCCCACAGAACGGCGTTGTGGAGTGAAAGAACCGCACGCTTCTCGAGATGGCCAGGACGATGCTTGATGAACATATGACTCCTAGGCATTTTTGGGCTGAAGAAATGAACACAGCTTGCTATCTTGCCAACCACATTTTCCTTAGAGCTCACTTAGGTAAGACATCATATGAGTTGCGCTTTGGTAGACAGCCCAAGGTGAGTCACTTGCGAGCTTTTGGATGCAAGTGCTTTGTGCTCAAGAAGGGAGGACATTTGGATAAGTTTGAGTCTCGTTGTTGGGATGGAGTCTTTCTAGGTTATGCTTTGCATTCACGAGGCTTTCGTGTTTGGAACCTAGACTCCCAGATGCTTGTTGAGACGTGTGAGGTTTTCTTTGATGAGTCTTTACCCTCACCGACTCCCTCTTTTGAGCTTTCTGGTGATGATGAGCTTGGAGAGTCCATCTTCGAGGAAGATGATGATCCTCCTACTGATGATGAGGGTGGGACCTCTGTACCACCTGCAAACCCCACACCTTCTGAGACTTCGACCAAGGATGAGGACGGACCTATAATTACTCCTTCTACTTCGATCGAGCCCCCTCAGCCGAGTCCAGTGGTGCCAAGTGTTGACTTCGATGAGATGACTTCCCAGCCGAGTCTAGAGGAGCCAGCTGCTGACTTTGGTGAGGTGACATCAGATCACCTAGGATCCCGAGCAGTTCAGCGTGATCACCCTTCAGAGCTCATCATAGGTGATCTTACGGAGAGATCTTTACGTTCCTCAGCTGGTTCACTTGCTATGTTTGTTGAGTCTGCTTTTGTTGCTAGCTTTGAGCCCCGAGATGTTACTCATGCTCTTTCTGATTCAAATTGGATAAACGCCATGCAAGAAGAGCTTGAAAACTTTGTTCGCAATCGGGTTTGGACACTAGTTGAGCTACCACATGGATGCAACACCATAGGCACTAAGTGGGTGTTTAAGAACAAACAAGGAGAAGATGGTGTTGTGGTGCGCAACAAAGCTCGATTAGTGGCACAGGGTTTCTGCCAAAAAGAAGGTATTGACTTTGAAGAGACCTTCGCCCCTGTTGCTCGCCTTGAGTCCATTCGTATTCTTTTGGCTTTTGCTGCTTCTAAAGGTTTTAAGCTTCATCAGATGGATGGCAAGAGTGCTTTTCTAAACGGGTATATAGAGGAGGAGGTCTATGTTAAGCAACCCCCCGGTTTCGAGAACCCTAAATTTCAATGACATGTTTACAAGTTGCAGAAGGCTTTATACGGTCTGAAGCAGGCCCCCAGGGCTTGGTATGATCGCTTGTAGCAGTTCTTGTTGCAGAAAAGTTTTGTGATGGGTTCTGTGGACAAGACTCTTTTCTTGCTTAGAGATGGCACATAATTGTTGGTTGCTCAAATTTATGTGTATGATATTATTTTGGTGGTTCTACTAATGAGCTTGTTTCCAAGTTTTCTTAGTAGATGCATAGCGAGTTTGAGATGAGTCTCATGGGAGAACTCAAGTACTTTTTAGGGCTCCAGATCAAGCAGACCAAGGACGACATTTCATCCACCAGGGTAAGTACACACGGGATATGCTAAAGAAATTTGATTTTGGTGGAGAGCTAAAGCCACAGATGACACCAATGGGTACATCTGGAGGTCTGGACTAGGACGAAGACGGCGTCAAGGTAAATGAGAGAGAGTATCGAGGGATGATTGGTTCGCTACTATACTTGACTGCGATGAGACTGGACATTCAGTTTGCCGTGGGTGTGTGTGCGCGTTTTCAGTCTTCGCCAAGCGCATCTCACCGGCAGGCTGTGAAGCGTATTTTCAGGTATCTTACATATGCTCCTGATTTAGGTCTTTATTATTCTGCATCATCGTCTCTTGATTTAGCTGGTTTTTCGGACGCTGATTTTGGTGGGTGCCGGCTGGATCGCAAGTCTACTTCTGGTACTTGCCAGCTTCTTGGTTCGTCACTTGTTTCTTGGTCCTCTAGAAAACAATCTGGAGTTGCGCTTTCTACTACTGAGGTTGAGTATGTAGGTGTGGCTAGCTGCTGTTCTCAGTTAGTTTGGATGATTTCTACTTGTGGGATTTTGGATTATTCTTCCCTTCGCGAGTTCCTTTGTTTTGTGATAGCACTAGTGCAATTAGTGTTGGGAAAAACCCATGTCTTCATTCAAAAACCAAACATATTGATGTGCGCTTTCACTTCTGAGGGATCAATATGAGAAAGGAGTCATTGATCTTATACATGTTGATACTCATCAGCAGCTAGCTGATATTTTTACTAAACCCCTAGATCAGTCTACTTTTGAGCGTTTACGAGGGGATTTGGGAGTTGTGTATCCTTTCTAGGATACTTTGAGCCATTTTTATTTTCTTTTTATTTTTTTATTGAGTCTTTTTGTGTGCGTCCATATCATGCATAATCATCAATCACATTTTGAGCTTGCTTCTGCTATATGATTAATCTGCTTTACTTTCTCTAGCTAGTATATGTTTTTGATTACTTATCGATGATCATGTTCTGGTTCAGTTCACATGATATATCTGATATTTGTCATATGCATGACTTTTATGCTTTAAAATTGAAAAATAATCACCATTGCTTCTGGTAACTAGCATGTGTAGGCTGAATGCTTTCGCTATCTTTTATATGCCTTGTAGCTAGATCCCTACTTAGATGCAGATATGCAACTTGGAGATCTATATGCTTTAAATATGAAAATTGTGCTATAAAAATGATAAAATAATTCAGAAAATTGAAAAATTTATGCATTTTTATGATTATCAGAAAAGATCCAGGTGGGTTTGCTTTGTTGCATTGCATTGTTCTGGACTGCTTACCATAGTACTTTGGTATGAACTAGGACAGTGTAATGTATGCCAAGACCAATGTCTTAAGCTTCTGATGGTCCAGTTCTGGCATAGGCTTGACTTGGTCGGTTAGCATAAGGTTTGACATGCAAATAACCCCTGGCAGAAATGAAAAAGAAATAATCTGAAAAATTTAAAAAGATGACAAGTTTGCTGAAGCACTTTGATTTGGACAATGCTTATCTTGGTAAATATCAGTTAGCCTTTGCATCTCATGCTTTACTTTGCTTGTCAACTAGAAAATGTGGTGATGCTTTTGTTTGCAAAAATCGAAAAATGCGTGCTAATGACTTTCTTAAGATATCATCTATTGCACTGATCATGTCATGTATCTTCGACAGTATATCTTTTGCTATACCTGTTAGATGTTGTAATTGCAGTTAATCATATCTAAGAAGCATGCTTTTCACACTCCACCTGCACCCCATCTGCATTCATAGCGTATTTTGAGGGGGAGCTGCATTTCAGGGGGAGTTTGTTTTTATGTCTCTTTAAAGTGCATTTAGTCTCACTTGATGAGTCCAATTGTCAACAAGGGGGAGAAATTTTGGATATATTTTTGGCTTTCTCTGGGATTTATTTCAGGGGGAGTTTATTCTTGTTGGTAATTCTGAGATTTGCACTTGTTTTTGAGGCTTTATTTTTGGTTAACTATAATGACCATTTTCATGCTTCTGTTTGGCTTTTGGTCATTAGGGTTAAACTTTTATTTCCTTTCTTCTATTTTTCTTTTGTTTTGTTTTCTTGTTTCCACATGTTTTGCAGGTTCTGGAGATGAGCTGAAAAGGGTGTTGACAATGCACTCATCAAGGGGGAGATTGAGAAACCATGTTGAAGAATATGGTTTTGATATTCCTAGAGGTGATGAGTGATTGTCAACGGATGTCAAAGGAAGGGAGAGATGAAGACCTGCCGAGTCTGAGGCGCATGTGACTCAGGTACACGGGCAGTGAGCGACGGCCGGGTAGAGGAGCCGCGGAGTCGGGCTAGCCCAATCCAGGTACATGGCTAGGAGTGGCAGATGATCCACTAGTCTGTTGACTGGGTTTGACTCAGGTACACGGGCGGCGAGCGATTGCCGGGCTGAGGAAGCTGCGGGATCGGGTCGGCCCAATCCGGGTACCCGGTGCGAAGACGGTGGACGCTTTGTCAGTTTTGGCGTAAACTGATGATCTATGTTTAATTCGTTTTTAGGATATTAATATTTAGTTTTAAATTTAGAATATTTTTATTCGAGTCAGTTAATTTTTCTAAGAATATTTTAGTAATTTTCGGAATTTATTTTAGAGTCAGTTTATTTTACCTAAGGGTAAACTAGTCTTTTCATGTATTAGGATTTGCCTATAAATAGGCCCCTATCCCCTTGAGGATAGATGACTGTTTTGTTTTGACATTATTTTCAGTCCAACGAAAATCTTTCATCTGCTATTTTTCTCCGGTTTCAATCTATATCGCCGCCACCGCGAGCGTTTTCGTTTTTCTTCGACGTTTTCGGTTTCTTCTCTGCCTATTCAACAGCGGTGGCTGCAGCTAAGCTGTGCGGCACAACAGCGCTTCTGATTGCCAGCAGCCGACGGCGGCTTTGCAGCGACGGGCGGGCCCCGCGGCGTGTCACGGCGGGAGAAGGCGTGCACGCAGGAAAGGAAGCAGTAGGCCAAAAACCGGCGGGCCCCACCGGCTGGACACAGTAATTTTTTCAGGATTTTAATTTTTTGCTTGCAGCTTTCCTGACGTGTTGCAGTGGCTTGCGGCAAGCACGACGGGGTTGGGTTTCCTTCCGGCGCGGCAACCTAGACGACAAAGAGTAATTAGTTTTAATCTCCTATATTTTAGCTGTTTGTTAAACCTACATTTATCCATATTTTAATTAGCTGAAAAATAATAATCTCGTAGTTATCTCTTCTTAATTAAAAATTAATCTCGTCATTAAATTTTAATCGGCTTATTAGTTATCTCGTATTATTTATTTAAATAGATCTGTTTAATCTGCTCATATAAAATAAAAGAAAAATTTATTAGTTGTGATAATTTTTCTTTCTTTCGCGTGAAATATTTTTAGGTTATTTGTGAATTAATTTTTGGGTGATCCATATTTTATTCCGTTAATTAGTATTTTATTTTTAGACAACAATTTGAACAATTTATTAGGGTATTTAGTGTTTTGTATTACGTCATTAAATATTTCTAGTACTCATTTTATTTACTTCAGTATTTTTATTTAGATTATTTTTAACATCATTTTAATTAGGACGCCGGTCATTTTTTTGCTAGACAACTTTAATTCCTAAAATTTGCTTTGCAAATATTATTTTTCTGGTTAAGTTTATTTAGGTGGTGGGATTAAAATATAGTTTAGCAAGAAATTTTTAGACGCCCATTCACCCCTCCTCTGGTCGCTACTTTCGGTCCTACACCCGGGTGAACAGCGGGAGAGGGGGCGCGCGACTAAGGCTGACAAGCAGGACCGACGGGCGCGCGCGCGGAAGAGAGAGGGAGGGGCGCACCGACTTGCGGGTCCCACCCATCAGTGGGCACGGCACTGAGCTGGGCCGGGTTGCAGGAGGATTGGGGGTTGCAGCCCACTAGGATTTTAAATGCATTTTTCATTTAAAATAATTCTAGAAAATCATTTATTTATTTACATCTTGAAGCACTATTTCTAAAATTTTGTAAAAATTCCTAAAAATATTTCTTTGCTCATAGATTTCATCATAAATTTATTATGTTCAAATTTGAAGTATTTCCCCTAGTTTTGCTTTAATTAGTTTCTTTTAGCCTTTTCCCTAATTAAATAATTCCTTTTTTAATTCAGAAAATCATTTCCCTTATTTTATTTTATTTTTAATTACTGTGGTGTTACAATCATATCCCCCTTACAGAGAATCTCGTCCTCAAGATTCAGATCAACCCTCAAATAACTTTGGGTGCTGCGCTTTTAGTTCCTCTTCCTTTTCCCATGTGGCTTCCTCTTCAATGCCAGCGAGTAAAGCCTCTCTTCAATGCCAGCGAGCTCCTACCTTGCAAGCGTGCGCTTGATCCGGGGGCGATGACGTGGTGGAATAATGGGGGAAATGGTCGGGAGAACACGGGGGAATCAATGCTAATGAGTAATTAAAGGGAGGGGGCTGGCGAGAGCGAATCTGAGGTGGGGTTAGGGTTTCGGCCGACGAGGGGGGGGGGGATTTGGGGGCGGATCTCGCAGGGAAGACGGATCCGACAGGTGGGGGCCACTAGCCAGCGAGCGTGAGCGCACGGGTGCGGTGGCTGATGGGTGGGGTCCATCGGTCAGACGGTGCACGCGGGGAGGAGTGGGCTGGGCTGGCCGGGAGAGAGAGAAAAGGGGAGGGAGCCCATTACTGTTTAAATAAATTTTTGTTTAAAAATAATCACAGAAAATGAATTAAAATATTAGGGCTACCTCCAAAGTTGATAAAAATTTGTAAAAATTCTCAAAAATATATCTTGGCCTTGGGATCATACACAAAAATTTCTAGTCTCTGGTTTGGTCATTTCATCTAGGTTTTAGTTCAAAATGGTGAAGGAGGGCATTAAAGGGATTTCCAAAATAATAAATTTCAGGAAATTGGATTAAATAATATTTTTATTCCTTTGAAAATTTTGGGTGTTACAGAGGTCATTCCTGCGGATACTTCGGCCCAAGTAGCGTTGGTCGATGTATCGGTTGACGCCGTCCATAACAAAGTAGAGTGTCTGTCAGGTAGAGATCTTTTGGATTACGATTTTGTTCATATCCGGAGGACGTTTTGTTCTAGTGTCTGTAAAGACGGCTGGAGTAGCACGACTGTTTTTGTATTAATAGTCATGTCTAGCAAGAGTAATATAGATTGGCTAAAGTCTCGTGTGGAGCAATATCGGTCTAGTAAAGATGGTATTGCCGAAGTCATCGGGGTCTTTGGCGAAGAAGAGAAATTAGGACAAGGTTTTGCGTCGGCCAATCCCTTGGAGGAAGTTGACATAGGTAGTGGTAGCATCCCGAGGCTGACTTTTGTAAACCAATATTTACAGCCTGATGAAAAGGCTGAAGTAATAAAGTTACTTCGGTCGTATGTCGATTGTTTCACATGGGAGTATAGCGAGATGCCAGGACTAAGCCGCGAGCTCGTGAAGCATCGGCTACCTATCAAGTCCGGATTTAGTCCATATAAGCAGCCTCCTCGCCACTTTAACTCGGTTGTCTATGACCGAGTTAAAGAAGAAGTAGAGCGACTACTCAAGGCCGAGTTTATTAGGCCATGCAGGTACGCGGAATGGGTTGCTAACATTGTGCCTGTAGAGAAGAAAGGGAGCGGCAAGATACAAGTATGCATTGATTTCAGGGATCTGAATAGAGCCACTCTGAAAGACGAGTATCCAATGTCGATAGCTGACATGCTAATCAACGATGCTTCAGGACACAAGGTACTGAGTTTTCTTGATGACAATGCTGGTTATAATCAAATCTTTATGGCCGAAGAGGACGTCTACAAAACTACCTTTTGATGCCTTGGTTTTATCGGTTTATTCGAGTGGGTCGTCATGACTTTTGGATTGAAGAATGCTGGCGCCACGTATCAGTGTGCCATGAACTTAATCTTTCATGACTTGCTAGGGGTTATGCTAGAAGTTTACATCGATGATGTGGTAGTCAAATCGGACGCTATGGGAAACCATTTAGCCGTTTTGAAGGTTGCTTTTGATAGAATGCGACAGTATGGTTTGAAAATGAACCCAGTCAAGTGTGCTTTTGGTGTGTCAGCGGGTAAGTTCTTAGGTTTCATGATTCACGAGAGAGGCATAGAAATTGATCCTAAGAGGCTTGAGAAGATTAGAAACATTGCCACACCGACGTGCAAAAAGGACGTACAGAAGTTGCTAGGCAAGATGAACTATTTGCGTCGCTTTATATCCAACTTGTCTGGCAAGATTTATGCCTTTGTCCCCATACTCCGGCTAAATAACGAAGCCGAGTTCACTTGGGGGGGGGCAAGCCAGCAAAGTGCCTTTGAGAAAATCAAGGAGTGCTTGTCATCTCTGCCTGTGGTGAGAGCACCAAAAGCTGGGATTCCGTTTTGGCTATACATCGCTGCTGAAGATAGCGTGATTTGGGCCGGGCTAACCCAGGAGGTAGAGGGAAAAGAGTACATCATCACGTTCTTGAGTTGCTGCCTGCTGGACGCCAAAACCAGGTACGTGTTTGTGGAACGTTTGTGTTTATCACTTTACTACACGTGCACCAAATTACGCCATTATCTTCTCCCTACTACATGTGTTGGTGTTTGCCAAACCGATGTTATAAAGCACATGTTACAGAAGCCGATTCTAAGTGGAAGAATTGGAAAATGGGCTTACGCGTTGATTGAATACGATTTTGCCTATGAACCCCTAAGAGCTATGAAAGGCCAAGTCATAGCCAACTTTATAGTTGATCACCACATAGATGTCAGCTAGAGTAACAATGTTGCTCTAGTTGAGGTAGTGCCATGGAAACTCTATTTTGATGGTTCGGCTTGCAAGAGTGGCCAAGGTATTGGAGTGGTTCTCATATCACCTAATGGAATGCACTTTGAGACTTTGGCCCGTCTAGAATTTCCTTCCACTAATAACCAAGCTAAATACGAAGCTTTATTGCTAAGTCTTGAATTACTAGAATCTGTAGGTGCTAGACATGTCCACGCATATGGCGATTCCTTGTTAGTAGTGCAACAAGTAGCTAAAAGTGCTCAATGCTTTAACGACTTGCTGAATAGTTACTTGGATAAATGTCTAGACATAGTTGTTGCTTTTGATGACTTCAAAATCTCTCACGTGTCAAGAGAAGACAATTCAGTCGCAAATGATTTGGCTCAGCAAGCATATGGTTACCAAGTCACGAGAGGAAAATTTTCTGTGTGGGTGAAGCCGATGCTTGGTCTCACTGCCGAAGCTAGTGACGGTGGGCAAACGCACCCTCCGGGTTAGACCCCTCGTGCCGCCGAAGGCCACTACGCGTTGAGGTCTCTGGACCAGAGTACTCTACCAACCGAGGGACCTGGCACGCTAGAGGCCGCAAGCCAAAGCCTCCCGCGTGGTGAGGGCTCCCGGGAGTCCAAACCCTCCGGAGGGCTTCGGCCCAGCACACTCCGAATGGCTAGCTCGGCGCCAGGCTTCGGCAAGAGCAGGAATGGCTCAGGGGGCATCCCGAAGTCAGTAGTTTAGAAATTTTTTCAGAAGGTGAGCTAGCGAGACCCTCTGAAGTCCATAAGGGCGATTGGAGAGTTCCAATCGTCTAGTATTTGAGAGACCCTAGCCAAAGGGTTGATCGGAAGGTTCGGCGACAAGCGTTCAAGTTTGTGTTGATAGACAACACATTGTATCATCGAACCATTGATGGAGTACTGTTAAAGTGTTTAGATCACGAACATTCCAAAGTGGCTACGGGAGAAGTCCATGAAGGACTTTGTGGCACTCATCAGTCGGCCCAGAAAATAAGTTGGATGCTTAAAAGGGCAGGTTTTTATTGGCCAACTATGACTGAAGATTGTTTTAAGTATTATAGAGGGTGTGAAGCATGTCAGAAGTTTGGCAATATTCAGTTAGCTCCTGCCTCATTACTCAACCCTATTATCAAGCCATGGCCGTTTTGAGGTTGGGGTTTAGATTTCATCGGCTAGATTCACCCTCCTTCCTCAAAAGGGCATCGATTCGTGTTGATGGCGACAGATTACTTCACTATGTGGACCGAGGTCGTACCGCTCAAGAACATGACTCACAACGAGGTACGTGATTTTATCTTGAAGCATATCATACATAGATTTGGCATTCCTCAAACTCTTACCACGAATCAAGGTAGTTCATTTGTTTCTGGAGAAGTGAGGGACTTCGACAAATATTATGGTATTAAGTTGATAAACTCTTTGCCTTACTATGCTCAGGCCAATGGTCAGGCTGAGTCTAGTAATACAACTATGATTAAGCTCATTAAGAAGAAAATTGAAGAGTTTCCTAAAAGGTGGCATGAAGTGCTTTCCGAGGCGCTATGGAATTGTAGAATTGCAAAGCACGGTACTACCAAAGTTAGTCCATATGAGTTGGTATACGGACAAGAAGTCGTTCTGCCTGTAGAGGTAGATCTTGGCTCCTTAAGAGTGTTAAAGCAAGATGGCTTATCGGTCAACGAGTATGAAACTCTTTTGAAGGATAATCTAGAGGAAGTGACCGATAAGAGACTAAGGGCTTTAGAAGCCATAGAAGTAGACAAGAGGAGAGTAGCTAAAGCCTACAATAAGAAGGTTAAACCAAAATCATTTCTAGTAGGAGATTTGGTTTGGAAGACGATTTTGCCCTTAGACATGAAGAGTCCCAAATTTGGTAAGTGGTCACCTAGTTGGGAAGGTCCTTTTAAGATAGCCGAAATCACTCGTGGCAATGCATACGTGTTGGAATCTCTGCAAGGAGAGTGGTTTCAAAGAGCTTTGAATGGTAGGTACTTGAAAAGGTAATTCCCAAGCGTGTGGCAAACAGCGTAAAAAGTGTAGAAAACCCGATATGGATGATATCGTATTTAGCTCGTTGTGCTTTTAGTTCACTCAGTCCACTAAAAGGCAGGGGGCATGTGTTGATAGCAAAAAATGGCATCAATGGCTGAGATTGTCAAAATATCAATTTTGGTGATCTGGGCCAAAAACACACATGTCCGGGGTCAGGCCGAAGCCCTATAGGACCGAGGGTCCATCGGGCTATGGGCCCCGAAAGTCTCTGGCCAGCCCACGACCTTCGGTCAGGAAGCCTTCAGATGCCCACGTCGCTGAAGCTTCGTCCCAAGGTGCAGGCTTCGATGGGCCTGGCCGAAGCCCACTTTGGTAGAGACAGAGTTGGATACAACTTCGGCTAAGTTTCATCTCTATCCAAGCCGAATTATAGCAGATTAGATCAGAAGTTTGGCCCCTATAAATAGAGAGGCGAGGCCAGCTTAGAGAGCCCCAACACAAATCAAACACAAAGACCTTGCTTTGATTGCATTTATTTACCTTTACTTTTTTGTACCTCTTCGTGGGTTTGCCTGAAAGCCCTCCGCCGGCCACTTCGGAACAGTGGTAATCCTTGTTACTTCGCTTGTGAAGTATCCGTTAATCTACATAATAGATTGCTATCGCCTTGTTACTTCGCCTATGAAGTATCTGCTAATCTATGTAACAGATTGCTACCTTCGCTACTAGTGCAACACTTAGCAGAATTTGGTCCTTGGACCAAATTAGTACTTCAAATCCTCTCTGTTGCAGGTTTTCACGTTCGGAGCTACTTTGCCGGAGGTGTCCGGAGCCGAGAGATCGGTTTCGGAGGTCGTCAGGACACCCTTCGTCGAGAATTCTGCTTCGACCACAGGCTTCGCCAGCGCACTTCGTCATGACAGGCTTCGCCACGCTTGTACTCCGTTCTGGACGAAGTTACGCACGCGTGCGGCCCTCGTGTCCTTATTCTGTACCTCGCTGTATCGGAGACTTCACGCCGAACCCCACCGTTCAGAGGTGATTGTCGCGCTCGGATCCGTTCGGAGCTCATCTTTGACCGGATCAGTCCGAACGCTAAAGGTACCCTTTGGCGGGACACTTCGCACCAGACGCCGAAGGTATACTTCGGCGAACCCCTTCGCATCACACTTCGAAGCAGACAGGCTCCGACCGGTTTGCTGATTTTATTCTGTTTAATATATTTCTTTCAGCTAATTGGATTATTTTGTGTAATCTGATTGCTTAGCGACTCCACCCCCCTTGTCACGACTAAGGGTAGTCGGAACGCGACGTCGGTGCTGCGTCATGCTTAGGCTTGTCCCTAAGTATCCGCTCACCTTTGGATCGTCGAACTGACCCAAGTGCGGGGGCACATTTTCGTGTCAAAAGACCGAAAATATGCCTGACCTAGCACAGGCCGGTCCGATCATCCATGTAGGCCCGGTCTGACCGTCCATGTAGTCCTGGTCTGACCAGCCATATGGGTCTGGTTAGACTGACCCAAATCTTAGTCTGAGTCAGATTAAGTGATTTCGGGGTATTTTTTCCCTAATTAATTTCTTATGACTTAGACTCATATCTAACTCACATTAGAGCCTAGGCACGTCATGTCCAACCCCTATAAATATAGGGGCAAGGCCGTTTCAAGGAGACCCCTCAAAACCCTAATAGATCCAATCTATTATTTTACCTTGAATCACACTTTTACCTTTCAATCTACCTTCCTTGCCCTAGGATTAGCTTAGCATGTACATATTTGTGAGTTTGTGCTGTAAAATCTCCGTCCACCGCGTCATAATCATGGTAAGCCTGGTTAATTTTCTTGTGAATCACCCGTTTCATCCACGTAATGGATTTTTATCGTTTTATCGGTTTTTATAGGTAATTCGGTCTCTTGGCTGAATTGCCTTTGATCTCTTGGTGTTTATTGCAGTGTTTTCTAGGGCCAGTTGGTCTGACCAGAGGAAACACCTCGGTCTGACCAGCCTATGCCGCGCCGTCACCTGACATGCTGACACGCAGCGGTCTGACCGGTGGCACAAGGCCAGTCTGACCGGGCTTCACAAAGTTCTCTGGGACAACTCGCGACAACCTCTAGATCCCCTCTTCAAAGCCTTTCGCACCCTACAGTCCGTCCGGGGACTACCCTTCGGTCTAACCGGCTAAGGGCCGACGGTTCTCTTCATCCACCATTGCACCGGACACCAGAGTACCCCTCGGTATCCCTCTCTTCGGTTACCTGCGGTCTGAAGGAGTTCTTCCTTCAGTCCAACCAACCAAAGGACAGAGGGACCCCTTCAATCACCCTTCGCAAATCATGTCAGAGACACCGTTCAACAATATTCTCGCATCATCGGTCTGACCGATGGTGTGCCTTCAGTCTGACCAGACCCCTTAGGCCGGTCTAACCAACCATACTATTTTGGTTCAACCGGCCCTTGTTTGGCCGATTGATTGCAATTTTCTACACTTCGACTAATTAGGTTATTTCTTGTAATCTGATTGCCTAGCGACTCCCCTTGGAGAGGACTCGATTGAGTCATGCCATAGGCTTGTAGACACAACTTCTGCAAATCATCTTCGTGCCTTTGCACTTCCGCCCTCTGCTCTTCACTTAGTTTTTCGAGAGTGATTGAGATGGTTTTTCCATTGTCGATCTCACCCAACATGGTTGAGTTGTTGAAGATGTCCCACCGGGCATGCCAAAAAGCGTGTTGGTATCTTTTTGGTCACACTTTGACACACGTGTGGCCTAAAAGATCTGCTTAGATCCAGTACAGGTCCTACAATCTTAGAAAAAAGGTTCAAGGCATGCCAATCAGTTTGTCCCTACAACTGATAAGAAAACAGGGAAAATATCATTAGTAGCATAGCCGATCGGCTGCTAATCCAATGACTACGGTGAGGATAAAACAATCGTGTGCGAATAACGCCGATCGGCCATAAGGCCGATGACCAAGGCAGAGCAACCAGGGTAAACACGCCATCGACCGATAAGATGGACAATTCGCACATATGGGCTGGTGAGCCTTTCCCGATGATAGAATATAACATTTAATTGAGGATTACCAATCGGCTTATACTTTGACAAAAATAAATAAAACACTCCAGATAACATATTTGTATCATCAAAATCATCATAGTAACAAGATTAGACTTAACCAAGACAGCAGCTAGTCATGATGAACATAACAATACTTCAAAGTATTGGACACACTTTATTTAGATGAACGATATACAACATGAAGAAGATACAATAGAAAGAGATGTCAAACCTAACCGATGAAGGCTCAGACTACCACACCTAAATCACATAAATCTAAAAGGTCAAACTGATGCAGCCTTAGACCTAGCCAATACACTGAGATAAACCAGTGACCGTACTATTTCTGCCGATGCCTCAATAGATCAAATTGATGCAGTCGTGAGGACAACGACCTAGTCGATACGATCATTGGGGGTGGCGGGACTCACCTCTTCACCAAAGATTGGACTAATGTAGCCTAGCTATGAGTGCCAAATCCCGCTGGGATTAACCTTGGGAAGCCAAGGGTGGCGATGCGCCAAAGAGTTGTTTGTAGGGTTTGTTATTGTTGATAAACTAATGGATACATATTTATAGTCTGAGGACTTGTCGTCCAAGTAATCTATCCTAACTGATTCTGGATAATCTTCATCTTTTCATCATCGACTCCTTCGTATCCAGTGATGTTGTAACGGACGGGCTTCTTTGACCACCTTTGGACAAACTCTCTTTGACTTTCATTGACCGTACGATATCCTTGGTGGACCCTAGGCTTTACCAAATCTTGGCGTCAACACCATGTTTTTAAAGTAGTTATTTAGATCCCTTGACCTTGTTGTGCAAACCCAATCCATGCTTTTGATCCATTTTCCCTTGTCACCCTGAATACTACAATATTAGTTAGTTCCCAAGTATTGGCACACTTGCTTAGTATTGCTACAAATGAATCGTAGACTAGAATGGCTACTTTATTCTTATATATGTCCCAAGATATGTCTGTTCTCATGGTTTTAAAATATGGAAGCAATGTTTGGAAAATGTCTAAGCTAATGGTAAAGGTGGGTTTCTGGGTACAAACGAGTCCATTGGTTGGTAGCACCCGGGGCACTATATGGACCGATATATAGGATCTATTACAAAGCATTTTCGTACAAGCCACAAGTCTAGTGGGTAAGGAGAGTCAAGAAGAAAAGATGCCTTTTTTCCTTTTTATTGACTAGACACAATGGCACAATAGGGGTTCTACGTAATCCAAGTGTTGGAGTGTCGGTGAAACCTAGTGTATTTGTCCTTCTGCTGAGACGATCTATGTCAAAGGGTTTTAGCAGGAATTTGGTAAAGATCTTCTGAATTCTTGCATTATGGGTAAATTTTTACACCTCTGATCAGAGTACAATCTTTTTGAAAATTCATGCCTACAGTTATGGGCGAGCCAAGTGATGTTCTCTGTAGTTAGTTTAAATAACATGAATGTGAATGTTGACTAGTTTTCTAAGGACTATTGTGCGAGTGAGTATAGATGTGCTACTCGAGGTAGTGAATGGTTTATCATATCATTTACTTTCTATTCATTAAACCTATTCACCATAATTTCTTAACTACTAAAAATGTACTTTTATGCAAAACAAGCCATATGTCTATCCTTTGATATTACCTTTGCATTTACGTTGCACTCGGTGAATTGTTGAGTATGTTTTGTACTCATCCTTCTTGAATAACCCCTTTTTAGATGTTGAGTTTGTCGAAGAAGAAGGTCTGGAGTAATCTGTCCCAGTCAAGGCGTGATTCTAGGAGCAA
Source organism: Zizania palustris (assembly GCA_019279435.1). Taxonomy (NCBI): domain Eukaryota; kingdom Viridiplantae; phylum Streptophyta; class Magnoliopsida; order Poales; family Poaceae; genus Zizania; species Zizania palustris. The sequence goes on from JAAALK010000282.1 coordinate 30,749,297, forward strand.
GATGTGCATCATTTTGGAGTCTTTGATATTGTTAGGTTGTTTTTAGTGTAATAAAATATCCTTTGAGCTATATTTTGTTTGTTGTAAGACGTTGTCGCTTGATGAACATTTTGTAAGTTGATTTTCTTAAGGAAATTCAATAGACTCGAAATTGTGAAATTTTGGGGCGCTACAGTGGATATAGGTTTTCAGAAGATCCAAGTGCTCCACCCTAGCCTCCACACCTCTCCTCTCCCTTCCTTCTTGATCTCAAGCATTGATATCGAGATTTCTCCCTGGTTCTCATGAGCGGTGCTAGCACGACAGCATGGGAGCAATCCTTCCCTATACGTGTGGACTCTATGGAGGCATTGCTCGAACAGCGACGCTCATCGTCTTCTTCACGTGGACATCGCCGATATTTGTTGATTGGATCATTAGGGAACGGATGGAGCAATATGAGGATAAGCGAGGACACGCTTCCCCGACATCTTCTTACGCTGCACTAATCCCTCATGTTCATGGTTCTAGGTTTTGGGGGTGAAAAATTGTATTTGCCAACTAGCATAGCTTCCCCATGTTCCAATAGTGGTAGCAGAGCCTACGTGCATAGTGTTCGATCTGGATAGATCATGTATGGAGATACGTGGCAAAATGTAGATTATATCTATTTTCTGTTGATCGGATTTCAGAAGTTCTGATACTGATCGGAAGTTTTCGTTGGATCAGAAGTTTTGATACTGATCGAAAGTTCTAATGCCAAGTATAATTCGATATAGAGAGCAATTTTCTACCAGAAGTTCCAGTGGATCGGAAGTTCTGATGCTAGATCGGAAGTTTCGATAAAAAAACTAGAAATTTCGAGCTTGGTTGAGCTGATATTTTAAGATCCAGATATCGAACACTTGTAGATTCTTCGCATAACTTTTTTGAAGAGATTGTTGTGTCTGATATGGCCTTGCTATGATGTATGAGATGCATTGAATGTAAATTAAATATGGCATGTGTGTCATGATTATTTACGACCTGAGGATAGTGTACATTCATACGACATGTGTGTCAATTATTTATGCTTCAGGTCATGTAACTAGTATAGGTGTTATTTTGATAGGCTAGTACAAGTTTATGGAGGATGGAAGCACACATTCAATGACAAGAGCCATGGATATAGAGATCACCATGTGAAGGGACCATACTATGGCACAGTCAATGTGGTGCTTATGGTGCTTACTTATGTTCATGTCATACTATTCTTGCATGTTTCGTGCTCGCTAGCGAACGTCACCTTGCTAGAATAGTTTTCCCTCAGTAAATTAAGTATTGATGCTATTTCCAATAGCTACACCCACCAAGGATCTTGATCATCGATAGTGGGTCTGCCAAAGAAGGGTTCTATCTTTTATCTTGACTAGTTGGGGTGGAAGTCGGACTTCCGCACACATAGTGTTGGTTTGCTTAATGAGGCTATCAAAACGGTTTTGGGCCTTGGAGCATGGAGTTGGACGTCATGCATTGGATGCTACTCCAATGAACAAGAGTCACATATGATGTGATTAGCAAAGTGTTGCTTACCTATGTCAGTTAGCTTCCAGCAATGATGCCAAAGCTCACTAGGAGTTAGTTGAATATGGATCTTTTCACACTATTGGTCATTATAGGGAAAGTGACTAGTTTCAATAGTGATATATTTTATTGGATAGAAGATAATCATAGCATAGTGTTGAACCTTGCATTTAATTTTGTAGATCATGGCACCAACTGTTAAGAACACTTTAGAATTTATTTTGTGATCTATTCTTTTTGGAACAATTTTTATAGACTGGTATAGAAACTTCAGAAGTGTTTTCAAACGAAAGGAAAAGGAAAATATTCTAGAGGAGTCCCATCTTGATGAACATTGGGCAGAAACATGATCTCTTCCTCATGTTTAGAGGAAGAAGGTTATAAGAAGAGATAAAGAACAAGCATTGTTCGATATTCTCGAATAGTATGCTCTATGGTATTTATCCATTGGTGAATTGATTATATACTGAATCTTGAAGATGCACATGTTTATAACATTAGTACAAAGAAATGATGACTCAATGATTTTAATCCTACCTATGTCTGGCATTGTCATTTGGGTTATATAAATGAGAAGTGCATGTAGAAGCTCCATTAAGATAGACTTTTATAGTCATTTTATTTTGAATCATATGACACATGTGAGTCTATTGGTGTATTTTTTTTTGACACACTTTGACACACATATGGCCTAGGAAATATGCTTAACTCCAGTCCAAGTCCTATAATCTTAGAAGAAGGGTTCAAGGCGTGTCAATCAGTTTGACCCTGCAATTGATAAGGAAATGGAGGAAATCATTAGTAGCAAAGTCTATCGGCTCACAAGCCGATGACTGTGGTAAGAATATAATAATCATGAAAAATAACGTCGATTGGCCACAAGGCCGATTACCAAGACAGAGCGATCAGGATGAATGCACCATCGGCCGGTGAGATAAGAAATTTACGTGTATGGGCCGATGAGCATCCCCCGATGGCGGATAGAATATGACTCTAAATTGAAAATTTCCTATTGGCTTATACTCCGATAGAAATAAATAAAACATGCTAGATAACATGTTTGTATTATCAAAATCATCACATTAACAAGATTGGACCTAACCAAGACAGTAGCTAGTCACGATAACTTAATAATACTTCAAAGCATCGGGCATGCTTTATTTAGATGAACGGTATACTGCATGAAAGAAGTACAATAGAAAGAGATATCGGACTTAGCCGATGAAGCCTCAAACTACCACACCTAAATCACATAAATCTAAGAGATCAAACTAATGCAGTGATGCTCACGGGTGCCCGATCTTTCGTCAGAGGGGGTAAACCCGATTGGTGGAGGACTCAACGTTGACGATCCGGCTTCCGACCAGCACTGATCCGAACCCCGCAATCGCTGCACCATGGCTCCGTTGGTTATCAACCATGCACGAATGTGATTGATCTCGCCAAGAAGGCTTATCCCTGCATACGAATCAAGAACACAAGCAAGAACATGAAAACACAATCTCACAAACAGATGAAAGATCGATTTCTCGAACGAGGTTCCACAATCTGACAATCGTCAGAGTTCAATCTGCAAGGCAGTTCGAAACTAAGCAAAACCCAACCCTAATTCATGATGGCTACAGAGTATTAATTCCTAGGGTTTGTGTAAAGTCTTCCCCAATGTTGGGCTTAAGGCCCCAAATGGATACAAGGCCCAAAGTGACCCAAAATGGTGACGCGGCACCTTACGACTTGTTCGGACGACACAAAACATTTCGTAATGAACCAGGACTTGGCACCAGATTCGTTGGAAAGATATTTTCGTTATCTTTCCAACGCCTCAATCCGCCTCCCTACGAGAAAGTTATGCCCATTTTAATGAAGGGTGTTCTGCTGAAACCGAACCGAAATCAGAGTTTGAAGTGGGATCCGAATTGGATTGTTGCCCCGCCTCTCCCTCTTGTGTTTGATTTAGAAGTGCTTCCCCCAAGTTCCTTAGAGTTAAAATATCACCCATAAGTAGCATCCCATCCATATCCATATCATTATGTAAAGTAAGAAACAAACGCACCTCATAATTAAGCTTGCGGGCACGAGAGCGAGTGATTGGTCCAAGAATAATAGAATGTTGGATGTCTTTATCATTGTTATCGATGTCCTCATCATGCAGCCTTAGACCTAGCCAAAACACCGAGATAAACTGGCAACCGTATTGTTTCAGCCGATGCCTCAAGAGATCAAATTGATGCGGCCGTGAGGACACCGACCTAATCGATACGATCGTCGGGGGTGGCAGGACTCACCTCTTCACTGGAGATCGGAACGATGTAGCCCAGCTCCAAGTACCGAATCCCGCCAGGATTAACATTGGGAAGCCAAGGGTGGTGATGCGTCGAGTAGTTGTTTGACAGAGTTGTGTCTTTTGATATAACTAATGATACATATTTATAGTCCACAGACTTGCTGTGCAAGTAGTCTATCCTAACCAATTTTGGATCATATTTATCTTCTCTCCCTTTTATCTCCATCGGCTTCTTCATATCTGGTCATGTTACACGTCAAGGACGGGCTTCTTTTACCATCTTTGACTAGACCTACTCAATTTCTGTTTGACCGTGCGACATCTTTTGTGGGCCTAAGTTTTACCAAATCTTGGTGTCAATAGAGTCTTGTTTACTTGGCAAAATGACAAAGACACCTTTCACTGGCCATAGTGAGTGGCCGAATGAGCTATTGGCTATAGTTCATATTGAAGTATGTGGACCGATAAATCATACCGCTAGAGGTAGTTTTTAGTACTTTATCACTTTTACAGATGGCTTGGGTAGATATGATTATGTCTACTTAATAAGACATAAATGGGAATCCTTTGAAAAGTTCAAGGAGTACCAAAATGAGGTACAAAATCACACGGGCAAGACAATCAAATTTCTATGATCTAATCATGGAGGTGACTATTTGAGCCATGAGTTTAGTGTGTTGGGGAATAGGGGAGCTACGCTAGCCGACAAATTCAAAATTTCTGCCCTAGGCCCTAGGCTCATGCGTGTGTGATATCATAGATCGGTACCTTCTAGCACGAGACGCGCTAGGTGCAGCAGAAGAAGATGTTGGAGGAGCGCATCAAGCCTCTCCTCGCTTCGTCCTTGTCGTCCTTCGCCGATCCAATCGATAAAGACGACGTAGTCGTTCGCCTGTAGAGTTTCACGAGCGTCACTATTGGAGTAACGCCTCCACGGAGTCCACACGTACAGGGATGAAGTGCCTCCCATGGTAGCATGCTAGCACCGCACATGAGAAATGGGGATCCTTGACCTCAACGTTTGAGATCAAGAAAGATAGGAGAGAACTCTTGGGTAGCTAGGTCTAATCTAGGCTTATTGCTTGCCCCAAGACGTCCTTCTCCTCTCTTTATATAGGACTGAGAGCCCCTAGGTCATGCTCTTCCCAAAACCCTAAAAACTGTAATAGATCCAATTTTTTTCCCATGTCGGAACTTCCGATCCTAGATTGGAACTTCCGACATGGTATTTTAGGTCTCCAAATACAGTACAACACGCAACAGATTCAATCTATTATCGCCCACCTCGGAACTTCTGATACCATATCGAAACTTCCGATCAGTACAAAATTCCCCGATTCTGAATCAGAACTTTTGGCTTGTTGGAACTTCCGATACCATATCGGAACATCTGAAGCAACATTTTCTCTCTATATCGAGACCAGAAAATAACCGGAACTTTCGATGCTTCCTATCGGAACTTCCGATACACTGAATTTTCTTGGGCATATCCTTCAATCTCCCACTTGCACAAGAACCAATTCTTTGCATGTTTTAATCCATCCCCTTAAGTGTGTAACTCGATAGGTTCATACACTAACGGCTGTTAACCGGAAACTGTTTCCAACTCACTAATCAATAGCGGTACCTAGCAGCACATATTGACCCCAAAAAGCATACAAAATCAAATTTTCATGAACCTTGATAAGCTCAAGCACTAGTGCCTTTACTACGCGCCGTCAGTCAAGCTCAAGGCGAGATACGTGCCACCCTTGTTGGTTAACTTGACATTTTCACTCGATAAAGTATCGGATTCAAATCATGACTAACTCCTTAGTCATAGTAGCATGGCCATGCACTTTTCCAATCCAATACCTCGAGGGGCCCAGAGACGACTCTCCCGTTATTAGGAGGGGTAAATTCCATCTTGACCGCTCATATCCCAAGACATGTTTCACAACACACCTGAAAAACAACCCTTATTACTACCCTATTACGGAATAGCGTTAAGAAGCATCTAAGTGTGTCACTACGCATTCTAGAATCAAATGACGATCTCAGGTCCAAGGACTCTGCAGGTACACAATTTGAGATGACAACTATTGGCACATAACAATATCAGCAGTATCTCAAGTGGGTATGTCCAACACAATGTTCACCAACATGTGTCCACATCACTGATTTGACATCTCTATGTCTATGATCTGTGAAACACAATCATCAATCGATCGGATGTACTAGTCCATGTATCATCATTGTCCCACATGATGAAAAGATTAGGGACCCCTTTTGAACAACATAGTCATAAAGCAAATAGTTTCACATAACAAGTCGTACTCATTAATTAAATGCAAACGATATTTATTCAAGGAACAAGATAACAATTATCCTCATACATTAGCATAGACTCTACTAGCATCTTCCATAAACACATGACTCACTCACGCAAGTATCTAATACCCATAGAGCTCATATGCGCCTCATGCTTGGGCTGTGAAAGAGGCTTCGTCAATGGATCCGCCATGTTCAAATCCGTGTGCACCTTGAAAATCTTCACATCACCTCTCTCAATGATCTCGCGGATCAGGTGAAATCACAAGTGAGCTCCCACTAGCCTTCTTGTAAACACAAGGCTATTCTTCATTCTTGATGAAACCAAACCCTTTGACTACCTCATCAAAGCGAAGATTCCAACTCCGAGAAGATTGTTTCAATCCATAAATGGACTTTAGAGACTTACAAACCTTCCTAGCATTTTCCGGACCATCAAGACCTTCAGGCTATGTCATGTACACATCCTCACTTAGGTTTCCATTTAGGAAAGCCGTCTTGACATCCATTTGCCATATCTCATAATCATAAAATACGGAAATAGCTAGGATCATCCGAATAAACTTAAGCATAGCGGCGGGTGAAAACGTTTCATCATAAGCAACACCTTGAATCTATCTGAAACCTTTCGCCACCAATCGTGCCTTATAGATGTGAACATTTCCATCAACGTCTTTCTTTTTCTTAAAGATCCATTTACACTCAATAGTTTTTACACCATCGGGTGGATCAACCAAGTTCCAAACTTGGCTGACTCGCATGGACTCCAACTAGGATCCAATGGCTCCAAGCCATTTCTTAGAGTCTGGTCCCATCACTGCTTCCGCATAGGTCTTGGGCTCATCGTTATCTAAGAACAACACGTCGTGATGCCCAGTGGTCAAGAACATGTACCTTTGTGGCACATGGACTACTCTCTCAGACCTTCATTGGGCTGGCGCATCCATAACAGGGTCTACAACATTTTGCGCCTCCTATTCTGGTTCAGTGGGATCTATAACACTTTCTAGTGGCTCTCAAACCTCTTCGAGATGCACAGTCCTCCCACTAACTCCTTTTGAGAAAAACTCTTTCTCAAGGAACACACCATTTCGAGCGACAAACACTTTGCCCTCCTCTCTATAATAGAAATAGTATCATTTGGTTTCCCTAGGATACCCCACAAAGAAGCACTTGTCAGACTTAGGACTGAGCTTGCCAGACATCATATGTTTGACATACGCCTCACATCCCCAAATCTTTAGAAAATAAAAACTAGGACGCCTCCCAGACCACATCTCATATGGCGTCTTCTCTACTGACTTAGATGGAACTCTATTAATCGTGAAAGTTGTAGTTTCTAGAGCATCACCCCAAAAGGATAATGGAAGATCAGTGTGACTCATTATAGACCGCACCATGTCCAAAAAAATGTGGTTTCTCCACTTAGACACCCCATTCCATTGAGGCGTGCCGGGTGGAGTCAGCTGTGGAACAATTCCACACTGCTTTAGATGATCACTAAACTCATGGATCAAATATTCATCGCCATGATCTGATCATAGAAATTTAATTGTCTTGACCATATGATTTTGTACCTCATTCTAGAACTCCTTGAACTTTTCGAAGGATTCCCACTTATGCCTCATCAAGTAGACATGGCCATATCTACTAAAGTCGTCGGTAAAGTGATAAAGTACTGAAATCCTTTCCTAGTCGTGTGACTCAATGGACCACACACATCAGTATGTACTATGGCCAATAGCTCATTTGCCCTCTCACTCTGTCTAGTGAAAGGCGTCTTTGTAATTTTGCCAAGTAAACAAGACTCGCATGTGTCATATGATTCAAAATCAAATGACTCAAAAACTCCATCACTATGGAGCTTCTGTACACGGATCTCATTTATATGACCTAAACGACAATGCCAGACATAGGTGGGATTCAAATCATTGAGTCGTTATTTCTTAGTACTAATGTTATAAACGTGTGCATCATCAAGTCTCGAAATATACAATCCATTCACTAATGGACAAACACCATAGAACATGCCATTCGAAAATATTGAACAACTCTTGTTCTTTATTACGAATTCAAAACCATCTTCCTCTAAACATGAAGAATAGATAATGTTTCTGCCTAAGGCAGGAATGAAATAACAATTATTTAACTCCAAAACTAATCCTTCTGAACAACCATCACATGGTTTGGAGCTTCCTGATACTCTCCTCAGCAAATTTAAGCATCCCATGCAACTCATCCAGTCCAACCATGTTATAGTTCATTATGAACGACTCAAAGCTCAGTGGGAGCGATTGGAGAATGACATGGATAGCGAGGTACGGATCCAGTGGAGTTCCCAGTCTCTATAGAGTCTCTACGCAACCAATCGTCTTGATTACTTGAGGGCTCACTAGGCTCCCTTCAGCCAGCCTGCTACCAAACAAGCATTTAGACACATTGTATCTTTCTGCCCTTGCTTGGTCCTAAAATATGCCTTTGAGGCCTATAATCATATCGTAAGAATCACATTCCTCATACTGTTTCTAAAATTGAGAGGACATGCAGGCAAGCATCAAGCAGCTGACATCCACAGAATCACTAGCATGCTTCTCATAAGCACGCTTATCTGCTGCAGAAGCATCCTCTCCTAGTTCATCAGGGTGAGGTTCATCCAAAACATAATCCTTTTTCTCCTACTTGAGAACAATTCTCAAGTTTTGATACCAATCCATAAAGTTCATTCCAGACAATTTATCTCGTTCAATAATAGATCATAAATTCAAAACTAGAGTGCTCTTAAAAGTAGACATAGTAGGTGCCATGATCTACAAAAGATTAAATGTGAGGTTTAGCACTATGTATTGTTTATCTTCTATACAATAAAATATGTTCCACTATCTAAATTAGACACTTTCCCTCTCATGACTAATAGTGGTGCAAGATCCATGGTCACGCTATCTCCTAGTGAGCTTTGGCATCACTTCTAGAAGCTAGTTGACATAGGTAAGCAACTCTTTGCTAATCACATTGTATGTGACTCTTGTCTTTGGAGAAGCATCCAATGCTCGAACCCAACTCCTATGCTCCAAGGCCCAAAACCATTTTGATAGCTTTGTCAAGTGAACCAACACTATACGTGCAGAAGTCCGACTTCTGCCCCAACTGGTCGAGATAAAAGATAGCACTCTGCTTTGGCAGACCCACTATCGATGAGCATGAACCTTGGTGGGTGCAGCTGTTGGGAAGAGCATCTACACTTAATTTTTTGAGGGAAAACTACTCTAGCATCGTAACTTCCCTAGCGCACACGAAACATGCAAGAATAGAATAACAGGTACATAAGAAAGCATCACAAGCAAGCAAATTAATTGTGACATAGCATGACCTTATTCACATGGCAATCTCCATCTCCATGGCTCCCATCATTGAGTGCATGCTCCCGGCCTCCATGAAGAGTACTAGACCATCTCGCATAGGCTGTACTAATTACATGGGCCGAAGCACCGCGGAAATGACATGCAAGCCGTAATAAATTTTACATCAGCCTTGGGTTGTAAATAACCATGACACGCATGCCATATTTAATTTACATTCATTGCATGCATATCATACATCACATTTATCCAAGGCCATGCTAGTCACGTCATTCTCTGCAAAACAAAGTTAGGCGAGCAATCTACAAGTGACTGGATTCTAGATCTGAAAAACCTGGGTCAATAGGCTTGGTTTTTCCAAATTGCGTGGGTCGGAACTTCCGATCTGGCATCGGAACTTCTGATCAATATCAGAATCCCGCATCACAACAATTGCCTTCTGTATCGAATCATTATTCGATATCGAAACATCTCATGCTTTACTTTGCTTATCAACTAGAAAATGTGGTGATGCTTTTGTTTGCAAAATTCGAAAAATGTGTGCTAATGACTCTCCTTAGATATCATCTGTTGCACTGATCATGTCATGTATCTTAAACAGTATATTTTTTTGCTATACCTGTTAGATGTTGTAATTACAGTTAATCATATCTAAGAAACATGCTTTTCACACTCCACCTGCACCCCATCTGCATTCATGGAATATTTTGAGGGGGAGCTGCATTTCAGGGGGAGTTTGTGTTTATGTCTCTTTAGAGTGCATTTAGTCTCACTTGATGAGTCCAATTGTCAACAAGGGGGAGAAATTTTGGATACATTTTTTAGCTTTCTCTAGGATTTATTTGGTGGAGTTCCTTGTTGGTAATTTTAAATAATTCTGAGATTTGCACTTGTCTTTGAGTCCTTGTTTTTGGTTAACCATAATGACCATTTTCGTGCTTTTGTTTGGCTTTTGATCATTAGGGTTAAACTTTTATTTTCTCTCTTCTATTTTCTTTTGTCTTTGTTTTTCTATTTCCACATGTTTTGCAGGTTCTGGAGATGAGCTGAAAAGGGTGTTGACAATGCACTCATCAAGGGGGTGATTGAGAAACCATGTTGAAGAATATGGTTTTGATATTCCAGATGTGATGAGTGATTGTCAACGGAAGTAAAAGGAAGGGAGAGATGAAGACCTGCCTAGTCTGAGGCGCATGTGACTCAGGTACACGGGCAGTGAGCGATGGCCGGGCAGAGGAGCCGCGAAGTCGGGCTGGCCCAATCTGGGTACATGGCTAGGAGCGGCAGATGATCCACTGGTCTGTTGACTGGGTTTGACTCAGGTACACGGGCGGCGAGCGATTGTCGGGCTGAGGAAGTTGCGGGGTCGGGTCGGCCCAATCCGGGTACCCGGTGCGAAGACGGTGGACGCTTTGTCAGTTTCGGCGCAAAACTGACAACCTATGATTAATTCATTTTTAGGATATTAATATTTAGTTTTTAAGTTTAGAATATTTTTATTTGAGTCAGGTGTTTTTTTAAGAATATTTTAGTAATTTTCGGAATTTATTTTAGAGTCAGTTTATTTTACCCCGGGGTAAATTAGTATTTTCATGTATTAGGATTTGCCTATAAATAGGCCCCTATCCCCTGGGGATAGAGGACTGTTTCTAATAGATCAATCTACAGTCCACCGCTAGTTTTCATCTATTAATCTCTTCGCTGGCATCTTCGTTCTCTTGGCATCTGTTCTGCCCTCCCCATGAAAACTCACTGTTCCTCGACACCGGCACCAATTGTTTTCCTTTCACGAGCGGGCCCCACCGCATGCGGCTGCAGCCTTCGGCTACAGTCCTCTCTCCGCCGGCATCAGAGCTGCAGACGTGATTGCAGTGCAAGGCACGGTCTTCGGCGAAACTTTTAGCAGCGACGTGAAGAGCATAGTGCTGCTGCATGCACCTACGGCGGCTAGGATCCTAACATTTTTTCTTGGCTTCATCATCACACGGCGGCATTTGTGCTTTACATATACATCGCATCAACGCACAGCCATTTTTGTGTTGTTTTTTTACGAGCACCGGGCCCACGGTGGCGTGGATGGATTGTTGGCTCACGGCGACAAGTTTTGTGCTGCAGCAATCATGGCTTTTCGCGTGAGATCAAAGGTATCAGCTGGCTCGTTGCTCCACGGCGGCTTGTCGTCTGCTTCGCACGGCGACGAACAAGGAACGGCGACATCTACGTAAGCATGCAAATTAGTTTCTAATAACCTATTTTTTAGTAGATCATTTTTAGTGATAATTATCTATTAATTAATTAGTGAAAACATGTTTAGAAACTTCGTGGTAATTTAATCTGCCTAAATATTTTGGTACTCGTATATTTTTATTTCAATATTCTTTAATCAGTTCGTATAAACCAAAAAATATTATTAGTCGCAATAATATTTTTTATTCTTATTTTACGTGCAATATTTTAGGTTTATTACTGAATTAATTTTTAATGATCCATGGTTTATTCATTTGATTAGTATTTTCATTCTAGACTGAAATATAAATATTCCGTGCTTTATCTAGGTGTTTTATTTTTAATATCCTTTCAATTAAGACACCGGTCAATTTTTAGGCTAGACAACTTTAATTCCAATAATTTTCTTTGCTAATATTATTTATCTGGGTAAGCTCGTTTGGGTTTTGGGTTTAAGTCATTGTTTAGCAAGAAAATTTTAGGCGCCCATTCACCCCCCCCCCTTTGGTCGCTACTTTCGGTCCTACAAAGCCGAGAAGCGAAGGCGGGCCGAAGCTTCAGCCGAGGCGGCGAGGGCCGAGGCCGACAAGGCTAGGGAAGCCTTGGCCTTGGAGACCGACAAGCTCTGAGCAGAGCTTCAAGCTGCAAAGGACGCCGAAGCCCATCTGTCGAAGGAGAACTTTGAGCTCCGCCAACAAGCTCAGTGCCTTGAGAACTTTGTCATTGGCAACATCGATGAAGCCACTCTGAGCCTGATCGAGGTCCTACAAAAAATAGGGACCGAGTGTCGGGCTCTGAACTTTGGCAGCCAGGATCTAGTTGGGGACCGCGCCGCATTCTTGAAGGTGGTGGCTTTGACGGCGGAGCAATCTCTAAAGGGCTTCGCCTTGATGGCTGGCTGAGTGGCGGGTCAAGGGGTGTTGCAAATGCTTCATGATGCAGGGTGCAACCATCTCGAAGAAGCAACCTCTGTGACTCTTGTGGCCTTCGGAGGCCAACACTTGGTGACGCCTCCGGCTGGCACTGTGGAGCTTGCCGGCGACTTCAGGAACCTTGGAAGGACCAAGGCTGCGAAGCAGTCCTGGAGATTCAGAAGGCCCTCCGCCTTCGCCGAGCCAGGGCGCTTGCCTCGCCAAATCAGCCTTCGACGTCGGCACCTCCGCCTCCGAAGGTGTAGATCTCCTTAGGCTCCTTGTAATTCTTAGCTGTAGGCTTGTAAAAACTTATCAGTTTACTAATATAAATGCGGGGGTGTTTTATACCTGCCCAGGCTCATCCTTCGAATGTTGACCTCAAAGTATTTGAGGAATCTGAAGAGCTCCGTCGGTTATGGGCAGTCCTCGAGGTAGCTAGGTCCGAAGGCCCCCCTCAGTTTAAACTTCTGAGGGGGCCTAACGGCGAAGCCGTCCCCGAAATAGTTCAAGATCTGCTGGCCATCGTGAAGATGGAGTCCCTTCGGAGTTCTTCACCTTTGCCTTCGCAAACGGCCTTGGCAGGCGACGAAGCTTTAGACTTTTCTTCCTTCGATATGGCATCGCCTGCCTCGTAGACTTGGAGCGACCTGCAAAGTGGAAGGCGAGGTCTACAGGCTTCGGGGCGTGGACTAACCGGACGTGGGAGAGCAGGCTCCGACAAGGCTTCGTCCAGCCGAGGGGGCCCTGGCCGAAAGAAGGGCAAGCGAGGGCTAGGGCCTCGAGCTCGCTTTTTCTTAGGCTTAGACACAGACTACTCGTAGTTTTGTAGTCGAAGTATATTTGTAACATACTTCTCAATTATCATTCAATGAATGGAGTTTGTTATATTTGCATACTTCGTCTGCATGCTTCGCGTATTCTGATGGCTTTGAATGTTTTTAGCTTGTCACGCTCGTACTGCGCATTACATTTGCACACTTCGCATACATGCTTACCCCCTTGCTCGTGGTAGCTAGGGACTTAGCCGTTGCTGGTGCGGGCAATAAAAATGTGAAGGGGTGCGCCTTTTTGGCGGCTTAGGATGCTTATAAACACATCGGGCGAAGGCCTCTTTTGAGCTTCGAACGCGTTAATCTAGAGCGAAGCAAGGCTTCAGCGTAGCCAAATTAAGCGAAGCATGCTTCGGCGTGCTTGGATTTGGATGTTGTGCGTGAGCAAGGCTCCGAAACGCACTTAGATTTTTAGGCGAAGCATGACTTCGAGATGTTTTAATTTTTTAGATTAGATCACGTCACACGAAGCGAGGCCTCGGTGCGTGTTTAGATAGCGAAGCAAGGCTTCTTGACCTTGGTCCTGTAGTGAAAAGGATATTTGGTGTGGATTCACTGAACCTGTTATAGGTTGAGCCACCTTTGACTCTGGGTCACCTTCGACCCGGGGATGCATCAGGCCGGAGCCTGGAATCCTGGACTTGTCGAGCCGTCGCCCGGAAGCCTCAAAGCCCACTGCTATGGGCTCGGAGGCGCTGTGTAGCCTTCGGAGGGATGCTCCGGATTTTGTAAAGCGAAGCAAGGCTTCGAATTTTAAATAAGGCGAAGCAAGGCTTCGATTTCAAAGTGGGAAGCATAGCTTCGGTTTTAAAACACGAAGCGAGGCTTCAATTTTTCAATAAGATGGAGCAAAAGTTTGCTTAAAAGGCAAAGCAAGGCTTCGAATTTAAGGTGAAGCAGGGCTTCGATTTCAAGGCGAAGCAGGGCTTCGATTTTTATTCTAAAGTAATTGCAAAATTGTACATCGAAGTGGTACTTCGAACAGTGTACATACCTCATAAAGTAGGTGAAAGCTTGCCTCGTAGCCCTTGGGGCTTTGACGGCCTTCGACACACGAAGCGGAGCTCCTTGCTGGAGGGTGAGCTCCAAAATGCAAAGGATGGGGGAAGGTGAAGATGACCTTCGAACTGCACCCGAAACCCCTTGCCGAAGTGTGCGCGAAGCAAGAAAGCTTCGAAGCTCCCCCCTCAAACGCACTTCGAATTGCAGACAGTGGTAGAGAACTTAGCTTTTAGGACTAAGGTCCCCACGGACGGCGCCAACTGTTGTAGCAATTGTGTTAGCTACAACACAGGTTTTGTATGTGTGTATATGGTGTATAAAATGAACCTCAAAGGGTTCTCTCAGAAGGGGAAAGGAATTATACTGGTTCGGACCTCCCCTAGGGGATAATAGCCCTACATCCAGTTTGTGGTGGATTTGGCATAGTATGCCTCATGGAGTCTAATGAATCTCGGGGTCCTCATGGCCCTAGCGAAGCTGCTTTGTTACAAGGGCTTGGCCCTGCTTTTATAGGCATGTAGGCCTTAAGGAAAAGACCAAAATGCTCTCTATAAGCCCTAGACTCATAGGGGCAGAAAGGGAAAAAGGAGCTAGCTACTGTACAAAAGTGCTTTAAAGCTTTACAGACGTGTCAGACAACTGTCACCCTTGACCAGCTAAACGATATACTAGGGGCAGAGGGGCCCCCTATATGGCTTCTACACTGTAGCAAAGTGTAAATATCTTTTGGATTCGGAGTAGGGGCCGGAGCTCTTCAGGCGGAGGCTGCAAGGGAGGCTTTGAAGTACACTCCGAAATGGGATTTGAAGTATACTCCGAATTGGGCTCCGAACTGGGCTCCGAACTGGGGTCTCAGAGACTGGCTCTGAGGGGCTCCGAAGGGAGCTCGAAGGTTAACTCCGAATAGGGCTCGAAAACTAACTCTGAACAAGGCCTAGAGGCCAACTTCGAAGTTAGCCTGAGACTTAGCTTCTGGCAAACTTTAGGGAATCTTGAGGGCTTCGCTCTGGAGGGCTCCGAAGGGGTTCGGAGGCTTTGCTCCAGAGGGCTTCGAAGTGTACCTTGAGCTTGGAAACAACTTCTTTATAAAGGAACATGCTTCGACAGTGTTGGGCTCCGGGCCGAAGGCTGTCGGAGGCTGACGTCATTTAACCCCTGTTCAAGGGAAAACTTATTCCCCCAACATGTGAGACTCTTTGTTTTTATAATGATGTTGTTCAAAATGTATCCTTGATCTTATTGTCATGTGGAACTGTGATGATACATAGATTAGCACATCTGGTTGATTGATGATTATGTTTCATGGATCATAGACATGGGGATGTCAAATCAGAGATGTGGACACATATTGGAGAACATGGTGTTGGATAGAACCACTTGAGATATTGTTGGGATTGTGATGTGCCATCAGTTGTCATCTAAAATGGTGTACCTGTAGAGTCCTTAGACTTGAGATCATCATTTGATTCTAGAATGCATAGCGACACACTTAGATGTTTCCTAACACTATTTTGTAACTGGGTATTCATAAGGGTTGTTTTTAGGTGTGTTGTGAAATATGTCGTGGGATGTGAGCGGTGGAATTTACCCCTCCTAATGATGGGAGAGACATCTCTGGGCCCCTCAAGGTAGTCGGATCAGAAAAGTGCATGGCCTTGCCACTATGACTAAAGAGTTAGTCATGATTTGAATCTGATACTTGTTTGAGTGAAATGTCGATCTAACCAACAAGGGTGGCACGTATATCACCTTGATCTTGATTTATGTCGTGTGATAAAGGGACGGGTGCATGCGTATATCAAGGTTTAGTGAAATTTTTATTTTGTATGTTTTCGGGGGTCAATATGTGCTGCTAGGTACCACTATTGATCAGTCAACTAGAAAAGGTTTCTGGTGAATGGATGTTTGTGTATGAACCTATCGAGTCACACACTTAAGGGGATGCATTAAGAAACTTGCTAAAAATCGGTTCTTGTGCAAGTGGGAGATTGAAGGAAATGTGCCCAAGAAAATTCTCGGAGGACCGGGAGTTCCGATTTGGAGTCAGAAGTTTCGATTATTTTCTAAATTTGAAATAGAGAGCTTAAATCAGAAGTCCTGATATGGTATCAGAAGTTTTGATAATTTATAGTTTGCAAAACTGAGAGCTCAAATCGAAAGTTCCAATTTAGAATCAGAAGTTCTGATTATTTCTTATCCAAAGACAATCCAAACCAGAATTCTGATTCAGAATTAGTTGATCGGAAGTTCCGATAGGGGTATCAAAAGTTCTGATGTGTTCTAGTTTATAGATCAAAAGGACAGATCAGAAGTTCTGATAGGAGTATCGGAAGTTTCAATACAAGCTGATTTACAGATCAAAAGTCTTGATTAGAAGTTCTGATAGGGCTATCGAAAGTTTCGATCAAGACTTTTGATCTATAAATCAGCCCGCATCGAAACTTCCGATACCCCTATCAGAACTTTCTATATGGATTTTGTTAGGGGAAATTACTCCATTTCCAGGACTTAAAGATTAATACTTCAAAGGCTAAGAAGAGCTCCGAAGCTAGTGAGCAGTCGTTCGGAGGTAGAGGCACCAAGCCGAAGGGTGCAGCGATGCGAAGCCCCGGTGAACCCTCCGAATGGAAGATAAAGGCCCCGAAGCCGAAGGACAAGATTGACGAGATGTTTGGCTTATCCATCTACCTTGTAGTGTTTTACCTTTTATAACCTTGTTTCTGGGATCGAATAGTTTCCACTATATCGGTTGTAATCTAGGGGTAATTAGGTCTTTTCCTTATGCATTTTTACCTATAAATACCCCCCTCTATACCCTGTAAAAGGGATCCCAGAACAAGTTATTCAAGACACACGTTCAGACTACTCGAGCTATTATCCAACTCGGAGGTTCGAGGCAGTCCTAAAGCACAAGCTCTTTGTTTGTTCGTTCTTGATCTCAGAGAACCTGTTGGTGCAACTTTTGCGCCAACAGTTGGCGCCGTCCGTGGGGAACCAAGTTCTAGAAGCTCATTCTCTGCTGCTGACTGCACTTCGAAGAGCACTTACGGAGGGAGCCTCGGAGTCTCAGGATTCCGCGCACCCTTCAGTTAAGGGCTTCTTAGTGCAGCCCGAAGGCCTTCACTCGACTTCCCGAGTCGTTCGAAGTCCGTCATCTCCAGACCTTTTCGTGGCTAGCTATGCCTCCGAAGCGAAGTCAGACTTCGGGTCCTCTCCGAAGGTCCCCTCGAACCACAGGAGCCGGACCCTCAACTACTCTAGCGATTCCCACCGAGGCCACTGGGCGTCGAGTACCCAGGGGTCCTCGAGCTCCTCCTACGGTGCTTCAGACCGATTACAGTCAGCTCCCGAGACCTGGAGGTGCCCTCCGACGAAGACGAAGACCTTCCTGGAACCGAGGCTACTCAACTAGCAAGGCTTTAGGAGGAAGTAGCTAGGTGGAGGCAAGAGGCCGCCGATCGCCTCCGCACTCAAGCCTCCACTGAAACTCAAGAAGGGCCTCAAGACGGTGGTGCCCGCAATCTCCCAGAAGCTACCCAAGTCCCGGAGGAGGCTGAGAATGCATCTTTTGATGATGAGTCTCCGTTGCATTCGGATTTGCAAAGGGTGCCCTTCGACCCCAGATTCAAGGCCATGAAATTGCACAAGTACTCCGAGGGGTCGGACCCCAGAGAGTTCGCCCGCTCATATGCCTTGGCAATAGAAGCGAGTGGAGGGGTGCGAAGCACTATGGCAAAATGCTTCCCCCTCGCTCTCGAAGGCGTGGCGCTCTGTTGGTTCTGGTCCCTGAAGCCAGGATCGATCAGCTACTGGGAGTAGCTGAAGAAGAAATTTGTGAGAAACTTCCAAGGCACCTTCGTGGCCCCGATGTCCACAAGAAGTTTGTTCCAGGTGAAGCAGCGGGTGGGAGAAACACTCCGGGAGTACTTCACGCGCTTCGCCCACACCAAATCGTAGATTAAGGGCCTGTCTACCTCTTCGGTAGTCGACGCCGCCCGCGAAGGGGTGCTAAACCCCGACCTCCTCAGAAAACTCCATCGAAAGCCAGTGACGTCTGTGGCGCAGCTGATGGCATACTTCGAACAGTATGCCAAGGCGGAGGAAGGCTGTCTTCGGCGAGCTGAAGCACCATTGCCCACCCTCCGAGAAGTCAAAAGGGAGCCTGAAGCCTCTGCTCCCCTACAACCTCCTCAAGACAACCGCTTCAACGAGTACAAGCGGGGGAAGAAGCATTTCTGTTCGGAGGTGCTAAGCATTGCACCTTCCGTTCCAAAGGCACCTGCCAATTTCCAGTAGGCGCAGAACTTCAAGGTTGGAGCACCGAAGCCTCAAGAGAGAGCACCTGGCAGGCGCCAGAGTTTTTTCTGCTGCGTGCATGGCGATAATAGGAGCCATGACACGAAGGACTGCAAGTCGGTGTTAACCCTTCGGGGTGAATACCTAGGACGAAGTGCGGGGCGGGGTGCTTCGGATCGAGCCCCACCATCGGCACGGTCGGAGCCTGTGCAAACTGTGGCCCGAGCCGGTGCCCTTGAAGCCCCCATGCGGCTACCGGTGGCCAACATTATGCCACCACCAAAGCAGGAAGACCCGCAAGACCGCGGCAAGCGAGTGGTCCTACCCATCTCTGGAGGGGGGACCCTCGGAAGCATGTCCAAGAGGCAGCGGCGCGAGTACGTCCACAAGGTCAGGCACATTGGGACCTCGAGTTCCGCCGAAGGGATGCCAGAGTGGTCCCACGTGCCCATCTCATTTACTGCCAGCGATGCTGCGGGGGTGAAGTTCCCCCATGCTGACCCCCTAGTCATTTCTGCTAATATAGCAGGAGTGGAGGTCCGAAGGATCCTAGTAGATGGTGGGAGCTCCACAGACATACTCTTCGTCCAGGCCTTCGATCAGATGTGCATACCCTGGAAGCATCTACTTCCAGCAGCCCGGCCACTTCAAGGGTTCTCAAGACCGCCTCTCGATGCCCTCGGCCAGATAGGCCTCGAGGTTGCCTTCGGAGAGGGGCCTCTGGCCAGGGTAGAAGAGGTGATCTTCGACGTGGTCGACGCCCCATATGCTTACAATGCAATCTTCGGCCGAGGGATGCTGAACCAATTCGGGGCTATAGCGCACCATAATTACCTTTGTCTCAAAATGCCCACACAAGGTGGAGTGCTTACTATTTCAGGAGACCAAGTTGTAGCCCGGAGGATGGAGTATGGCCATGGGCAGCCGTTGGACCCCCGGCAAGTGCACAATGTGGTGAAAAGCATCGAAGAAGTGCCGGAGGCCTCGAACTCTTCGAAGGGGTCCTCGCTCAAGCCAAGCCCAGAAGGTGATGTCGAGACAAGAATAATTTCAAAAGATGGCAAAGAGTATCCAGTGCAGTTCGACAGAGGGCTATCCCCGGAGATAGCTGCCTCATTAGAAGAAGTCGTCAGGCAAAATCTGGACGTCTTTGCTTGGACTGACGAAGACATCACCGGGGTCGATCGAAGCATCATCGAACATAGTCTGCTCGTCAACCCGAAGGCCAGGCCAGTACGCCAGGGGCTCCGCAAGCTGTCAGCAGAAAGAGCAAGCCTCGCCAAAGCCAAAGTAGAAAAAATATTAAAAGCTGGCGTCATCAGGGAAGTAGCCCATACCGAGTGGTTGGCTAACCCTGTTTTTGTAAGGAAGAAGGACTCGAACAAATGGCGCATGTGTATTGACTTTACTTCATTAAATAAAGCATGCCCGCGAGACCCCTACCCGATGCCCCGAATAGATCAGCTGGTGGATTCCACAGCCGGCTCCGAATTGCTAAGTTTCCTCGACGCTTATTCCGGGTATCATCAAGTATGGCTGAAACGCGAAGACGAAGCCAAGACAAGCTTTATAACTCCTTCCAGAGTATTTTGTTATGTAAGAATGCCTTTTGGTTTGCGGAATGCCAGAGCCACCTTTTCATGTTTAATAGCTAAGGCTCTAGGTCATCAGATAGGCCGGAATGTTGAGGCCTATATGGATGATATTGTAATAAAAAGTGCTCAAAAGCACCAGCATAGCCTAGACCTAGCTGAAACATTTGAGAGCCTCCGAGCATGTGGAGTACGCCTCAACCCGAAAAAATGTATATTCGGGGCACAAGCAGGAAAGCTGCTAGGGTACTTAGTTTCGAGCAGGGGAATCGAAGCTAGCCCAACACAGATAAGTGCACTACAAAGGATGGCTCCACCAGAGAATTTGAAGCAAGTGCAGAAGCTAGCAGGAAGGCTCGCAGCACTTAGCAGGTTCTTGGCCAGGTCAGCAGAGTGGAGCCTCCCAATTTTCAAAGCACTAAAGGGGTTCGAAAGCTTTAAGTGGACACCGGAGTGCCAGAAGAGCTTCGATGATATAAAAGCATACCTCGGAAGATTATCAACTTTGACCGTTCCCCTTCTAGAAGAAACACTGCTCCTATATCTTGCAGCAACAAGTTTAGCAGTAAGTGCAGTATTGGTCTAGGAAGTTGAGATTAAAGGAAAGCTGGTGTAGAACCCAGTTTATTTTGTGTCGGAGGCATTGTCCGGATCTAAAGTCAGATACTCCGAGCTCGAGAAGTTTGCTTATGTCCTAGTAATGGCCTCGCGAAAGCTAAGGCATTATTTCTTGGCGCATAACCTGATCGTCCCTACATCGTATCCTCTTGGAGATATGCTCCGAAACAAAGATTCTACGGGCAGAATTGGAAAATGGGCGGTCGAGCTAGCACCCTTCGGAATCTCCTTCACGGCAAGAACAACTATTAAATCCCAAATCATAGCCGATTTCGTAGCAGAATGGACTCCATCTGCTATTTGGGCCCCGGAAGAACCCTCCAAAGATTTATGGACAATATTTTCTGACGGAGCTTATCAAGCAACCAGTGCCGGAGCAGGGGTCGTCATCATATCACCATCAGGGTAGAAGGCCATGTATTCTGCGAGGCTCAACTTCAGAACAACTAATAACATCGCCGAGTACGAAGGAATCCTGCTAGGCCTCCGAAAGGCTAAAGCGCTCGGAGCCGCAAGGATAGTGATTAAGACAGATTCCCAAGTCGTCGCAGGGCATGTTGATAAAAGCTTTCAAGCAAAGAATCCACATCTAGCACAATACCTTGAAGAAATCCGCAAGGCTGAAGTGGCATTCAAAGGCTTTACAGTTCGGAGTATCCCTCGTGCAGAGAATCAACTCGCAGATATTCTTGCAAAGGCTGCAGCAGGGGCAGTGGACCTTCCAGAGGGTGCTTTCTACGAAGAACTAGCGCAGCCAGCAGCTATTCAGTTACCCTCTTCGGAGGTACTGTGCATTCCGATTACAGATTGGCGGGCTCCGATTATGAACATGTTGCAAAGTAGCATAGACCCTCTCGAAGGTCCAGAAGCCCGAAGGTTGCAAGCAAGAGCTCGAAATTACGAGCTTATCGACGGAGTATTATACAAAGCTGGCGTGTGTTCACCCCTACTTCGATGCATCTCCCAGCCCGAAGGTCAAGACATACTTCGAGACATCCACGAAGGCTTGTGCGGAGGTCATTTAGCCCCTCGTGCGCTAGCTGGCAAGACGCTTCGGCAAGGGTTTTATTGGCCAACTATAGTAAGAGATGTGGAGGAACTGGTTCGAACATGCCAAGGCTGCCAATGGATGGGCAGACGAAGCCACCGCCCGCCAGTCCAGCTGCAAGTTATTGCCCCAGTATGGCCAATGGCTAGATGGGGCATGGACCTTATAGGCCATTTCCCAATGGCAAAAGGCGGCTTGAAGTTTGCGGTAGTAGCAATCGAGTATTTCTCAAAGTGGGTTGAAGCGGAGCCGTTGACAGCTATCACCTCGAGGAATGTGCAAAAATTTTTCTGGCATAACATTATATGCAGGTTCGGAGTGCCAAGAGAGTTGATGGTGGATAATGGAACCCAGTTCAAAGCAGACACCTTCCAAGCATTTTGTGAAGATCTAGGCATTAAGCTGTGCTTCGCTGCGGTGCGCCATCCACAGTCCAACGGAGCCATTGAGCGAGCCAACAGAAACATCCTCTCCGGGCTGAATCGCCGAATCGTTGGCTTGGCCAAGGGGCTGTGGGTCGAAGAGCTCCCTAAAATCTTGTGGTATATTCGAACCACTCAAACCAGGTCCACAGGTTTTACCCCATTTAGGTTACTATTCGGAGATGAGGCCATGACTCCTACGGAGCTCAGAGGTGGATCCCTTCGCGTAGTTCAACCTAGAAACGAAGATGACAGGAGAACTTCGCTGGATTTGTCAGAAGAAACAAGGCTTCGAGCTGTCGCCAATCTGACTAAGTACCAGGACCACACAAAGACATGGTATGACCCGAAGATAAGGCTAAAGGAGCTAGAACCTGGTCATCTAGTGTTGCGAAGTGTAATAGCTCCGGGGAAGCTAGGGAACAAATGGGAAGGACCATATGTTATCTTACGCTCAGGGTGCCCCGAATCGTTTAAATTAGCTAATTTAGAAGGGGAAGAGTTGAAGCATGCATGGCATGCGGAGCACCTTAAGCGTTATTACGCTTAGGGGCTCCTTGTAATCGCTTGTAAAATTTTCCTTTCTATGAATAAAGATAAGGGTCGAATTTTGTTTGCTCTTCGAATATCCCTTACTCCTGATGGACGCATCGGGAGGACGGAGATGCTTTCACAGTCAAGCATTTTTCCCAAGACCCAGTCGGCTGCCTGCGAACCATCGGTTCAGAGGCTCCACTGCCACCCTACGGATTCTAGGCTCTGGCTTGTTAGGATCCGTAGAAGAGTCTAAGGACTTTAAAAAGAAACAGATTTTTGGCCTTCGGGTACGAAGTATCTGTAAAAGAGCCGAAGGTGGCCACCCTACGGATTCCAGGCTCCGGCTTGTTAGGATCCGTAGAAGAGTCTAAGGACTTTAAAAAGAAACAGATTTTTGGCCTCCGGGTACGAAGTATCTGTAAAAGAGCCGAAGGTGGCCACCCTACAGATTCCAGGCTCTGGCTTGTTAGGATCCGTAGAAGAGTCTAAGGACTTTAAAAAGAAACAGATTTTCAGCCTCCGGGTACGAAGTATCTGTAAAAGAGCCGAAGGTGGCCACCCTACGGATTCCAGGCTCCAGCTTGTTAGGATCCGTAGAAGAGTCTAAGGACTTTAAAAAGAAACAGATTTTCGGCCTCTAGGTATGAAGTATCTATAAAAGAGCCGAAGGTGGCCACCCTACGGATTCCAGGCTCCGGCTTGTTAGGATCTGTAAAAGAGTCTGACTTTAAAAGAAAACAGATTTTTGGCCTTTGGGCGCGAGCTATCTGTACAAGAGTCGAAGGTGGCCCAACTGTGGATTTCATGCTCCGGCTTTGTCAAGATCCGTGCAAAAAAAAGGGATAAAAAAAGAGGGAGCCGTGAAGTAGTGGTACCAAAGTACAAATGATAAGTGTAATTCGAAGCATTCGGTTGTTTGGAGTATCATTGTGCCTAGCGAACCCACAAGGGGGGGTCGGAGGATAGGAACCACACAACATACTTTCGAAGCATTTCACATTAAATCATTATACTTTTACATCAAGAAAAGTTTTGGTCCAAGCCTAGAAAAAATCGAAGACCCTGTCGGCGTCTAGAGCTACCCCTCTGGCTACTCTGCCCTTCAGAGCTCGAGGCTGTCGGCTTGGCCCTCTTCATTCGAATGCTTCTCTTTTTCTTGGAGGCTCGTAGTTTCTTTTGCTCTTCTTGAAGCTCCGCCCACGTCAAGAGCCTTTCGGAGTCAGCCTCCGCAGGGTCTTCGGCCCGGTACTCCGAGTCGGACCAGTCCATAGGTTCGGAAGACGAGGATACCTCCGCCTTCTCCTCCTCTTTAATATAAGCTAAGACGTCTTGGCAAACTTCAAGGGTTATCTCCCCTCCATCTCCGCGAGGAACAGAGAAGCGAGAGCGGCGGTAAGGCCTTAAGCCCTCAAGGTTTGCCCACTCCTTTCGGAGCTCGTCAGTAATTTCCAATAGTTCGAGGTCAGGGCTCGAAGGGCATGACAAAACCTAAAAAAGAACAGAATACCCAAGACAAGTTTCTTGTTTATAGGTTTTCCATTAATAAAAAGGGCTTTACAAGACGTCGTATACATAATAACCCTAAAAAGCTAGACCTGCGGGTCGGTTGGCGGAGCAGGAACAACAGGGGCTGGCGAGGCAGGAAGCGGTGGCCTTGTTTGCGCCTGCTTCTACCGGCAGGCTTCGTCGATCCAAGCTTTAGATGCGACCTTGTGGTCCGTCTTCCAGGTTGACCGGAAGGCTTCCCAGGCCAAGGCTACATCCGAAGATGGCCGCAGCAAGTCATCAGACGCGAAGCTTCTAGGGGTCGAACCCCCGACTGAGCCGAGGGGGATCTGAAGAGACACGAGGTGACGAAGAACCCCGATGCCGGCGCACTGCCCGGAGATTTCTCTATACCGAATGCCGGAGTTCATCATCAGCGACGAAGCCACTTGGATCCTCTTTAGCTTCCGGTCGAGGGGCTCGAGGGTCGCAGCTAAAGACGAAGGGCACATAGTGCCGAAGTACTCCAAGGTACCCTGAAGGGCCTCTAAGGTACGTTTCGCCATGCTGGAGTTCTTCTTCTCCGCTGCTTCCAGCCCTGCAGCAGTCACAGATACCTCGGCCACCTAGAGCATTAAAGAGCTCTTCTAGGCCATTGCCTGGTTGAGAGCCCCCTGGAGCTCCACCAACTGTGCGCTCGAAGCAGCAGCCGCTTGGCGGAGCCTTTCAACTTCCGCCCGAAAGACGACGTGCTCAGCCTCGACCTCTTGGGCAGAGGAGCAAAGCGCGTCGCTGTCTTGTCGCGCTGTCCGGAGGGCTTCGTCGGACGCTGCCCTAGCCCTCCGTTCATCTAGGGTTTCTTCCATCCAGCCTGAGGGATCTCTCGGTGGAGTCGTTAAGGGCCGTCTAGAGGGTGGTAACCTTCCTTTTGAGTCGATTAACCTCGACCTCATTGGAAGTCACTGCCGCTCTAGCAAGGACAAATTGCTGCAAAAAGAACAAGTAAGTACCAAAGTATTTATGGTCTCTAATGTGAAGTAGCTATGGTGTTTTTTCCATACCTGAAGGGCAGCCCTTTCGAGGGCTGAGTTGAGTGCCGGAGCCCTAGCCTCGCTCAAGACGGAGGCCAAGTCCGAATTGGAGATATCCTGGCTCTTCTCCGCCAGGGGCTCCATGAGTCTTTGAAGGCCCTCCCGATGCTCCAAGAACGGAGCCAGCAGAGGAAGCCAAGATAAGGCTTGAAGGTCGTCTGCTGCGGCCTCATCCTCCGAATTGCCGACGGAGGTTGCTGCATGGCCAGGAAGAAGGTCGAGGCTAGATATGCTCTTGCCTCTTCCTGGAACGAAAGAAGGCAAGGAGGGCGAAGCAGGAATACTCCGATCGTCGGTAGCTACCCCTTCGACCAGAGCCGCAACAGCAGGGGCAACCTCGACGGTCGGAGCCGCCACTGCAGGGGCGACCTCTGTCGCCAAGTCCGTCCTGGCAGGCGCATCCTCCGCTCCGATAGGCGCATCCTCCGCTCCGACGGGCGCGTTCTCTGCCATCAAACTCGGAGCATCCGAAGGCACAGGGGGGTCCACTCGAGCAGTGGCCTCCGAAGATGCAGGAGCATCGGGCGCCGCCAGAGCATCGATACCCGTAGAGGTACCTATTTTGATAACAAAGTTAATAAGCATATTTCCAGAAACTGTTTGCAGGTATTGGTCAAAAAAGGGAGCTTCAGGGAGTACCTCTGGGAGCCTCGTGGGGTAGGATCGCTGGATCCTCCAGGACCTCGTACATCTGAAGGATGTCGGCAAAGTCATCTCTCGAGGCCCTTTCCTCCGTATTTTCTGCCGGACCCGCGATTTCCGCCATAACTGCCCCGGGTGCGGGCGAGTTGGGAGCGTCGGAGCTCGACTCCACATGTACGACGACGGGCGCAGGGGGAACCTCCCCTAGGTCTTCGTCGTCATCCAGGAGGTAGGTTTCGAAGGCTGACGCTATCTGAGCATCGGAGTCCTCAATCTCCTCGGAGGCCCAGCTCCGAGCGCCCGGCGACGAAGCTGATGAGGTAGGCGACAACCGCGAAGGGGGCTTCACTACTTTCTTCTTCTTGGGTGGCTGCTTGCTGGCTTTCTTGGATGGTTCAGAAGTGACCTTCCTTTTGCGAGCAGCCACTCCGGTCGAGGCGAAGTCAGGAAGAGGAGGGGGCTCCATCCCGAGAGCTCCCCACACTCTGTTGGAACGCTCCCAATGTCCCACCAGCTCTAGTCTCTTTTGCCTTTCGGCCATCGAAGGAGCTCCGAGAACTCGTTCAGTGGCTCGAACTATGTCCTCCGGAGCCAACGCCAGAGGAGCCGCTGAAAGAGAAGGGTATGATATTGTAAATATAACTTTTTCCTTCATCTAATATAATGTTGCAGGGAATGAAGTCTTACCTAGGTTTCGGAGACCTCCCTCCGAGGCATGTTGAAACACGATCGGCCAGTTAGCTCCGAGGGGAGGGATCCGAAGGGCGATAAACTCTTCGGCTAGATCGCGCATACTCATGCGACGACCACCGAAGTGAGCAACCCTAACCTCGTCGAGAGCAGGCTAGGGTTCGGGGAGATCTCCGTCTCCTTTCGGAACCAAATCTCCTAGAGAGGACCTGCGAGGGGGGAGTCCTCTCCGACTTCGGCGTAAAACCACCGAAGTATCCAATTGGTGTACCATCTGTCATTGATGGCCTTTGCAGGGAAATGAAGGGCATGCTCCCTCCGCAGATGGAAATTGACGCTGCCGAAAGCTATGGTCACCTTAGAATCCCCAGGCCCGTCCTGTGGCTTCGGCTGGCATATGGCTTCATGGGTCGCGGTGAAGATTTCGGAGCGCCCCTCACATCCCTCCGCCCGGAGCGCCCATTCGAAGACGGCTAGGCGTGCGATGGCGTTGGGAGACAGTTGACGTAAGGTTATGTGGAACAGGTCTAGTACCTCCGCCAAGAAGTCCACGGCTGGAAGCCCCAAGCCTGCTTCGAAGAACGCTTCGAAGACCACCACCTCCCCGCTTCGCGGCCTTGGACTTGATTCTGGCCCAGGGACCCGAGTCCTCAATCCAGCGCCCAGCTTCCCATCCACGGCCTCTTCAATGGACTCGGCGGTGCTCACGGATTGACCGATGAGGAAGCTTTGGGCGATCTTCTTCTTGGAGGGCGGATGGAGCTCCCGAGGATTCTTGGGCCAAGCACCGCCCGAAGTCCCTGCCATTGCTGCAGCTGCCGAGGCAGCCCACGCCTGCCTCTATGCTAGAGTGCTGGCTTCTGCTGGAGCGGTTTGGCTAGTTCTCGCCATTTCGCTCGGATGCTCAAGAGGTTGAAGGATTGGGGAAAATGAATTGCGAATACTGGAAGCGGTAAAAAGTCTCGGTTAATCCTTGTCTTTCCCTTTTATAACCGCTCGTCTAGTGCTACTCTTTGATTGCCTTCACACTGTAGGTTCGGCTTCTATCGCTGGCAAGTGGGTCCAGTAACTGGAACGGCGAGCAACCGCCATAAAAATCGACCGTTACCTTTTACAGAGTGTAACGGTTACTTGTGCCATAACGGCTATAATCAAACAGCTCTTCACGACGTTTGCGCTCCGGAACCGTTCTATTCCCAGCGCGTGTTCCCATTGCGTAAGGAGCCCGAAGGGGAGGTTCGAACGCTTTGGGTTCGAAGTCCTCTGTTAAGTTGTAACATGTCCGAATCCCCTTTAAGTCTCAAAAATAGAAATGTTCCTTCCGTATACTGCCCTCTTTCTAAACAGGTTATCTACAGAGAGGCGTATTCGAGGGGCTACTGTTGGGGGAAATTACTCCATTTCTAGGACTTAAAGATTAATACTTCAAAGGCTAAGAAGAGCTCCGAAGCTAGTGAGCAGTCGTTCGGAGGTAGAGGCGCCAAGCCGAAGGGTGCAGCGATGCGAAGCCCCGGTGAACCCTCCGAATGGAAGATAAAGGCCCCGAAGCCGAAGGACAAGATTGACGAGATGTTTGGCTTATCCATCTACCTTGTAGTGTTTTACCTTTTATAACCTTGTTTCTGGGATCGAATAGTTTCCACTATGTCGGTTGTAATCTAGGGGTAATTAGGTCTTTTCCTTATGCATTTTTACCTAAAAATACCCCCCTCTATACCTTGTAAAAGGGATCCCAGAACAAGTTATTCAAGACACACGTTCGGACTACTCGAGCTATTATCCAACTCAGAGGTTCGAGGCAGTCCTAAAGCACAAGCTCTTTGTTTGTTCGTTCTTGATCTCAGTGCACCTGTTGGTGCAACTTTTGCGCCAACAGATTTGATTGTGGTTAAAGGCCCACCACACCTTGGCATTACAAATAGGAAGGAGGAGGTCATGGATATAGGTTTTCAGAAGACTCAAGTGCTCAACCCTGAGGAGCCATGTTGAAGAGTATGGGCCTCATGGCTCCAGATGTGATGAGTGATTGTCAACAGAAGTCAAAGAGGAGATGTAAAGAGAAGTTGATACCTGCCGTGTCTGGGACACGTGTGACTCAGGTACATGGGCGGCGAGCGACTGCCGGGCAGAGGGGCTGTGGAGTCAGGTCGGCCCAATCCAAGTACATGGGCTAGGAGCAGCAGAAGATCCATTGGTCTGTTGACCGGGATTGACTCAGGTACACGGGCTGCGAGCGATTGCCGGGCTGAGGGAGCAGCGGAATCGGGCCGGCCCAATACGGGTACCCAGTGCAAAGACAGTAGACGCTTTGTCAGTTTCGGCGCAAAACTGATGACCGCTGATCTTGGATCTGACCATTCTGAGGCGAAGCCATAGCTGCTACGAAAGCTCCGCATTAGGACAAGTTATCTTTCTTTAGGGTTTTCCATACCTTAACCGGTTCTAACCCAAGGTAGTGATCATGACTTCCTCTGGCAAGGTCCCGTCCCTTGAAGCTTTTGGCTACAATTACTGGAAGACTCGCATGCGAGCCTATCTCATGAGCCAGAGCTCAGACATTTGGGATGTTTGTGTTCACGAGACTTTCATTGTGCTTCCTTTTGCTGAGCGCACTTCCCCCGAGATAGTCGCCCAACATCAGAACAACAACAAAGATGTGAACATTTTGTTTTCTAGTCTAGGTTCCACTGAGTTTGAGCGTGTGAGCCATCTCAGCATTGATAGAGAGATCTGGGCTACCCTCCAGGCACACCATGAGGGGACAACCCAGGTCAAGGTTCGACTCTATTAGACCTACCGACGTGAGTATGAAAATTTCACAAAGAAGCTAGGTGAATATGTTGAAGCTTTGTTTGGTCATTTTCAATCGATCATCAACAAACTTCAGGCCAACAAGGCCGATGGAGTTAAGCTGGTCTCAGATCATGAGCAGGCGCCCAAGGTTCTTTATACCTTAGGACCCTAAGATATGGGAGATCAAGGTATCTTCTATCATTGAGAGCACCTCTTACGATACCTTGACTATCGCAAATCTTTTTAGTAAGCTCGAGGCCACAGAGGTTGATATCCAATTGAGAACAAATCTCACTGGTTCTGGCTCAAAAACCCTAGCCCTTATGACACCTTCTGCTGACTCCTCTTTCTTTGAGCTGTGTTATGTTCTCTTTAATGTCTATCACCGAGGACCAGCTTGATTTGCTAGGAGATGATGATCTGTGTCTTTTTAACAACTAGGTGCGTCGTGTCAATGATAAACGAATGTTTAAAAGACACGACACAAAATCCAAATGCTTTGAGTGTGGTGATCTAGGTCACTTCATCACCGATTGCCCCAAGCGGAACAAACACTAGAAGGGCACCGACGAAGGTTCCTACGACTCCGGCAAGCACGATAGCTCCACCTTCACAAAGGGCAAGCCCAAGACGAGGTTCTTTCGAAAGGCCCTAAAGGACTACTGGTGTGAGAACAAGAAGCGAGACAAGGCCTTCTTCGCCGAGATGGAGAGAAGCTACTCCAAGAGGTCATCGTCTTCTTCCTCGTCTTCAAGCTCAAGTGATGAAGAGATCGTGATCAAGAAGGGGAAGGACAAGGATGATCCGGCGGGCCTCTGCTTCATGGCCTTCGGGAACAAGCCGAAGAGCTGCTCGCACCACAGCCGAAGATCCTGCAAGAGATTCTACTCAATGGCTCTTGGGGATAAGGAAGAGAAGGGCTCCTCCGACAACTCTGATGATGACGACGATGAAAAGGTATCTTCCTATGAACAAGAAGTCGTTAATTTGCTAGAAGAGAACCGTCAGGAGTTGAGGTATCGGGAGAAACTGCTTAGAGGGGCTAAGAAAAGGATAGATGAGCTTGAGAGTGAGCTTGCCATGGCCAATGGCAAGATTTAGAGTCTATCTTCTTCCCCTTGCTTGGGTGGTAGAAGTGAGTGCCCTAACTGTGAGGTGTTGTTGTGTGACTTGACAACTCTAAAGTCCAGGTATATAGAGAGGATAGATGAGAGAGACGCTTTGGCCACTGAGCTTGACAGCGCTCAACTGGAGATGAAAGATGCTCATGCCACTGTCGTCGTGCCCTGTGTAGACTGCCCATCCCATATAGCTAGTTTAGCTGAATTGAGAGGCAAGAGTGATGAGCAGTTGGGCGAGTTAGCCAGAGTCAGAGCTGAGCTGGAGCAGACTAAGCTAGAGCTTGAGACATTGTCAGTTCCACCCACTATTTGTGAGAATTGCTTGTCCCAAATATTAGAACTGATCAAGATAAAAGCTGAGAAGTCTATTCAAGTTGATAGAGAGTGTGAGATCTGCTTGTCTCAGGTGGAGGTGCTAGCTTCCTTGAGAGAGGAGCTAGCTGATGCTCAGAACGAGAACTTTTACCTCCGTTAGATCCTGAGTTGGGTGAGTTCCAGAGAGCCACAGCTCGGCATGATGATCCAGCAGTTTAAGAGGCAGGATGGGTTTGGGGGTAGGTTACACCTACACCAAGGCTTACTTTGAGAGTGCCATTAGTCGTGCAGTGGAGTGGAGTAAGATGACTCTAGAGCAGAGATATCCCAAGACTTACTCAATTGAGTCTTTCGAGGCCTGTCATCCAAAGGATAGAGTGTTCCAAGAACAACCTAAAGCTCCACCCAAGAAGCCTGTCTAGATCCCAAAGCCCAAGCATCTCCACACTTCTCTTGACTCTCTACCTAGACCCTCTCACACCAAAGAGTCTGCACCCAACACCACCAAGCCCAAAAACCCCAAACCTCAACCACGTCCCAAGAAGCCTACCTATCACTGTGAGTTCTGTCAGAGAGGCGGGCATCTTAAGGAGTTTTGCTTCAGGAGGAAGTGGGTTGAGAGAGCAGAGAGAGCTCGAGGTGGGCAGGAGCAGTTCTACCAGCAAGGTGGTAGACAGAGAGTCCCTCAACGCGGAGAGAGGCTAGAGGCCAGGGCGCGTCGTGTAGGTGGTGGTAAAGGAGACGACTTTTATGCTCGTGCTCCGGAGGGTGGTTTTCGCTCCGACAGAGCTCCAGGTCGTTCTGGATACGGCTTTGGACCTCGTGGCCGAGACTTTAGGCAGAACAGATAACCACGCTTTGAGCCGCATTTTTGTCCAGACTCTTATGATTCCTTCTGCTTTCCTTCTTTTGAGCAGGTGGCTCTACACTGGTTTAGCTCTTTTGCTAAACCTGGTGTCGGACCGTTTGTTCCCACTTAAGACCATTGATCATGTAGGATCGAGGACTGGAGGACGTGTGGATCATGGATTTAGGATGCTCTCGCCACATGACATGACATCGCAGATGGTTCTCTAGCCTCACTCCCCCGAGCTCCAAGGAGTACATCACTTTCAAGAACTGTGGTCAAGGGAAGGTACAAGGTATTGGCTCGATTCGAATATCTGATCATTTCTCTTTGAATAATGTTTCTTTGGTTGGAAACTTGATTTTTAATTTGATCTCTGTTTCGCAACTTCTTGAGGATGGTTTAGAGGTTCGTTTTAAGAAGGGCATGTCTTCTGTTGTTGATTCTAGAGAATCTTTGGTTTGCCATATCTTACCCTTCGGTAAGGTTTTTCGGATTGGTTTCACTAGTTCTTTTGGTCTTTCTCGCTGTTTGATTGCTAGATCTTTCTCTGAGCTCTAGAAGTGGCATAGGAGGTTAGGTCATTTGAGCTTTGATCTGCTAGTCAGATTGAGCTCTATGGACCTTATCCGAGGATTGCCTAAGCTTAAGATGGAGAAGGATCTAGTTTGCCATCCCTATCGTCATGGGAAAATGGTTGTCGCTTCTCACGCACCTGTGACTCAGGTGATGATGTCGTACCTAGGAGAGCTGTTACACATGGATACTGTTGGTCCAGCTCGGGTACGCTCAGTCGGTGGGAAGTGGTACGCGCTTGTGATAGTTGATGACTTTTCTCGATTCTCGTGGGTTTTCGTTCTGGAGTCTAAGGATGAGGCTTTCCAGTTTGTTCATGACCTGATCTTGAAGCTGAAAAAATGAGAACAATGGTCGGATGCGAGCAATTCGCTTTGACAATGGCTCCGAGTTCAAGAACTCTCAGTTCGTCAGCTTCTGTAGTGATCAGGGTCTTGAGTAGCAGTTTTCTGCTCCTTACACTCCCCCACAGAATGACGTTATGGAATAAAAGAACCGCACGCTCGTCGAGATGGCTAGGACGATGCTCGATGAGCATAGGACTCCTAGGCATTTTTCGGCTGAAGCAATGAACACGGCTTGCTATCTGGCCAACCGCATTTTTCTTAGAGCTTACTTAGGTAAGACATCATATGAGTTGCGGTTTGGCAGACAGCCCAAGCCCAAGGTGAGTAACTTGTGAGCGTTTGGCTGCAAGTGCTTTGTGCTCAAGAAGGGAGGGCATTTGGACAAGTTTGAGTATCGTTGCTAGGATGGAGTATTTCTTGGTTATGCTTTGCATTCTCAAGGCTTCCGTGTTTAGAATCTTGACTCCCAATAGCTTGTCGAGACCTATGAGGTTTCTTTTGATGAGTCCATGCTTTCACTGAGTCCTTCTTTTGAGCTTTCTAGAGATGATGAGCTTGGAGAGTCCATCTTCAAGGAAGATGATGATGCTCCTGCTATTGATGAGGGTGGGCCTTCTACACAGCCTGTAGACCCCACACCTTCTAAGACTTTGACTGAGGATGAGGGCAGACCTCTGATCACTTCTTCCACTTCAATCGAGCCCCCTCAACCGAGTCCAGAGGTGCTAGTTGCTGACTCCGATGAGGTGACTTCATATCACCTAGGATCCCAAGCAGTTCAGCGTGATCACCCCTCAGAGCTCATTATCGGTGATCTCACTTCGAGATCCTTGCGTTCTTCGGTTGGCTCACTTGCTATGTTTGCTGAGTCTGCATTTGTTGCCACTTTTGAGCCCAGATATGTTTCTCATGCTCTTTCTGATGCAAATTGGATAAATGCCATGCAAGAAGAGCTTGAGAATTTTGTTCGCAATCTGGTTTGGACACTGGTTGAGCTGCCACCTGAATGCAACCCCATAGGCACCAAGTGGGTGTTTAAGAACAAGCAAAGGTGAAGATGGGATTGTGGTGTGCAACAAAGCTCGATTAGTTGCCTAGGGTTTTTGCCAGAAAGAGGGTATTGATTCTGAGGAGACCTTCGCCCCTGTTGCCCGTCTTGAGTTCATTCGCATAATTTTGGCATTTGCTACTTCTAAAGGTTTTAAGCTTTTTCAAATGGATGTCAAGAGTGCTTTTCTGAGCGAGTATATAGAGGAGGAGGTCTATGTTAGGCAACCCCCGGTTTTGAGAACCCTAAGTTTCCAAGACATGTTTTCAAGTTGCAGAAAGCTTTATATGGTCTGAAGCAAGCCCCCAGGGCTTGGTATAATCGTCTAAAGCAGTTTTTGTTGGGGAGTTGTTTTGTGATGGGTTCTGTGGACAAGACTCTTTTCTTGCTTAGAGATGGCTCAGACTTCTTGATTGCTCAGATTTATGTGGATGATATTATTTTTGGTGGTTCTACTAATGAGCTTGTGTCCAAGTTTTCTGAGCAGATGCACAATAAGTTTGAGATGAGCCTCATGGGTGAGCTCAAGTACTTTCTAGGGCTCCAGATCAAGCAGACCAAGGACGGCATCTTCATCCACCAGAGCAAGTACACGCGAGACATACTTAAGAAGTTTGACTTTGGTGGAGAGCTGAAGCCTCAGATGACCCAATGGGTACATCTGGGGGCCTGGACAAGGATGAGAGAGGCGTCAAGGTCAACGAGAGAGAGTATCGAGGGATGATCAGATCGATGCTGTGCTTGACAGCGATGAGACCGGACATTCAGTTTGCCATGGGACTATGTGCGCGCTTCTATTCTTCACCACGCGCATCTCATCAACAAGCTATCAAGCGCATTTTCAGGTACCTTACCTACGCGCCTGATCTAGGTCTTTACTATTTAGCATCATCGTCTCTTGAGTTATCTGGTTTTTCCGACGCTGATTTTGGTGGGTGCCGACTGGATCGCAAGTCGACTTCCGGTACTCGCCAGTTTCTCGATTCTTCGCTTGTCTCTTGGTCTTCTCAAAAAACAATCTGGAGTTGTGCTTTCTACCACAGAGGTTGAGTATGTAGCTACTTCTAGCTGCTGCTCACAGTTGGTTTGGATGATTTCCACTTTACGAGATTTAGGGTTGTTCTTCCCTGCCAAAGTACCTTTGTTTTGTGATAGTACCAGCGCGATTAGTGTAGGGAAAAATCCATGTCTTCGTTCAAAAACCAAATATATTGATGTGCGCTTTCACTTTCTGAGGGATCAATATGAGAAAGGTGTAATTGACCTTGTTCATGTTGATACCCATCATCAGTTGGCTGACATTTTCACCAAACCCCTAGATCAGTCTACTTTTGAGCGTTTGCGAGGGGATTTGGGAGTTGTGTATCCTTTTTAGGATATTTTGAGTCAGTTTTATTTCTTCTTTACTCTTTCTTGAGTCTTTTTGTGTGATTTCATATCATGCATATTCATATATCACACTTTGAGCTTGCTTCTTTTATATGATTGATCTGCTTTACTTATTCTAGCTAGTACATGCTTTTGAATACTTGTCGATGATCATGCTTTGCTTCAGTTCACATGATATGTCTGATATATGTCATATGCATGGCTTTTATGCTTTAAAATTAAAAAAATGATCACCATTGCTTCTGGTAACTAGCATGTGTAGGCTAAATGCTTTTGCTATCTTTTACATGCCTGGTAGCTAGATACTTACTTAGATGCAGATATGCAACTTGGACATCTATATGCTTTAACATGGAAAATGTGCTATAAAAATGATAAAAAACAGAAACATGAAAAATCCATGCCTTTTATGCATAATTTGAAAAGATCCAGGTGGGTTTGCTTTGTCGCGTTGCATTCTTCTGGACTACTTACCATAGCACTTTGGTATGAACTAGGATAGTGTAATGTATGCCAAGACCAATGTCTTAAGCTTCCAATGGTCCAGTTCTGGCCTAGGCTTGACTTGGTCAGTTAGCGTAAGGTTAACATGCAAATAACCCCTAGCAAAAATGAAAAAGGAAAAGAAAAAAACCTAAAAATTAAAAAGATAACAAGTTTGCTGAAGCACTTTGTTCTGGACAATGCTTATCTTGGTAGATATCATCTAGCCTTTGCATCTCATGTTTTACCTTGCTTGTCGACTAGAAAATGTGGTGATGCTTTTGTTTGCAAAAATCAAAAAATGTGTGCTAATTACTTTCTTTGGATATCATCTGTTGCACTGATCATGCCATGTGTCTTAAACAATACTTCTTTTGCTATACTTGCTAGATGTTGTAATTGCAGTTAATCATATCTAAGAAGCATGCTTTTTACACTCCACCTGCACCCCAGTTGCATTCATTGCATATTTTGAGGGGGAGTTGCATTTCATGGGGAGTTTGAATCTGTGTCTCTTTTGAGTGCATTTAGTCTCACTTGATGAGTCCAGTTGTCAACAAGGGGGAGAAATTTTGGGTTACTTTATCTTTTAGAAGAGTTTAGGGGGAGTTTTGGCTTTCTCTAGAATTTGTTTCAAGGGGAGTTTTAGTATCTTTTGCCCTTACTCTTTGGATATCCTTGTTGATAATTCTGAGATTACACTTGTTTTGAGTTTTTTATTTTTGGTTAACCATAATGATTGCTTTCTGGTTTTTGTTCGGCTTTTGGTCATTAGGGTTAAACTTTATTTATTTTATTTTTCTTCCTTTTGTCTTCTTGTGTTTTGTTTTCGTGTTTCCACATGTTTTGCAAGTTCTGAAGAGCTGATGAAGAGGGTGTTGACAATGCACTCATCAAGGGGGAGATTAAGGAGCCATGTTGAAGAGCATGGGCCTCATGGCTCCAAATGTGACGAGTGATTGTCAA
Source organism: Zizania palustris (assembly GCA_019279435.1). NCBI lineage: Eukaryota > Viridiplantae > Streptophyta > Magnoliopsida > Poales > Poaceae > Zizania > Zizania palustris. The sequence continues at coordinate 30,786,067 of JAAALK010000282.1, forward strand.
CGAAAATCAAAGAGGAGACGTAAAGAGAAGATGAGACCTTCCTTGTCTACGTCGTGTGTGACTCAGGTACACGGGCGGCAAGCGACTACCGGGCAGAGGGGCTGCGGAGTCGGGTCGGCCCAATCCGAGTACATGGGCTAGGAGCGGCAGAGGATCCACTGGTCTGTTGACTGGGATTGACTCAGGTACACGGGCGACGAGCGAGAGGGAGCCACGGAATCGTGCCGGCCCAATCTGAGTACCCCGTGCAAAGACAGTGGACGATTTGTCAGTTTTAGCGCAAAACTGATGACTAC